>ML792043.1:66324-97697 GCA_009831015.1 Picea engelmannii
GCTCTGGTAGAAAATCAGACAGAGAAGAAAATAAAGGTATTGAGAACAGATAATGGTGGAGAATTCTGCGGAAATGAATTCGAAGAATTCTGTAAGAAGTGTGGTATAGCAAGGAAAAAGACTACTCCATACACTCCTCAACAGAATGGAGTTGTAGAAAGGATGAATAGGACACTGATGGAAAAAGAAAGGAGCATGCTCAACTGTGGCGGGTTAAGACAAGAATTCTGGGCTGAGGCAGTGGGTACAACATGTTACCTGGTCAATCGATCGCCTTCATTAACGTTGGATGATAAAATTGTTAAAATTTCAGACCCCAACCCAGTTTCAGTCTCGCTGATTTTTCAGCCAAAGTTAAATGCCCAAACCCAGTTTCAACACAGTTTCGGCACAGTTTCAGCATAGTTTCAGCATATAAAAACTTAGCAGAAAATAAACTTCAGAACTGAAACATGAGGATTCTGAACATCGTTTTCAACGCAGAAATAAAATATCAGCAGTATGCAAAACTTAGAAAATTTATAGACAGAGATTTTTGGTCTAACTTTGACCTTGGAAAAACCCACAAGGGGAAAACCAGTGAGAGAGGGCTTTTTATTATTATTGAGCTTCTGAGAAATTTCTTTTACAGCATATTCATCTTCAGAAATTTACACAAACTTATCTGGACTTTCTTTCGCAAAAAATCCTTCTGAACAGTCCTAGAAAATGCTCCTCGATTTCTGTCCCAGAAATCCATACAACTGTATGGTTGTCCCAACAATTAATGCTGTACGGACTATCACAAAATTTGTGCCCAAAATTCTGCCAAGACTGTACGAAAAACCCACCAGAAACAAATACCTTGAAAAATGTGTCAGCACATTGAAAAACATGCCCATAATTTTATGTGGTACGGCCCTCGATTTCTATGCAGGTCTGTATGGACTATACGAACTTTTCTCACCCAGAAAAGTGTGCCCAGCTCCTACCTCGATTTCTGTGCCAATTAAATGCTATACGACAGCCTTGAAAAGTATGCCAATACTCTCAAAAAACATAGCTGTTGTCCACCTCGATTTCTGTGCACATTTATTGTTGTACGACCTTCATAAATCCGTACGGTACAGCCTGTTCTTCCTTGTTGCCTGCTGCCTCGAAATCCATGCTACTCTTTGCCTTGGGATGCATGCTCTCCTTCAACAAATGTTGTCTCTCTTCTCAAGCTTGACCTCTCTCTGCTCTCTCTTGCTCTCTCAATAAGAAATGGATGAACTACTCAAGAATGGGTGCGCCCCCTTGCCCTAATCGACCTCATGAGGGAAGGTGAGGGGTTTTTTAATCTAACGGTTGAGATTAGATTAGATGAGTGGCTGAGATTAGGTGTCTCTTCACTTACCCTCACTTTAGTCATAAAGTTATCTTTTAATTTGCATCTCACAAATTAATTTGACTAGGATCCACATTAGGCACTTTCTCCCCCTTAGGCGCCTAGGGAAGAGAAACACTTGCCTTGGTACTTTATTTTAATTGAAAATTTAACAAAAACTCCACATGAGGTATGGTCTGGAAAGAAACCCTTTCTTCAACATCTTAGAGTGTTTGGTTGTGATGCTTATGTACATGTTCCAAAGGAAAATAGAAATAAGATGGATAAAAAGGATGAAAAGTGTATCTTTATTGGTTATAAAGATGGTGTGAAAGGTTATAAGCTTTGGAACCTAGAAACCAAGAAAATTGTTTACAGTCGAGACGTTGTTTTAAGAGAGGTAAAAGATGTGTCCAAACAGGAATTACTACCAACGCAAGATGAACCTGAGAAAATAGAGCTTGAGTTGGATGATGCAAAATCTGAATCATCTGAAGAAGAGGAAGCAAAAGAAGAAGAAGAAGAACCTCATAACCCAGTATTGAGGAGATCAGTGAGAGAAAGAAGGCAACCAGAAAGGTATAGTCCACCTAATTTTCGTTTCAATTTTGCTTTATCTATTAATGATGATAATCCCAGAACTGTCAGGGAAGCAGTGAATTCAGAGGATAGTAAAATATGGAAGAAGGCCATGGTTGAAGAAATGGATGCCTTGGATAAGAATGAGGCATGGGATATAGTTGAGTTGCCAGCTGGAAGAAAATCTGTTGGTAGAAAATGGTTGTTTAAGAAGAAGTTTAATGCAGAAGGTAAAGTGGAGAAATAAAAAGATTGGTTAGTAGCAAAAGGTTATTCCCAGGTAGAGGGAATTGACTTTGGTGAGATTTTTTCTCCCATTGCCAAGTCAACATCTATTAGATTTATTTTATCTATTGTTGTTGCTTTTGATCTTGAAGTGGAACAGATGGATGTGAAGACAACATTCCTACATGGGGATCTGGAAGAAGAAATTTACATGAAGCAGCCAGAAGGCTTTGTAGTGAAGGGAAAGAAAGAGTTGGTCTGTAAGCTAAAGAAGTCACTATATGGTCTAAAGCAATCACCTAGGATGTGGTACCAAAATTTTGACACATACATCCTTGTATTGGGATTTGTAAGAAGCATGGTTGATCACTATGTATATTCCAAGCAGGTTGGTAATCACTTCATTTATGTAGTGTTGTATGTTGATGACATGTTGTTGGTAGGAAATAACATGGATGCTATCAAGGAGGTGAAATCATAGCTATCCTCCAAATTTGACATGAAGGATCTCAGTGATGCTAACTTCATTCTGGGAATGGAGATTAAAAGAGATCGTGCAAAGAAGAAACTCTGGTTGAATCAGAGAAAATATGTTGAGACGATATTGCAGAGGTTTAATATGCATGGAAGTAAACCGGTCAAGGTTCCTATTCCTATAGGTGTAAATTTATCTATAGATCAGTTTCCCAAGACACAGGAAGAAGAAGAGGACATGTCCCATGTTCCATATGCCAGTGCAATTGGCAGTTTGATGTATGCAATGGACTGTACTAGACCGGACATTGCACATGCAGTGGGAGTTTTGAGCAGGTATATGTCAAAACCAGGGAAGGAGCATTGGACAACAGTAAAGAGGGTCTTCAGGTATCTTTGTGGCACTACCAGTTATGGATTGTGCTACCAAGGAAGACCAGGATTGGACAGAGTGCTGGACATACATGGCTTTGTTGATGCAGACTGGGCTGGAGATCTGGATCGCAGAAGATCTACAAGTGGGTATGTGTTTAACCTATTTGGAGGAGCAATCAGTTGGATGAGAAAAAGACAAGTTGTAGTGGCACTCTCAACTACAGAAGCTGAATACATGCCATCGACTCATGCAAGCAAGGAAGCATTATGGTTACAAAGATTGTGTTCAGGTATTGGGTTGGTATAACAAGCAGTGAGATTAGATTGTGATAGTCAGAGTGCAATCTTCCTGGCAAAGAACCCAACTTATCATTCGAAGACAAATCATATTGATGTTCAGTATCACTTTGTGAGAGACATGGTTGAGGAAAATAAAGTGTTGTTGGAAAAGGTTGACACTTTGAAGAATGTTGCAGATTCATTGCCAAAGTCTATGAGAACAGAAAAGTTCTCCTGGTGTAGAGTAACAATGGGCATTGCTGCCCTAGATTGTTGACTATATAATCCTATGGACCCCTGGATGCAAAGAAAACAACAAGTGGGAGAATGTTGGGTATGTGTTATATTCTTTGCTTGTGTGTGTGTGGGCACGTCAGATATGACAACTACGTTTGATGATCCCTTGTACTAGTGTTCTGTTTGTGCCATGTGCACCGAGCGCTTTCCTAGGGGGGTCACAGGGGGGCAGGTATGCCCCCTTGGTTATGCGCAGTGTTCAGCAACTGGTGGTAGCCTGGGGCTGACGGGGTTTGGGGCAGCGCCCCGAAATTTTGTTTTGGGCTGTTTTTGCTATTTTTAGTGGATTTTGCTATTTTTAGCGGTTTTTTGTAAATTAATTCCAGATCAAGGGATTAGGGTTTTGGTATCTACGAAATACCTAAAAACATTGTATATATTGTATGGTGAATGGTGAAATTCAATATAATGAATATAAAAAAGGTTTTCCTGGTTGAGGGTTTCTGGTATATATCTCTGTGTACTATGTGAATGAGCCATTGATTAAATTCTGTTTTTCTTAAGAATCTATATGCATTGTTTTACTTCACAGGTTTAAAACTTACAATCATCACTACCAAAAATAATATAATCAACATAAACTTCAATTAATAAAATATTACCTTGACTTACCTTGATGTAGAGGTTGTTTTCTGCACTTACTTTTCTGAACCTTGCCTACTGTAGATATTTATCCAGTCTAGAGTACCATGCTCTAGGAGCCTATTTTATACCATACAAGGCCTTCTTTAATTTGCACACATAGTCTACATTCTCTGACAACTGAAATCCTTTTGGTTGTTCAATGTGGACTTCTTCTTCAAGTTCCCCATTCAAAAAATCTGATTTTACGTCCATCTGATACACTTTAATATTTTTGGAGCATGCATAAGCTAAAATCAATCAGATTGCTTCCATTCTGGAAACTAGGGAAAATGTCTCTTCAAAGTCAATTCCTTCAACCTATTCATATCCTTTACATACCAATCTATCTTTGTTCCTTGTAAATTGTCCATCTTCTTTCAATTTATTCCTGTATACCCACTTTGTGCCGATCACATTCTTATCCTTTGGTCTTGGAACCAATTCCCAAGTGTCATTTTTCTCTATTTGATCCAATTCTTCATCCATGGCCTTGTTCCAAAATTCATCCTTGCTAGCCTCTTCAAAATAGGTTGGTTCAATCATATATGTGAGTGCTAGGTGTGTTTCTTCTAGTGAACGGATTATTCTTCTAGTGTCAACTCCCACATTTTTGTTTTCAATAATTTGATTTGAAGGATGATTCTTTTGTACTCGTCTACTAGGTGTCTTTGGAGGTACTTGCTGAAATTTCTTTTCTACTTCTATTGGATTCTCTTCATTTTCCTCTTCTACTTCCTTTTCATCTTTTGCTTCTTCTTCGAAAAGTTGTTCCATTGATTCATTTTCTTCTTCCTTTGATTATGGTCTGCCTGTTTCATCAATTGTTACGTTGATTCTTTCTACAACTTTGTTCAATCTCAGATTGTAACACTTGTATGCTTTCCTTGTAATTGAGTAACCACCAAGTAATCCTTTGTCCACATGAGAGTCAAACTTTCCCATTTTTCCATCTTCTCTTTTGATGTAGTATTTGCTTCCAAAAACTCTGAAGTGCTTCACATTTGTTGGTCTTCCTTTCCATAGCTCGTAGGGAGTTTTGTCAGTGTTGTTTCTGAGCATTACTCTGTTTTGAATGTGAATTGTTGTATGCACTACCTGTGTCCAAAATATATCTGTCAATTTGGAATCCATTATCACTATTTGAGCCATTGCATGTACTGTTCTGTTCTTTCTTTCAACAACTCCATTCTATTGATGTGTCCTAGCAATAGAGAGTTGCCTTTTTATTCCATGACTGCAGCAGTAGTCCATAAATTACTTTGAAGTGAAATCTCCTCCATTATCAAATCTCAAGCATTTGATTTTTGAATCCATTTCATTTTCAACCATTTCCTTGTAGATCTTGAAGTTTTCAAAAGATTCTGACTAATTCTTGAGAAAGCAAACTGCAGTCATTCTTGTATAATCATCAACTAATAACATAAAGTATTTCTCACCTTTTAAACCCTTTGTTGTATTTGGTCCAACTAGATTAGTATGCACAATTTCCAGTGGTCTTGTTGTTGAATATTCCTTTGATTTGAACCTGGTCTTTGTTTGCTTTCCTTGTTGACAATGCTTGCATAAAGTGTTGGCTGGTTTCGTGATCCGAGGCATTTCTCTGACTGCTTCTCTTCTTCTGACTTTGAGAAGGTTATCAAAATGTATGTGACCCATTATTCTGTGCCATAGCCAACTTTTATCTTCCTTTCCTAGACAATACTTTTCATTTCCAATTTCACTTAATACATATATGTTGATTGAAGTTCTCCCAGATGTAGCAATCAATTTTCCTAAACCTTCTTTTCTTATCTTGCACTTTTGTGAATCGAAAGTAACTTTATGAACTTGGTCACACATTTGACTCACACTTAGAAGATTATGTTTCATATCTTCTACTAGTAGAACATTTTCTTCCTTGGTATTCATGTTCCCAATTCTGACTGTGCCTTTTCCAATGATTTTAGCTGAATCATCATTACCGAAGGAGACTGATCCATCTCTTTCCTTTTGTAATTTAAGAAACTTGTCTCTATCACCTGTCATGTGTTTTGAACAACCACTGTCAACATACCAACCACATTTCTTCTGCTTATATTGTAGAGCGAGTGTGCATTCTTCATTGCTATACTGATCCTGCATTCTTATCCATGTCCTTTTTTGAGGTTCCTATCTGTGACTGTTGTTATTCTGTTGCGATTCTCTAGGAGGGACTGTCATTTTCCAATCTTTGGCCATGTGTCCAAAATTGTTACATTTGTAACATTCTGTTGACGATTGAAAACATCAACGTAATTTCACCCGCAAAGTGTTTCTAAGCCTATTATTATATAAGACTAAATAGTGCTAGTAGGTGGGACCCCCTTGAACTTTTGAAGATCAAGTCTGTTCATTTTTAATGTTATGATGATGTGCTACAAAGTTTTACATGGTTGTCATTGATATCAGTTAATTTTTGAGATGTTTTTCCTTCATGATACTACAACCTGCTATTCATTTATGGTATTTGTTCTTCTTGCACTTGTACAACAAAAATGTTAGTGAAAATTACAGAAAGGCATTTTGAGGAAAAGCAAAATACTATATCTAATGCAAAAGAGACCTAGCTCTGCGATACTATATGCATGAAAATACTTGTTGATAGTGGTTAAGTCCTAGCTAACAAAGAAACGACTTTGAAATATTGTTAAGTTACATTTTATATGCATATGGCGGAAATTTTGGTGGCACATTTGGAAAGGTGATAATGCATTGGTTATGCATTGCTTAATGGAATCGATAGCTGATATACATATGTTATAACGTTGGTGGCTCATGGAAGTGATGGATTGCATTTTTTATGGTGATTATGCTATGTTTCAGGTTGATGTTGATCATGCTATTTGGTGATGATTCTATAAATGATCATTTAGATTGTGTAGTGGTCAAGCGATTTATTTGAGTTATATCGGAAATGTAAACATAGGTGGCACATTTGGCAAGGTGATTGCAAATGGTTGAATTAGTATGTGGACTTGTATTATGCTATGGTTTAAACATGTTGATACTATCGATGCATTGGTTTATTAATGGTGTTAATAGAAGGCTCCTTGGCATGTATTGTGGAGTAAATGAAATGAGGGTGGAGGCGACGTGCATTTATTACACGTCACCTTTACCCTTCCCGTTGGCCGCCACCCTAGTTAGACTATTGTTTGATCTTGCTGTTGTGTTCACGCTACATATTTTTAGCAGGATGAAACCGCTTGGCCACCCCTCGTCTTAAGGATTTTGATTAACAAGTATGTCTCTTTTGGCCATTCTTGACTTCACTCTGGTTATGAAATGATTTCGGGTCAGTTGTGTGGGTTTGTGTTTGTCCTGAGTGATGCAATTGTGTGGAATTTTGGATTTAAATGAAAAATAGATGGTTCGACTTTTATCAGTTAAGTTCGTTGGATTGTTAGTCTTCCTGGGTGATAGTTCCTTATTACCACTGCGTGTTGGTTGAAGGGGTTTTGGCTGAATGATTGTCTTCATGGTTATTGGGTTTAATTAAGAGCCTTGTTTTCTTGTTTCTGCCTTTCCAAGGGACTTTCTCCCATCCACAAGCACCACAACCCCTTGTGCGTACACCTTCAGCCTCGAAGCCTCACTGAATTTAGTTTCGTTCCTTCTGTGAAGGCTATTATGCAAACCCTTAACCCTCCAAGCTGTGGTTGCATAGGGAAACTGTTTTGCATGTCAAGTGGTTTCCAATTATTGTGGTCTATTACCTTGAGTATGGGCTCACCCGTGGGTTGTATAGCCATCATGTTGGTATGGATTCCTGTCACTTCCTCTGTGATATTAGCATAAAACTTACATTACTATTTTCTTTTTAAGGTCACCGTTACCTGCCTTATGCTAAGTAAATCATCGATTTTAATGGAAGGGCCTCTACCCTGTGTTGATTGGAGGCTTGGTTATGCATAGCTACCATGGCTTGTTTGGTTGGTTGTTCCTCTACAACATTGGCATTTGCTAGTTGATATACAATCACTAATATTCACACTTTTGATGTTTTGGTTGATGGTTGGCATTGGTTACGAATATGGGGGTTGCTCACGCAAGTTGCGTTCTGTATAGGGTGGTTTGCAAAGTAAATTATTGGACTGGGTATATCTATTACATCTTTCATTGTTAGTTGAATAAACCTAAGTGCGCACAACTTGGTCAATTACGATTGGCTAAATCAATATCTTGACACGATTTATTGAGTTATATCATGGTCGTATGTTGCTGTGTGATTAGTGGGATTGTTGCACCATGAATTTTTCTCAATTGCACACCGTACGTAGTATGGATGACTTGTTTTCATGCTTAGTGATATCCACTAAGTTTTAAGCGCGTTATTGATTGCAAATTGACCACTGTTGATGATAGGCGTGTTCGTTATTTGGTTCAGTTTTTTAGTCACATTGAGTTGTTTTGTTTTACAATGGCATGGTTACATTGCCTTGGCAATTTACTCCTGCATAACCTATGTCTAAATAGTGGTTGTTTGGTTGTATAGTCAATTATCACTTCAGTTGTGGCATGTGAGGTTTTGATTATCTTGATTATTTTTTACACATATATATGGGAACGAATATCATTACAGACCTTGATTGGCTCTATTGCAGAAATAGTGACTTCATTATTATTTCGAAAATATGACTTTTAAATATAGATTGGAGAAATGTGTGGCAATGGTTGATGTTAATGATTACGGATTGGGAATGAGTGTTGTTGTTGACTGTTATAACATGCAGAATGAGTGAACAAAGGGGAAAAACCTCTTACAAATTGTGTGAAATACTTACCTTTAATAATGACACAGTGTTGGATATTTTATTATTGGACAGTGAACTAGTTAAATACACAGGAAGTATTACTCTGTCATCTAATTGTTGGTTGATGCCATGGATTGCTTTATTAATCTCATGAACAATAAAAAAATTCCCCCCCCCTCTCATTATCTCATTTTCCACTAATTACAACCCCCTCACATATCCCATATTCATTTTATTCACCCCCTGTTCTGATATTGATCACAGGTAAGAAAACTTCTGTGTTAGATTGGATAGAAGTGGTAGAATTTTGTGTGGATTGCAGTGAGGTTTATTGGTTTTCTTACAATTGATTGTTTTATCATTGAGCAGTGACCATATATATTCCCTTTCATTACATCATATTTTCGCTAATTACAAACCCCTCATGTATCCCTGGACATTTTTTCCACCCTGTTGCTCATTGATTAACATTACAACAATTTGTATGGATTGGATTGCATGAGCCTGATACATTATGAGCCAAATCTATTTCGTATTTTTAAGGAGTTGTCATGCATGGTTATTTAAAATACTATTTTTTAATTTTTAACATATGCAGGATGAGTTTTTTCAGTTGGGGAAGCCATGGCCAAAGAAACAAAGGTAGAGGTAACTGGAACCGAGGCCTAAGGAGGCCTAGGTTCTCAATACATTTTGATGCCGATTCTGAAGATCTTGGACAATTGTTCCATGCTGGGTTCTTTAATTGGATTGGACAGGGAATAGTCCAACTGAGGCCTGAAAGACCTCCCTTCCAAGCCCCTCAAGCCCCCGGTATACTTGTGCCTCCTCATATCTCTTTACATCCTGAAGTCCTGTTGACGGGCGAAATTGACTGCTTGTCAACTGGAGGCGTGAATGTGGTCCGGGGTTGTCTAATTAACCCAATCTGTTTGAATTAATCCACTTCGACGGGTTTAGTGGCTCCGTTGGCCGATCTAAGTCCTAAAGAAAGAGAAAAACAAAACTAGAGAAAGTGTAATAACTAGATGAATAACAATCGCTGAAAACTATGTTTGGATCTGATATGTATTTACAGTTTAACTAACTAATATTTATAAAATAACTCTAGTTATTACATATACAATATATATAAAAATACTTCTAATTCTAAGATATATATAATATATACAAAATACGAACTTTAATCTAAATCTGTGAAAATCAAATGTAAATTGATCTTTCAAATAATAAAACTATTATCTAATTTTTTCTGATTTGTTTTCTTATAAAGGAAATCAAACATCAAACTGTCTAATTGAAAACAAAAATCACAGATAATAGAAAATGTTTTAGCTACAGGAATTTTCTGTATTCATTAAACTAATTAAACTAGCAAACTGACCTGTTATCGCATTCCATATTTGTTCAGTGTATAGCATCCAATCTCCCTGTCTGATGAGGTAAACATGCAACAAATCCTACAATTGCTCCTCATAAACGTGGAGCAATAATGATTTAATTTGAGTGATAGAACATATAAGAGATATAATCACAACAATCTTGTCATTTCACAAGCATCCACATTAAGATAAATCCTGCTGTGAAAATTTGTGCATGAATGTTCAACAAATGATGAAGATAAATATCTTAATCCCATGTTTAAAAAAAATGATTACTGTGTGTTTAATCTAGAACATAAAATATGGATAACATATAAATTTTTATCATATAAATCTTTAGTAAACCACGACAGCGAAAGCAATCACAATCTAACTGCAAATTGAAACAATCATAACTTGAATAAAACCACAATATGGAAAAGCTAAAGCTGTAACCAATATTATATTTCATTTAAGTCTGTAAATGAAAAACCCATAGTATTGCCCCAGGCAAAGATGGTTTGAAGTTTACAAAATAACATGCTTATATAGGTTCTAGGAACAAAATGTTTCATGTTGATAACATCAAATCTGTTCAAAAATGTGGGGGATGCAACCTCCTAGAGTTTACTTGATATCAAAAAGCTAACAGCCTAATCTATTTACTAAAAATATAAAGATGGTATGGCTGGGAGATCCCAACAGTGCTTCATATCTCTTTGAGAATCATGAGTTCCTGAAAAAAATAAAAATAAGAAGATTTTAGATGTATTTTCAATTATCAAAACAAGCAATTCGATTTTTTCTAACTAGCTACAAAATCTTATGATTCTGTCGCTAGTTATAATTATAACTAGAATCATATTTTATTCTACAAACAAAACAAACTAAAAAGAAATCTATGCAAACAAATTGTGTATCCTAAATTAAGAAACACAAAATCATACTAAACTTTGAAAAAGATTATACCTCAAATCATGGGATTCAAACAAATCAAGCAATCTTTGAATTTACTATTGCTGTCGCTGCTTCCACATTTTTAAAAATGACAGATCCTCTAGTCTTTTGACGTTTGTCTTTGGCTTGAGCTATGGATTGGAGTCTGCTATTCTCATTTGTTAACGAATCCACCTGGTCTTTAAGAGATTCAAGCCTAGACTGTAGTATAGGCACATCTGTGTAATACCTGTCGATCCAGGATCGACATTCATTACAGTGCGGCTGTAGAGACTGTGTATTGGCACTGATAGTATTAACAACTGGAGAATCATCCATTTGAAAAGTAGGTTTGTCACAGAGCTTGATACCAGGAAAATCAGGATCGTCCTTTAGACACGGTGGCAGGTTGGTAACATAATCGTAGGGTCTATCAGGGCAAAGTCCATATGAATATGGATACTCTTCGGCCAAGAACCTTTCAATCTCCGAATCCGAATCCTCACTTACCTCAATTGTGTTTTGTATCTACACAGGGTTTGGGTTTGTTTCGAGCACATCATGAAACCCAACGAGCGACCCTTTTATTCTTATAATTAACATCGACGCTGCCCTTAAGCTTTTTCCCTGTGGGTTTTTTAACAGTCTTAGTACAACTCTTAGGATACAAATCTGGTTGAGTGTCGGGCTGAGCAACATCAGGGTAGGTCGAGGGTTGCAAATTAGAGACAGGATCATAGGGTAGGAGTGGTGGAGGAGAGGTGGTAGGTTTCACAAGGGTTTTTGTGATAACAGGCTTGTCAACCTATCCCAACTCCCTATTACCAAAGCCATTTCGTAACACAAAAGCATCCCAACAATCATTGTTTAATTTCAACTGATGAATAATGATAATCTTGATTTAACCATGATGGAACAAACTAGAATCAGACTTCTGCCTCTTAAACCGCTTTCCCATCTTGTATAGACTTCTAAGGAGGAAATAGGGCATGTTCAACGGGAAGTTGATGAAACTCATAAGCAATCGCAGGTGATATAAGAAAACCAACCCAAATCTTCCTTCACACGTAATGAACTATTTCATAATAGCTAACAGATCATGCCATCTAGGTTTTAAAGATGAGACAGACATACCTCGGTCGCAACTAGTAATTTTCCTTGAGGTGAACAACAATGACCAGGGGACCTCTTCAACTTTTGCGTTCTTGAACCACTTTTGGCCGACAACTAGTAAACCCGTAGCTTGGCTTATAAAATATTCATTTACCTCAAGCTGCATGTCTCCTATATTTGCTCTGCAATCGTCGAAAGTCAATGCGAACTCTTGGGCAACTCTCAGATTGAAACCCTCAAACTTTTCAATAAACAAGCGCTAGCCGTTCCTTTCTAAGTTGTCTCTGGCGTTGTCAAACAATAACAAGGTTTGGATGCCATTGGGCTAAATACTCACCACAGGAGCCATGGCTAACAGAAGGGAATCAACACGGAAATCAGAGGTAGGGTTTGATAGAAAAAACATAGAGCATAGCCCCAAACAAAACAATGCTGTGACAGTTCGAAATGGTAGGCAGAGGCGTTAATCACCATGCGTGGGAATTGAATCGTGAAGCCCGAGGCCATACAGAGCAATAATATCACGCTGTACTTTAATATTACATCTTGGAATATTGGTACGCATAAGGATCAGAATGGTTGAAAACCATAGTATGCACATCCATGACTTGATTACAAAGAAAAATGTATCAAATAAACATTGAACCATTAAAAGTTTTATGAATCAAAACCCCATTGATATTAACCGAATACTAAATGAATGTAGGTTTTTCACTTATGTAACCAAGGCACATTTAGGACCAAGGAGTTATAAACTAGGAAAACAATCATGTTCATAACAAAATACGACAATTCGACAATAGACCATATGAACAGTTATCCTTTGATAAAAAATCGAAACAAAGTGTGGATTCCAGTAGCAAGTTTTCATGCTTACAGTCATGAAAACAAAAATCAAAAGGAAGGTATGTAAAAAGCGACAAGTGATAAGTGTTGTTTCTCATGACGAGTAATGCAAATTTAGAGACCCTGTGTAGGCAGCTTATAAACAATAGAAATTACATTATTGTTGCCAACAATGGTGACACGCTGGGAGAAGCAGTTATCTGTACCAAATGAATGAGTTCAGATTAGGATAATCAGAAAAAACTTTGAATCGAAAACAACCAAAAAGCTGTTTGAACATCGTAAACAATTAAAATGCATTCCAGTTTCAAATCACTGTTATTTTAAAAAGACGAAAACTGACAACAATCTTAACATAAGAGAGTCACAATATTAAAGTTAAAATATTCAATACTGTTGACAGGGCTGCTACTGCCAGTAGGTGTCCATAGCCTCAACATGGATGTCATTTAACCCACTTTGATATATGTATCCCGCCAAGAAGTTACAGATTAGAACGAAGGACATTTAAGGTCAAAAGTATCCATATCTGAGAATTTTCATATACCTGACATTGCTTCGCTGCCAGCGGGCCTGTTCAATACCCCGACGAAGTTATCTTGGCGTCATGCATGCATTTACCCACTGCCATTAGACCTGTTCAGTATCCAGGCGGGTTTACAAGCACTTCCCACAGCTCTCTGAAGGTTTATTTAGTTTTAAAGATATTTAATAGAGCAGGGTGACACTGAAAATCCTGATTTTTGGACACATCTTAGTAAATAACAGACCTTGAAGAAAATTTTTAGTTGTCCTTCATTAAGATCTAGAAATAGTTTGTTAATAAACCGACTTTCTAGAGCAGGGAGACATCTCTGAGTTGTTCTCTTAAGGAACAAGGACAGTGAAAAAAGAATTTTTATGGATGATCGTGAGTACCTTCAGTTGCAGATTGAAATCAAGAAATGCTTTTCAAACAACAAGTTATCTTTAACATGGCTGCAAACTCAGAAAAATATCACAATTGATGCTTAAACAACCTTCACTAGTCATTTTAGAGGGGAAATTTTTCTGTTCTCTTTGTCTGAACTAGCCCATGATGCAGGAATGTGTGTTTCAAAAATAAAGACTGATAAGGATAAAGGAAAAAAAAACAAAACAAACCAGTAAAGAAAAAAAAACAACAAGCAAAACAAAAATATTTACACAGTGTACATGGGAGTGTTATCAGGCAAAGTACTTTTTTAGAGCTTGGCCATTCACCGAAAAGGTGTTTGGCTGTCCCTCTAAATTCTGTAATCGGAAGGAACTGGGACCCAATTTCTCAGTAATTACGAATGGTCCCAGCCACAAGTTCTGAAACTTTGTATGATCTCCTTTTCCCTCATGAGGTTTATCCCATTTTAGGACAAGGTCACCTACCTCAAAATTTCTGTCAGAGGCAGAATTGGAATCAAACCAGTTTTTAACAATGAGTTGATGTTGATCCAATTTCCGTTTTTCTTGAGCCCTCACTTCTTCTAATTTTAACAAAGCGTTAATTAGACTCTCCAAAGGGGGACAGTCCTCTTCCTGTACTTTCTGTGCTAACTACAGAGATGGAAGAAGGACGTGTGGTGGAAGGATTGCCTCCCTACCGTAAATGAGAAATAAATGTGAGTTACCCATAACAGTTTTAGGAGTTACTCTATCAGCCCAGATTATGTTTAACAATGCGTTATGCCAATTTTTATGGTTTTAAGAGACCGTTCTCTTGATAATTTTGATCAGATTTTTATTATTTGATTCTGCCAAACCGTTGCCTTGGGGGTAATAGCTGGAAAAATACTTTAATTTAATTCCTTTTTCTAGAGCGAAATCACTCATCTCAAGAGACAAAAAATAAGAGGCATTGTCAAATACTAGGCATTCAGGAATACCGAAGCGGGTAATAATATTTGAATTCAGGAAGAATATTACCTGACTGGTATTTACAGCTTTTAATGGGGCAGCCTCAAACCACCTGGTGAAGTAATCTATGGCTGTTATGATATACTTATACTGCTGCAAGGATGATGGATTGATTGGGCCTATAATATCTAAACCCCACTGCTAAAAATGGGAGTCTACTGAAACTGGTTGCAGAGGGAAAGCTGGTTTCTGTATCCGTCTAGATGTTTTTTGACAAATTACACACTTGCGACACAAAGCATGAGCATATTTAAAAAGGGTAGGCCAGTAATAACCCACTCTTAATACTTTATGGGAAGTGGTGTCTCCACCAAAATGTCCACCAGCTTCTCCTGCATGCAATTCCAATAAGACTTTTTCTGCTTCATCTTTCTCAAGACAACGCATTAGTACTCCATCAAAATTTTGACAAAACATAATACCATTAATCAACTAAAAAGAAGCATATTTTAATCTTAGTTCTCTCGTTTTTGTGGGATCAAGGTGACGGGGAGCTGATCCATGTATAAGACAAAATTTTATATCATCATACCAGGGACTAACAGGGTTTTATGCACAACAGATTTGATTTTGATAGTGTTGTCCTGGATTTAACATATCATTTTCCTCTTGTTGTCCTGCAGCTGAATCAACGACCAACTTGCATAAACCTTGGCCTCTTACAATTTGTGCTGGGGTGATTTCTGTGTCATATTCTTGCAAGGATGTGACCCAGTTTGCCCTTTTTCGCCTAGTTCTTTCTGTACTAACAGATTTCTGACAGCCAAGTAGGGGACAATGATTTTCTTCCTAGACTTCAACAAATAAGATCAGAAGTGTTTTACTGCTTTGAAAACAGCATAGGCTTGCTGATCTACTACTGGGTAATTAAGTTCCGCCCCTTTGAAGGCTGAGCTCATAAAGGCGATTGTGACTTCATTGTTTTCAACGTTCTTTTGAGTTAGGACGACAACGTATGAACGGTTAGAGGCAAACGTGTAGAGGGTGAAGTCTTGGAAAAAGTCAGGGCTCATTAGAGAGGGAGCATCTATTATGGCCTTTTTTATTGCATCAAAAGATTTGCTTACTAAAGGTCCCCAATGGTACTGTACATCCTTTTTTATTAGGTTTTGCAATGGTCTCACCATTTCTGAAAAGCTGGGGACGAATCTCCTAACAAAGTTTATCTCACCTAAGAAAGATTTCATGGAATTTTTTGACGAGGGAGGGGGGAGTTTCGAAATGACTTGAGTTCTTTCAGGGTCGATAATCATCCCTTCGCTCGATACAATAAATCCGAGGAGTTTACCTTGTTCTACTGCGAAGATAGATTTTTTAGGATTCAAGGAAATGCCGTACTACGACATCACTGTAGAACTGATCTTAAATGAGCTAGATGATCTTCTTTATTTTTCGAGAAGACAGTGATGTCATCCAGGTAAACTATGACAGATTGATTGATTAAGCCTCGGAAAGCGATGTCCATCGCTCTCTGGAAAGTGGCACCGGAATTTATGAGTCCAAAGGGCATTTTTCTATAAGCGTAGGTGCCCCATGGAGTGCGGAAGGTGGTTTTGAGTTGGTTTGGAGGGGACATCAGGACTTGGTTATACCCTGAAAAACTATCCAACAAGGATAATCTTTCAGAACCAGATACCTGTTGAAGGATCTGTTCCATGGGAGCGGCAGGGTAGTTGTCTTTGTCAGATGCTCGATTAAGATTTCGGAAATCGACACATAGTCGGATTTCACCACTCTTCTTTCGAATAGGGACAATATTAGAGACCCATTGTGTGTGCCTAACTGGGAAAATTATCTTAGAGTCCAGGAGTTTATTTAATTCCTTCTTGACAGTTGGTTCGAGTTTTGGGTGCATTTTCCTTAACTTTTGTTGAAAAGGTTGGGTTTGGGGTTTCATAGGAATAACATGTTGTATGATGTTAGGATAAAAGGTTTTTAGGTCGTCGTACGTCCAAGAAAAAACATCTTTGAATTCCTTAAACAACTTAATAAACAATACTTTTTCTTACTCAGAACATCCCACCCCTAAATTAATGTACTGTGGATTGTCTTTAGTTCCCAAATTTACCTTTTCATGTGTCAAAGAGGAACTATTCATTTTACAATTCACTGATTTTCTGAACTTGTCATGAAGATCATAAAATTTTTCTATTCTAACTACAGATTTTGGGATAGAATTTACCATGTCTGATGAAGATTCTGGAGATCTTGGATCTGGTATTACCGTAAAGTCACAAAGATTTTCATCATGGGTACCTTCGTCGGTCATTGCACCCTGGAAAGTTTCTTCCATATGTAGAAAACTTATAATCTCTTGATCGTCATCGAAGACTCTTCAATTCGTGATGTTGTCTGGGATGGACGGTCTAAACAAAAGTTCGACAGAAAATGCATTTAGAGATAATCCTTCTCCAGGAAAAAGTTTTGAAGCGACGTTAGCTAACAAATCAGCTTCTAAATTATTCAATCTAGGAATAGAATTTATGTTAAATGCAGAGAACTTGTTCATTAAATTCCATACCTTAGTTTGGTAGCTTTTAAGGTGCGGGGATAAACAATGGATAGAATTTTTTACCTATCTAACCATGATTTTTTGAATCACCAAAGACAGTCGAATTTTGAACATTCATATCTAATGCTTTTCTGAGGCCTTACAAGAGTGCCTCATATTCTGCTATGTTGTTTGTACATTCAAATTCTAACCTGCAAGCAATCAGAGTTTTGTTACCTGCTGGATCGATGAGCACACAACCTGGACCAGCTCCTTCCTTGGATTTTGACCCATCGAAATACAAAGACCATATTTAATTGTTGTCGGTTGCATGTGACCACTGGGCAGAAGCTGTTGGTTGCATATATGTCAGAATTTCAGACTGTTGTTCCGGGTTAGTGATGGTGAAAGTTTCGGCCATGAAATTACCAAAAAACGTATCCATCCCTTGTATTTATGGCGAATCGACAGAAGGAGTGAATGGTTCATTGGGATCATTTAAATTAGTGACCGTGAACTTCAGATAACGTTCATGATTTACCTTGATTCTATTGGGCTTTCCATTCTCGAGCAGCCACATGTGAGACCAATCCGTCGCAAAGTAACCGTGTAATTGTTCTGACCAATCTCTGCTTAAAAACAAACCATAAACTTCTGGGATATCTACAACAATAATATCAATCACTTGATGAAATTTAGGATTAGACGACAATCTTATAAGCACATTTCTTAATTCGCTTATCACTTTAACACTAGTTCGATCAAGCTGGATAATTCTCAAGATGGATGGTTGAAATTCGGCATTAATATTTTGACAAACAGACCAAGGCATTATGTCATATGACGCACCTGAATCTACCATGCATTTGTATACGTTCCTATTGAAAATTTCAAAAGTTAACAAAAATGGAGGGACATTTCTGCGAGTATTAATAGTGGAAGCTTGTTGCTTTTTACTCATAGTCTCTAAAACTGGTTTGTCTACATTTGTTACATTATTTACAGGAAGGTCTCTTTTATCATGATGCTCAGATGTGGTTTTGGCGGAGGCCTTATGAGGAGTTTTGGGGTTGTTTTGAACACCTTTGTTACTGCTTGGATTGCCATTTTTGTTGGTGTTCTCTGCAATATTTTGTAGCATTTTTTGCAGAAGAAAAGAGAATTTTAATAATTCATAAACATAAATATTATCCCTAAGCTTCTTTAAATCTTCAACCAAATCATAATCTAAACTTGGGTTTACTGAATTCTGTTTATTGTCAGTTGATTTAGACTGTTTTGGAGGCAAAGTCGTAGTGATTTCAGAAGAAGGCTTGTTTGCTGTCTTGCTCCTAGTATTGTAAGGATGCACTGTTTCGAAATTAGCTTGAAAAATGCTATCCGAAAAATGTCCAAAAATGTTCGGAGAGGATTCATCTTCTTCTACTATTTCTTGTTCAGCTACTTCTTCAAGAATCTTAGGAGGAACCAAGTTATTGTGTGCTTCTAGAATCGTTTGAATAGTAAATTGTAAGATTTCTAGATTTAAGCCTTCAGTATTTGAATTAGGTCGGTTGGTGGGAAAAGGCTTCCTAAAAGGGGGTTTGTAAGGCCCTTTGCTCAAAGAAGCTTCTTCAATCGACCTTTTCAAATCTATAACTTGGTTGGAAATTTTTTGAATGACTTTCTGTAGGTTTTCTAAATCTGAACTCTCAAGTTGAGCTTTGTTTTGGGAAGGTCTAGGGAGGATTTCGATTTTCTTTTTGGAAGATGAACTAGTCTCTGTCTTGTCGCTAGTAGTGTCTTTTAAACTGAGAATGTCTTTTTCGATTTGACTGGCTTCTTCGAAGGCTTCTAACAACATGGCTTTCTTGGATCTCTTTACCCAAATGGCTATGCTTTGATGTAAGGCTTTTGTATAATATGCGATAATAAGATTCTCAGCAGGCATCAAATCCGTAGGGATTCGGTTCTTTAGTGTTAAGAACCTTTGATTAAAGTATTTGATCTTTTCTTTGGGGTTCATTCTTAAACTAGAAAGCTCCATGACTATAACTTTAGGAGACTTGTCGTCTCTGAACTTCTCAAGGAAACAGGATTCAAATTTCTCCCATGACATGATGGTGTGGGGCTATTGGGCAAAGTACCAGGTGGAGGCATTGCCCTCAAAGGTGTAGGGAAACAATCTATAGACTACATCTTTGTGCTCAACACTATGGAGTCTAATGGCTAACATAAACTTTTTGATGTGATCTTCAATGATTTGTTTGGAGTCCGGGTCAAATTTAGGGAGCCATTTCTCCAGGTGCTTTGGTAAAGGATGCTGAGGCCCAGGTATGGCCACTGCATCTTGGTCGAGCCAGGGTCTGGCGGGATTTTTTGGGTTGGCCATAGGTGTGGGTGGTGTCGAAGGCTGGGATGAGGAACTGCCTTCGTCAGAAGATTCTTCTCCAGAAGAAGAAGGAGATGAAGGAGGTGGTGATGGTGGTATACCAGATCCTCCTGCTGCAGGAGTGAGTATTGGATCTGTAGGGTTTAAAGTAAGGTCAGTGTCTCCAAGTTTTTCTTGGATATTAGAGAAGTCTAATGGTTGGTTCAAAGGTCGGTTTGGTTGTATTAAACGGGCGAAGGCGCTGTGTGTTCTTATGAGGGATTTCCAAACAATTTATTGTATGTCACCACCCGTAGGATTTGGAGTTACTGGTTCAACTATGATCTGTAGATCGTTGTTTGATGTCATTGTTGTTTGAGGGACAATGTTGTCATCTGAATGACTTCTAATCACTATAGGTGAGTGGGTAGGTGGTGGAGGAGTCTTACGACCTCCTCGTGCCATTAATAGTTTTCAGGCCC
Source organism: Picea engelmannii (assembly GCA_009831015.1). NCBI lineage: Eukaryota > Viridiplantae > Streptophyta > Pinopsida > Pinales > Pinaceae > Picea > Picea engelmannii. The sequence goes on from ML792043.1 coordinate 86,806, forward strand.
TACTTCTAGCGCCATTTGTTGATGGGTGAAATTGACCACTTGTCAACTGGAGGAGTGAATCCGGTCTGGGGTTGTCTAATTAAACCAAGCCATTTGAATTGATCCACTCCGACGGGTTTAGCGGCTCCATTGGCCGATCTAAGTCCTAAAGAAAGAGAAAAACAAAACTAGATAAAGTGTAATAACTAGATGAATAACAATCGCTGAAAACTATGTCTGGATCTGATATGTATTTACAATTTAACTAACTAATATTTATAAAATAACTCTAGTTATTACATATACAATATATATACAAATACTTCTAATTCTACTATATATATAATATATACAGAATACGAATTTTAATCTAAATCCGTGAAAATCAAATGTAAATTGATCTTTCAAATAATAAAACTATTATCTAATTTTTTGTGATTTGTTTTCTTATAAAGGAAATCAAACATCAAACTGTCTAATTGAAAACATAAATCACAGATAATAGAAAATTTTTTAGCTACAGGAAGTTTCTGTATTCATTAAACTAATTAAACTAGCAAACTAACTTGTTATCGCATTCCATATTTGTTCAGTGTATAACATCCAATCTCCCTGTCTGATGAGGTAAACCCACAACAGATCCTGCAATTGCTTCTCATAAACCTGGAGAAATAATGATTGAATTCGAGTGATAGAACATATAAGAGATATAATCACAACAATCTTGTCATTTCACAAGCATCCACATTAAGATAAATCCTGCTGTGAAAATTTGTGCATGAATGTTCAACAAATGATGAAGATAAATCTCTTAATCCCAGGTTTAAACAAAATGATTACTGTGTGATTAATCTGGAACATAAAATATGGATAACATACAAATTTTTATCATATCAATCTGTAGTAAACCACGACAGCAAAAGCAATCACAATCTAACTGCAAATTGAAACAATCATAACTTGAATAAAACCACAATATGGAAAAGCTAAAGTTGTAACCAATATTATATTTCATTCAAGTCTGTAAATGAAAAACCCATAGTCTTTCCCCAGGCAGAGATGGTTTGAAGTTTACAAAATAACATGCTTATATAGGTTCCAGGAACAAAATGTTTCCTGTTGATAACATCAAATCTGTTCAAAAATGTGGGGGATGCAACCTCCCAGATTTTACTTTATATCAAAAAGATAACAACCTAATCTGTTTACTAAAAATATAAAGATGGTATGGCTGGGAGATCCCAACAGTGCTTCATATCTCTTTGAGAATCATGAGTTCCTAAAAAAAATAAAAATAAGAAGATTTTAGATGTATTTTCAATTATCAAAACAAGCAATTCGAATTTTTCTAACTAGCTACGGAATCTTACGATTCTGTAGCTAGTTATAATTATAACTAGAATCATATTTTATTCAGCAAACAAAAAAAACTAAAAAGAAATCTATGCAAAAAAATCGTGTATCCTAAATTGAGAAAGACAGAATCATAGTAAACTTTGAAAAAGATTATACCTCAAATCATGGGATTCAAACAAATCAAGCAATCTTTGAATTTACTATTGCTGTCGCTGCTTCCACATTTTAAAAAATGACAGATCCTGTAGTATTTTGGCATTTGTCTTTGGCTTGTGCTATGGATTGGAGTCTGCTATTCTCATTTGTTAACGAATCCACCTGGTCTTTCAGAGATTTAAGCCTAGACTGTAGTATAGGCACATTTGTGTAATACCTGTCGATCGAGGATCGACATTCATTACAGTGTGGCTATAGAGACTGTGTATTGGCACTGATAGTATTAACAGCTGGAGAATCATCCATTTGAAAGGTAGGTTTGTCACGGAGCTTGATACCAGGAAAATCAGGATCGTCCTTTAGACACGGTGGTAGGTTGGTAACATAATCGTAGGGTCTATTAGGGAAAAGTCCATATGAATATGGATACTCTTCGGCCAAGAACCTTTCAATCTCCGAATCCGAATCCTCACTTACCTCAATTGTGTTTTTTGTATCTACACAGGGTTTGGGTTTGTTTTGAGCACATTGTGAAACCCAACGAGTGACCCTTTTATTCTTATAATTAACATTGATGCTGCCCTTAAGATTTTTCTTTGTGGGTTTTTTAACAGTCTTAGTACAACTCTTAGGATACAAATCCGGTTGAGTGTTGGGTTGAGCAACATCAGGGTAGGTCGAGGGTTCCAAATTAGAGACAGGATCACAGGGTAGGAGCGGTGGAGGAGAGGTGGTAGGTTTCACAAGGGTTTCTGTGATAACATGCTTGTCAACCTGTCCCAACTCGCTATTACCAAAGCCATTTCGTAACACAAAAGAATCCCAACAATCATTGTTTAATTTCAACTGATGCATAATGATAATCTTGATTAAACCATGATGGAACAAACTAGAATCAGACTTCTGCCTCGTAAACCGCTTTCCCATCTTGTATAGACTTCTAAGGAGGAAATAGGGCATGTTCAATGGGAAGTTGATGAAACTCATAAGCAATCGCAGGTGATACAAGAAAACCAACCCAAATCTTCCTTCACACGTAATGAACTGTTTCACAATAGCTAACAGATCATGCCATCTAGGTTTTAAAGATGAGACAGACATACCTCGGTTGCAACTGGTAATTTTCCTTGAGGTGAACAACAATGACCAGGGGACCTCTTCAACTTTTTCATTATTGAACCACTTTTGGCTGACAGATGGTAAAACCGTAGCTTGGATTATAAAATATTCATTTACCTCAAGCTGCACGTCTCCTATCTTTGCTCTGCAACCATCGAAAGTCAATGCGAACTCTTGGGCAACTCTCAGATTGAAACCCTCAAACTTTTCAATAAACAAATGCCAACCATTCCTTTATAAGTTGTCTCTGGCATTGTCAAACGATAACAAGGTTTGGATGCCATTGGGCTCAATCCTCACCACAGGAACCATGGCTAATAGAAGGGAATCAACACGGAAATTGAAGGTAGGGTTTGATAGAAAAAACACAGAGCCATAGCCCCGAACAAAACAATGCTGTGACAATTTGAAATGGTAGGTAGAGGCATTAATCACCATGCCTGGGAATGGAATCGTGAAGCCCGAGACCATGTACAGATAAATAATATCACGTTGTACTTTAATATTACACATTGGCATATTGGTATGCATAAGGATAAACATTGATTACAAAGAAAAATGTATCAAATAATATGACTTGATTACAAAGGTATCACGTTGTATATTAATATGACTTGATTACAAATAAAAATGTATCAAATAAACATTGAACCATTATAAGTTTTATGAATCAAAACCCCATTGATATTAACCGAATACTAAATGAATGTAGGTTTTTCACTTATGTAACCAAGGCATGTTTAGGACCAAGGAGTTATAAACTAGGAAAACAATCATGTTCATAACAAAATACGACAATTCGACAATAGACCATATGAACAGTTATCCTTTGATAAAAAATCGAAACAAAATGTGGATTCCAGCAGCAATTTTCCATGCTTACAGTCATGAAAACAAAAATTGAAAGGAAGGTATGTAAAAAGTGACAAGTGATAAGTGTCATTTCTCATGACGAGTAATGCAAATTTAGAGACCCTGTGTAGGCAACTTATAAACAATAGCAATTACATTATTTCTGCCAACAAGTCCCGAAATAGGATGGATTGGAGGATATTGTTCACTTGTAAGTATCCCAACATCATGGAAAGACAAAAATAACCTTGCCTACTCCCCCACCTTTGAAACCCATTGCTCAAGATGCCCCTAACCACTCGCCAGTGCAATCCTCCCATGACAACAAAAGATTGAAGACTGAAGCCCACCATGCATTTGATAAAGGAAAAGTTGTTGTTGCCCCTTCCTCACCCTCCGATGACTCTGACAAATCCATGTCTTCATGGATGCATTTGAGGGATGATTGGTCCCATGTGATCAGTGAGATAAAGCCTAAAGGATCTTCCCAGATCAAGGCAATTTAAGGGAAATCAGGAGGTGACAACAACGACCAAGAAAGGGTTGCTTCACAGACTGGAAAATATGGATTTTAAATTTTATGTTATTTATTGTTTTATGACAGTGGACTCCATGGATTTTGGACAACATGTTTTATTTTGATATATGAGTATTAGTTTGAAATATTTTCAAATTTCTGAGCTAAAATTGTCAAAGGAAAATATGTTTTTAAGGGAGGCACAAGGGGTGTGTTTGCTTAACAAATGGGTTATGTTAAGATGTGATGATTGTTATCACTAAAGGAGTCACAAGGGGGTCCCACCTAATAGTTATTATTTAATTATGACCCTATTATGATTATTACTTCCCCCCCGCTTAACTAAAGTTAGTTAAGGCCCTATGTTATATTAACTAATGAGTTAGTTCAACTACTCTAACCAACTCTAAATTGTTAAAATCTGAACTAAGGGGAGGAACAGGAAGATGATAGAAGCACAAAGCATGCTAAGGTTTTCTTTTTGAGTTTATGTTGAGATAGTTCAGTTTTCATTCATTCATATATTAATCATATCCTAATTATCTTTTGTTATAGTAGGGTCTTATTGTAGACAACAATATTCAGGGTTGAATCAAATCATTAAGACACTTGTTCTTCAGAGGTGTTGATCTATCTTTGATAGTCTGTGTAGACTTGTTTGTTTGTGAATTAACTTTCATGACTGATAAAGGATATTGTGCAGAGTCGAGTGGAAAGCAATCTGTGGCAAGATGATCCAACTTTTAGAGTTCAGTTTTGGTTTTCTGTCAGAGGTCCTTTTGTATGTTCCATCAGGGATTTCTAAGTTTGACTTTGGTCCAAGATTTCTGTGTGAAGTTTTGTAAATACAATGACTCTTTGGTGAATTGGAATGAAATAAGGGATTGTTGTATGTCTCATCTATATTGATTATGATCTTGGTGTCTTTACTTCTGTTCTTACATTTATTTCAACAACTGATATTTTCAGAAAAATACATAAAAAGTGAATTTCCAGCAAGCTTTTTGTTAATAAAAGACTAGCCTAAGCAATTGTAATTAATACTTGTGAGTTAGGATATATATTTTTGTTGGCTATAAACATAGGGTGATATTCCCGTCTACTTTACTTTAGCCAAGTAAAGTCTGAAAATTCTTGAGTAAGATCAATTCATATCTTGTCCTCAACATTTATTTGGCGACCGTACTGGGGAGATCTTCGATATCTCTCTGGTTAAATTTTATACTCGATTTTTCATCGATACATCTTTATTTTATGTTTTGATTCTTTGAATATTTTTCTATTCATGACTATTCTTGTTGCAAGATAGCCCAATCTTGAGCCCGGTCTCCAAGACCAGACCAACATTGCTTTGAACCTGTTTCATACTATTTTAGACACTGCTAGGACCCATGCCGAGCTTAACCATTCTTGGGCAGAAAATGAAAGAGATATTGGTGTTCAAGAATAATTGGAAGCTAGACGTAGGTAGCCTAGAAATCATAAGTAACCTTTTTGTTTCTTCTGTTTTGGCCTTTCTTTCATGTCCTTAGATTCTCGTGCTTCTAGAAGAAGAAGAGGCTTATCACCTGAAATCAACCCTATTGCTGAATTATGAAGAAGAAACGTTGTGTTATCTGCCCAACAAAGTGCTCTAAGGAGAACTTTATCCGATTCATCCAACTTGTCTTTATTTCCCTCATCTATCATCCACAAGATGGCATCTAGTGGTGGCTCTGTTGGCACTGGAAGTGCTCCATCTTCCCAATCTTCATTGTCATCAGTGATCAGTAGCTTGTAAAGCCACCATATTCATGTCCAATCTGCTACAAACCCCACCAAAGTCATTAAAAAGTATCGCCTTTTTCAGTTCAAAGAAGATGCCATGACCACACCATGGCATGTGTTCTCTCCTCTTAATCTAACACCTGCTACTTGCCTGCTTCCGAAGTTTAAAGAGAATTTGCCTAGGTTTTCAGGAAAGAACATTGTCAGTATCAATGAACACCTAGTGTCATTTTCTAATGCTTGTCATAACATAGGGGCTAATGACAATGACACTTGCATGTGCTTGTTTGTCAATTCCTTGGAAGGAAAGGCTGCAACCGATTTCTTTGAACTTACTCCTAAGATGTTGTCTACTTGGGAGGAGTTGATTTATTGGTTCTGATCCACTTACAGGAAATCCAAAATCCCCACTAAGAAGTTAAGGGAGTACAACAATGTCACTTACAAAGATGGTGAGACAATCAGGTCCTTCAACTTTCGTTTCACCAAGTTGTATAATCAAATCCCCGAAATTATCTGCCCTTAGAACCAAGCCGCCTTCATGCATTACTACAATGCATTTCCTTCTCCTTACCATCACAGTCTTGAAGAAAAGGCCATTGATAATCTCGGTTCTGCTCTACACACTTGCTCAGAGTATGAGGAACAACTTGAACGAACTGGTCTACCCCAAGGAGAATCAGTTAGATAGCCAAATATGTTCACTCTCCTACAACTAGTACAAGATATGAACAACCGTATCATAGCTTTTGAGAGGAAAGGTACTGTCAACCCACTCACCCCCGAACCTTCATCCTCTTCTTCTCCTCCTTTTAGAGGTCCGGTTGAAAATAATTTCCAGCCAAAGGCTATCGTGCCTCGGAGTTGGTGTAACTTTTGCGAGGAAAACCAAGAAGAAATCACATGTGAGGTAAGGAAGAGTGACAGAGAAAATATCTTTGGTAAAATACTAGAAGCTACTATCGTTGTCCTAGATTTTTTCGAGCCAGAATATGTCATGGTCATCAATACTAGGAACAAAGCTTATGCCCCAAAAGGAAAATTTGACCCTCCTCGTAGTTCTTCTAACCCGATTTCATCTTCAACCGCTGCTATGCCCCAGGTTCCCAAAGTTCCTGAGATTCAAGGGATCACTCCTCTACCCCCCTCTTCCAAATACAATATCTTGAATTAATTGGCCAACATCAAGGCAGATGAAACCCTCCTAGACATGGTTGTCGTCCCTGAACAATAGATGCATCTGAAACAATTCATGGAAGGAAAATCTTCCGTTGTAGCCAATCTTTTCGAAGAGGTAAGAGAAGAGGGTTATTTTGTAAATAAATTAGGTCTACATAACTTCAGATACCCTGTAAAAAATCCCCCTTTTTATATTTTTGTAAAGATCATGGATAAAATCGCCCACTGTTGCCTCATTGATGGTGGTTCAAGCGCAAGTGTCATGTCGAAGATTATTATGGAAGAGCTAGTATTATCTTGTACAAACGAAAATGACATAAGCATGCTTTCCTATAATAGTCTGCAACAAATGACCATAGGCTATATTAAAGATGTAACCTTGGTTTTATGTGCTCATCCTGAGATAAGGACAACCCTCAACATTCAAGTGATTGATATGCCTGTGAGAAATTATTCAATTATCTTTGGAAGAGATTGGCAAGCCCTAACAGGTGGATACCTCTCACTCGATGGGACACACTTATCCATTCCTCAGAATGGTAAGAATATCATAGTTCTTAGAGAGGGAAGGATTTCACCCTACATAGAGAATGTTCTGTAATCCAACATAAACCATGTCGAAGAAGATCTAGGAGTATATTCCATATTTGTTGAAGAGGATAATATTCCTTTGGAAAGAACTGATTTAGATAAGGATTTATGGCATATGTATTTTGATGGTTCATTCTCTAGTGAAGGAAATGGGGTTGGAATTACCTTGGTTTATCCTACAGGGAAAATTCATAATCTGTCCTACAGGTTAGAGTTTTCTTGTTCAAAAAATGTCATTGATTTCAAAGATTTATTATTAAGCATTGAGAACACCCTTAATATAGGTTGTGGTCGCCTTTCATTTTTTGGAAGTTCTAAGCTTGCTGTGAACGTTATACACAAAATATGCTCTCCTGGAAACGAGATGATAGAAGAATACTCCCAAAATGTTTGGGCACTTTTCTCGAACATGTTATCTTTCAACATCACTCATGTGAAGAAGGAATTGAATTCCATGGATGATCAGTTAGTTGTCTTTGCAGCCTTCCCCAATCAACAACTTTCACCTCACAGGCTTGATTGTGCTTTTCAACTGCTATATCATCCATATATTCCTGGCCATGTAGGATCTTGGGAGGCCCTCCCTGATGATGAGAGCATTTGCACGATCATCCAATATGAACCTCTTAAGCCCGAGGAAGTTATATCCATGAAAAAATAATAAGATTCTCGAGGGCTTGATTCCTCTTGAGAGTTCATTTTCATTGAGTGTTGGAGGCGATAAAGAAAATGAAGAGGAGTCACAACTGAAGGTGTTTGAAGCCATCTCCATGAACGTTAGGACACATGGATCTTCATTGAACGTTAAAATAAATATCCAGGGTTCTGATAAAGAAGAAATGAAATCTGCTAAATTACTTAGTGGATTTCAAAAGGGTTTTGCTTGGTTTAATGCGGGTCTTCGTGGTTTTGATCCAGGTCTTGTTCAACATATTATGAAAACAACCAGGAAAAAACAAAGACTTTTGAACTCTGCACTAGAAGAAACCTTTCGAAGGGAGTTGAGGAATTCCTTAAGAACTGAAATGTTTTCTTTTGTTCACCTTGAAGGGGTTTCCAATTGGGAACCTGCATCGAAGACCCCTGATAATTTTAAAAGCTGCATTAGTCTTCGAACGTTCAGGAAAGCAACTATAATAAATCCTTTCTTTCCTCTCCATATTGAAATGTTTCAGCAACAAATTGTAGAGTTATACTTGAAGCCCTTACTTGACAGTTTCTTTGGTTACAATAAAATCAAGGTAGAAGGGGCAATTTATCACAAAACCACTTTCATTACTAATTGCAATACTATGTCTTACAATTGCCTGCCCTATGGCTTATTTGATACAAGTATCGCCTTAACTATACCTATACAAGAAACTTTTGATGAATTGGTCAGTCTCCATGTTTATCTTGATGATTTAGTCATATGCATCAAAAGGATGATAGTTATGTCAGAGTGTCAAGTGTTGGGTCATTTCCAGATTACTTTTGTCTTTGACACTAACTCGAAAATTTTCAAGGAATTACATAGACAATGGTTTTCTCACAGCACTAACATTCCTCGCTTGAAGTATTGCGAGGGACCAACGTGAAAAGTTTTCTTTGCTGATTGGATATTTCTGTATACTAGTAGCTTAGCTTTGTTTTCAAATTTTGTGCTTTTTTTTGTGCTTTACAACACTTTGGTTTCTTCTTCTAATTTGTTTTTTTTCTTGTTGCATTTTATTTCTGTCTTTTACTACTGCTATTTTAATTTTTGCATTATTACTTCTGTTGCAAATTTTGTCTTTATCATCTTTTAGTATTTGGTCAGCTTATATTAATGGTTCAATTTTGCCACAGTGACACTCCTGCAAAGAATTTTTAGTCAATAACCATCAAGCTTGCACAACTGCTATCATCTCCTTACTGAAGGGCCCTTGCATTTGTTACATATTTCCGCTTCTATCTTATGAGGAATTGGTTGTTTCCCGCTTCTTCTTGCTATTTCTTCATCCATCAAGATTTTAATAGAAAAACTATAAGCTTCCTCTTTCAAGTTAAGAGCTTATTCCAGTCAAATGATTATGCATACAGTGGTAAAACCCCTCATACTTAACACTTTTCATGAGGTATTCCCAAATTCCCGGTCATCTTTCCATTAAATCTGCTCACTTCCCCTTGTTGCATAATCATTCAAGTCACGAATTCTTGAGATTACTATTATTCGTCTGCGAAATCATGAGTTTTGAGTTCTAATCTATTAAAAACAAATTTCCCTATGGATTTGCCAGTTTGTTGACGATTGAAAACATCAACGTAATTTCGCTCACAAAGTGTTGCTAAGCCTATTATTATATAAGACTAAATAATGCTAGTAGGTGTTGGATTACTGAGAGGGGGGGTGAATTAGTAATAGTGTAATTATAATCCTTTTTCTTCAAATGTTATATCAATGTAGAATTATTATCCAATAATGAGCATTAAGAAATAAACAATCACACACATACACAGTACACCAGTGTTTTACGTGGAAACTTAAATCGGGAGAAAACCACTGAATTCTTTTTCTTATATGTCTTGAAGAATTACATCCAACTTCCTTTGTTTTCTAGCTGCAACTAGAAGGAGGCTCCAACCCCCTAGTTTCTTAGGCTACAAACTGAGGGAATCTCCAACTCCCCAATTCTCTGGCTACAACCAGAAGGAGTCTACAACCCCCTATGTTCTCTAGCTACAACCGGAAGGTGGCTACAACGACCTATCCTTGCCCCATCCTGCCACCCTGAAGGAGAAGTAGAATGATGGAACCACCGTCACACTATCACTGTGAGACATACCGATGTAAACCTGTACCAATAAATCTGAACCGTGCATCAACCATGCATCAACCTGTACCTCAACTTGTAATCAACCTGTACCATAAACAAGTGCATCAACCATGCACCAACCTGTACCAAACAACCTATAATCAACCTATACCATAAACAAGTGCATCCAACCATGTACCAAGTATGTACCAATCATGTGTCAACTACTTATCAACTATGACTCATCAATATGTACCAACATCATCAACTATACACCTCATGTATGTGCCAACTCATCAACTACTTGTCTCAACCATGTACTCAACATGTAACTCAACCAAAATCCCTCATCAATTTCATCATCCAAATATGATTTGTATCTCTATAATAGACTTGGTTTATATGATCACATTCCTACAAACCTTCCTTAACTTTAGCAACAAGAGACTATCATTTTCTTCAAACTTTTCTTTAGTCTCACATGCCTAGTTTTGGATTAGTCAACAACCCTAACTTGAAGTAATCATAACTTTGAACCTGTAATGTATAAAGATATGAAACTGATACACAATGTTCTTCAGTGTTTTTTATGCAATTCCTCC
>ML792043.1:103547-114818 GCA_009831015.1 Picea engelmannii
TTCTAGTTCTTGAGTGTCTTTTTTCTTATCTAGTTCTTCTTGTAGTTTCTTGTTTTTCTTCTTTTATCTTCTGATAACTTCTATGGCACTCATTAATTCTTCTCGGAAGTCAACTTCTGCCTCTTCAATTTCTTCTTCATATGCTTCTTCATATTCTTCTTTATTAGAGTCTTCTATTTCCATGAATAGAACTCTCCCTATTTCACTGTCACTAACTTCATCTTCATCTGATGATGAGATGTCTTCTTTGGTGCAAAAGATTTTCTTGAAAACTTTCTTTGTAGTTCTTTTACCTTTATATGCTTGTCTTCCTTTTGAGTAACCTTCATCATTTCTCTTTTTCTTATGAGGACATTTGTTAGCAAAATGACCAATACCATCACAATCAAAACAAATTAAAGGAAGCTTACCTCTATACCTATCGTTGGTTCCCTTGTTCAGTTTTTTGACGAAGTTGGCCACTTCTTCATCATCTTTAGAGACGTCACTACTGCTGCTATATTATTCTTGTTCATTTTTCTTTTGCTTTGATCTTTTGGATACTTTGAAGGCTGCTTCTTTTACATCTAGATTTTCCTGTTCAGTTCTCATCTCATATGCTGTGAAGATTCCATGCAGTTCATCCATGCTTATTGAGTTTAGATCCGATATTTCTTCTAGTCTTGATATCTTAGGGTCGAATCTCATAGGAAGATATATTAGTACCTTTTGAACAATTACAGATTCTTCGATTTCTTCTCCCAATCCTATGATTGCATTTACTGTTTCATCGACTCGTAATAAGTAGGCTGCGATATCTTCATCTTCATTCATTTTTAGTTGTTTGAACTGACTTCTGTAAGTTTGAAGCTTTGCTTCTTTGACTTTTGAATATCCTTCATAAATATTTCGAAGCTTGTCCCAAATCTCTTTAACAGATTTACAATGTGGAACTTTGGTGAATACCATATCACTGAGACCATTCAAAAGTGCATTTTGTCTTTGGAATTATTCTCACCGAGTTTCACTGCATTGTCATTTGTTGGTGGAACTACTGGTGCTATGTATCCATCTACAATTAATTCCCAAACTTGAAATCCCTGTGCCTGTATATATGTCTTCATCATTATGCTCCAAAAATCATACTTCTGTCCATCAAACTGTGATATTCGATTTTTATATGAGTTGGTGCTCTCCATGATCTACCTTTTAGTGGTTAAACTAATTTCTGAAGGAACCTGCTCTGATACCAATTGTTGGATTACTGAGAGGTGGGGTGAATCTGTAATAGTGTAATTATAATCATTTTTCTTCAAATGTTATATCAATGTAGAATTATTATCCAATAATGAGCAGTAAGAAATAAACAATCACACACATACATAGTACACCAGTTTTTTACGTGGAAACCCAAAACGGGAGAAAACCACAGAATGATTTTTCTTATATGTCTTGAAGAATTAAATCCATTGGAAGCACTAAATTCCTTTGTTTTCTAGCTGCAACTAGAAGGAGGCTCCAAATCCCTAGTTTCTTAGGATACAACCTGAGGGAATCTCCAACTCCCCAATTCTCTAGCTACAACCAAAAGGAGGCTACAACCCCCTATGTTCTCCGGCTACAACTGGAAGGTGGCTACAACCACCTGTCCTTGCCCCGTCCTGCCACCCTGAAGTAGAAATAGATGTTGGAACTACCATCACACTATCATTGTGAGATATACCTTTGTAAACCTGTACCAATAAATCTGAACCATGCATCATCCTGTACCTCAACCTGTAATCAACATGTACCATAAACAAGTGCATCAATCATGCACCAACCTGTACCAAATAACCTGTAATCAACCTACACCATAAACAAGTGCATCCAACCATGTACCAATCATGTGTCAACTACTCATCAACTATGACTCATCAATATGTACCAACATCATCAACTATACACCTCATGTATGTGCCAACTCATCAACTACTTGTCTCAACCATGTACTCAACATGTACCTCAACCAAAAGCCCTCATCAGTTTCATCATCCAAATATGATTTGTAGCTCTGTAATAGACCTGGTGTATATTATCTCATTCCTTTAAATCTTCCTTAACTTTAACAACAAGAGACTAGCATTTTCATCAAACATTTCTTTAGTCTCACATGCCTAGTTTTGGATTAGTCAACAGCCCTAACTTGAAGTAATCATAACTTTGAACCTGTAATGTATAAAGATATGAACCTAATACACAATTTTCTTCAGTGTGTTTTATGCAATTCCTCCAAGTTTCACTACTTGGAACCTCTTAGAAAATGATTTATAGCAAAAATGACATACCTTGTTGAATTCTGGCTTATTCTAGAGAGCGACCTTGTAGAGCGTGCCCTGCGTGAAATATTTGTTGAATTTATATAAAAATATTACACATAATACTAAATACTGTAACCTAACCAACACATTTTGTCTCACTTAATTGGGATCTGTTATGAAGAAGTTATGACGCTTTTACCCGAAACACCTATTTTTGACTAGTTTCAAGACTAGCCACAAACCCTATTTTCCACGGTGTGTAACTCCCAAAATAAAACGACCCATAAGCTGATTTTTTTACCACAGATACTTGGGTATGTTTTTGCAATGGCCTAGAAATTTCACGGTCTGAATCATTATAGAAAAAACGTTATAGCGAAAATGGTGAGATGACCTGTAAATAACATACCTTAGAAAGCACCATCAAAAGAATTTATCCTTCCTTGCATTTCAGCCTTCTTTTCTTCACCTTCCCTTAGAAATTTGGCTTAGATATCATTGGTTACCTCAGAAACCTATAGATATTCAATATGCTTAAAATGAGAGAGCCTTTCCTTTTATTTATACTCCCCAAGTAGCTTCCTTAAAAACATCTTCTAGGTCACTTGGCCCACTTTCCTTATTTTAGGGTTAACCCACTTCTAATTTCTCCATTAAATTTATTATTGAAATAATTTATTTTGTATTCACTTTGAATTATAATACACTCATCACTTCACTTTATTATTTAACTTTTAAAATCTCTTAAACCACTTTGACTACTTTGACCTTTTGGGGCTTCTAGATGACATATGAGGGTCCTCCAACTTCGTAAAGCCATAGCTCTCAAACCGTGAGGAGTTATGTGACATTCCACATACCACTAGAAATGGAATGACATGTACTATCCATATAGAATAGTATTACCTTAAAATATATAAAAAATCATACCGTTATCCATAAAAAAAACTTGGGTCCATTACCCAAACATGGGTTCTCCAACTTCACATGGTCATAACTCTCTAACCATGAGGAGTTATGTGACGTTCTACATACAAATGGAAATGGAATGACAAGCACTATCCATCTAGTATAGTTTACCTGAAAAATTTACTATCCTTCATCTCATTATTCCACAATTAAGAATGGGTTCTCTTACTCCGTAAAGTGTCTTCCCATGAGGGCTTTCACCATAAGGGGACCACTTTGGAGTTCATCCATATTTACTTCTTACCATGAAAAAACAATAATGAGTCATATTTACATAAAAAAATATTGGGTCCATTACCCAAACCTTTTTGCTGTGGGGCTTTCTTCAATGGTTGACATCAATGACAACCAACCTTAATCAACAATAGGTGGGACCCCCTTGAACTTTTGAAGATCAGGTCTATTCATTTTCAATGTTATGATGATGTGCTACAAAGTTTTACATGGTTGATGAGAATATGGTTATCATTGATATCAATTAAGTTTTGAGATGTTGTTCCTTCATGATACTACATCCTGCTATTCATTTATGGTATTTGTTCTTCTCGCACCTGTACAATAAAAATGTTAGTGAACATTACAGAAAGACATTTTGAGGAAAAACAAAATACTATATCTAATGCAAAAGAGACCTAGCTCTGTGATACTATATGAATGAAAATACTTGTTGATAGTGGTTAGGTCCTAGCTAACAAAGAAATGGCTATGAAATATTGTTAAGTTACATTTTATATGCATATGGGGGAAATTTTGGTGGCACATTTGGCAAGGTGATAATGCATTGGTTATGCATTGCTTAATGGAATCAGTAGTTGATATACATATGTTATAACATTGGTGGCTCAAGGAAGTGATGGCTTGCGTTTTTAATGGTGATTATTCTATGTTTTGGGTTGATGTTGATCACGCTATTTGGTGATGATTCTATACATGATCGTTTAGATTGTGTAGTGGTCAAGTGATTTATTTGAGTTATATCGGAAATTTAAACATAGGTGGCGCATTTGGAAAGGTGATTGCAAATGGTTGAATTATTATGTGGACTTGGATTATTCTATGGTTTAAATGTGTTGATACTGTCGATGCACTGGTTGATTAATGGTGTTAATGGAAGGCTCGTTGGCATGTACTGTGGAGTAAATGAGATGAGGGTGGAGGCTATGTGCATTTACTGCACGTCACCTTTACCCTTCCCGTTGGTCGCCACCCTATTTGAACTATTGTTTGATCTTGCTGTTGTGTTCACGCTCCATATTTTTAGTAGGGTGAAACCGCTCGACCACCCCTCATCTTAAGGATTTTGATTAACAGGTATGTCTCTTTTGGCCATTCTTGACTTCACTCTGGTTATGAAATGATTTCGCCTCAGTTGTGTGGGTTTGTGTTTGTCCCGAGTGCTGCAACTGTGTGGAATTTTGGATTTAAATGGAAAATAGATGGTTCATCTTTTATCAGTTAAGTTTGTTGGATTGCTAGTCTTCCTGGGTTATAGTTCCTTATTACCACTGCATGTTGGTTGAAGGGTTTTTTGCTGGATGATTGTCTTCATGGTTATTGGGTTTAATTAAGAGCCCTGTTTTCTTGTTTCAGCCTTGTCAAGGGACTGTCTCCAGTCCACAAGCACCACAAACCCTTGTGCGTACACCTTCAGCCTCGAAGTCTCAGTGAATTTAGTTATGTTCCTTCTGTGAAGGCTACTGTGCAAACCCTTAACCTTCCAAGATGGGGTTGCATAGGGAAACTATCACGCCTGTCAAGTGGTTTCCAGTTATTGTGATCTATTACCTTGAGTACGGTCTCACCCATGGGTCATATAGCCATCATGTTGGTATGGCTTCCCGTCACTACCTCTGTGATATTAGCATAAACCTTACATTGCTATTTTATTTTTAAGGTCACAGTCACCCACCTTATACTAGATAACTCAATGATTTTAATGGAAGGGCCTCTACCCTATATCGATTGGAGGCCTGGTTATGCATAGCTACCATGACTTGTTCGGTTGGTTGTTCCTCTACCACAATGGCATTTGTTAGTTGATATACAATCACTAATATTCACACTTTTGATGTTTCAATTGATGGTTGGCATTGGTTACGAATATTGTGGTTGCTCAAGTAGGTCACATTTTGTATAGGGTGTTTTGCAAAGTAAATTGTTGGATTGGGTATATCTATTGCATCTTTTTTTGTTGGTTGAATAAACCTAAGTGCGCACAACTTGGTCAATCACGATTGGCTAAATCAATAGCTCGACACGATTTATTGAGTTATATCATGGTCGTGTGTTGCTATGTGATTAGTGGGATTGTTGCACCATGAATTTTTCTCACTTGCACACCGTACATAGTATGGATGACTTGTTTTCATGCTCAGTGATATCCACTACATTTTAAGCGCGTTATTGATTGCAAATTGATCACTGTTGATGACAGGTGTGTTGGTTATTTGGTTTGGTTTTTTAGTCACATTGAGTTGTTTTGTTTTACAGTGGCATGGTTACGTTGCCTTGGCAATTTACTCCTGCATAGCCTATGTCTAAATAGTGGCTGTTTGGTTATATAGTCAATTATAATTTCAGTCATGGCATGTGAGGTTTTAATTTTCTTGATTATTTTTTACATATATATATGGGAACGAATATCATTACATACCTTGATTGGCTCTATTGCAGAAATAGTGACTTCATTATTATTTCGGAAATATGAATTTTAAATATAGATTGGAGAAATGTGTGGCAGTGGTGGATGTTAATGATTACAGATTGGGAATGAGTGTTGTTGTTGACTTTTATAACATGCAGAATGAGCGAACAAAGGGGACAAAACCTCTTACAAATTGTGTGAAATACTTACCTTTAATAATGGCACTATGTTGGATATTTTATTATTGGATTGTGAACTAGTTAAATACACAGGAATTGTTACTTAGTCATCTTATTGTTGGTTGATGTTATGGATTGCTTGATTAATCTCATGAAAAATAAATGTTCCCCCCCCCTCTCATTATCTCATTTTCCACTAATTACAACATCCTCACATATCCCATATTCATTTTATTCACCCCCTGTTCTGATATTGATCACAACTAAGAAAATTTATGTGTTAGATTGGATAGAAGTGGCAGAATTATGTGTGGATTGCAGTGAGGTTTATTGGTTTGCTTACAGTTGATTGTTGTTATAATTAAGCAATGACCATATCTCTTCCCTTTAATTATATCATATTTTCTCTAATTACAAACCCCTCATGTATCCCTGAACATTTTTCCACCCCCCTACTCATTGATTAACATTAGAACAATTTGTATGGATTGGATTGCATGAGACTGATACATTCTGAGCCAAATCTATTTCGTATTTTTAAGGAGTTGTCATGCATGGTTATTTAAAAGACTATTTTCTAATTGTTAACATATGCAGGATGATTTTTTTCAGTCGGGGAAGCCATGGCCGAGAAAACAGAGGTAGAGGTAACTGGCCAAGATGATTTTTTCAGAATCAGCAGGTAATTGGCCAAGATGATTTTCTGAAGAGCTTGGCCAATTGTTCCATGTTGGTTTATTTAATTGGATGGGATAGGGAATAGTCCAAATGAGGCCTGAAAAACCTCCCTTCCAAGCCCCTTAAGCCCCTGGTATACCCGTGCCTCCTCATGTCTCTTTACAGCCTGAAGTCCTGAAAATTGATGGGTGGCAGGAGATTGTTCACCCGACAGTCTCCCAACATTGTGGCTGGCAAAAATTAACCTTGATTTCTCCCCCACCTTTGAACCCCATTGCCCAAGCTTCCCCTAACCACTCGCCAGTGCAATCCTCGCATGATAGAAAGAGATTGAAGACTGAATCCCACCATGCATCTGATAAAGGAAAAGTTGTTGCTGCCCCTTCCTCACCCTCCGATGACTTTGAAAAATTCATGTCTTCATAGATGCATTTAAGGGATGATTGTTCCCATGTGATCAATGAGATAACGCCTAAAGGATCTGCCCAGCTCAAGGCAATTTCAAGGAAATCAGGAGGTGACAACAACAACCAAGGAAGGTTTGCTTCACAGACTACAAAATATGGATTTTAAATTTTATGTTATTTATTGTTTTATGACAGTGGACTCCATGGATTTTGGACATCATGTTTTATTTTGATATATGAGTATTAGTTTGAAATATTTTCAAATTTATGAGCTAAAATTGTCAAAGGAAAATATGTTTTGAAGGGAGCCACAAGGGGTGTGTTTGTTTAACAAATGGGTTATGTTATGATGTGATGATTGTTATCACTAAAGAAGTCACAAGGGGGTCCCACCTATTAGTTATTATTTAATTATGACCCTATTATGATTATTACTTTTCCCCCCCTCCTTAACTAAAGTTAATTAAGGCCTTATGTTAGCTTAACTAATGAGTTAGTTCAACTACTCTAACCAACTCTAAATTTTTAAAAGCTGAACTAAGGGGAGGAACACGAAGAGGATAGAAGCACAAAGAATGCTAAGGTTTTCTCTTTGAGTTTATGTTGAGATAGTTTAGTTTTCATTCATTAATATATTCATCATAGCCTAATTCTCTTTTATGATAGTAGGGTCTTATTGTAGACAACAATATTCAGGGCTGAATCAAATCATTTAGACACTTGTTCTTCAGAGGTGTTGATCTATCTTTGATAGTCTGTGTAGAATTGTCTGTTTGTGAATTAACTTTCATGAATGATAAAGGCTATTGTGCAGAGTCGAGTGGGCAGAAATCTGTGGCAAGCTGATCCAGCTTTTAGAGTTCAGTTTTGGTTTTCTGTCAGAGGTCCTTTTGTATGTTCCATCGGGTATTTGTAAGTTTGACTTTGGTCCAAGATTTCTGTGTGAAGTTTTGTAAAGACGATGACTCTTTGGTGAATTGGAAAGAAATAAGGGATTTCTTTATGTCTCATATATATTGATTATGATCTTGGTGTCTTTAATTATGTTCTTACATCTATTTCAGCAATTGATATTTTTAGAAAAATACATAAAAAGTGAATTTCTAGCAAGCTTTTTGTTGATAAAAGACTAGCCTAAGCACTTGTAATTAATAATTGCGAGTTAGGATATATATTTTTCTTGGCTATAAACATAGGGTGATATTCCCGTCTACTTTACTTTAGCCAAGTAAAGTCTGAAAATGCTTGAGTAAGATCAATTCATATCTTGTACTCAACACATTCCACTTCAGCGCTCAAAGATTCAAACCTTTTGTAACTTCTTCTCTGTGTTTCACTAGGCCATCTTGGATAACCCCTTTGTGTATGAATTTCAAATTTGTTTGTGTTCCTATTGTTAGCTCTGCAATTCACAACTTTATGTCCAAAATTATTGCATGCATAACATAAACCAAAAAATATAGTTTGATACCTGGGAGTTGAAGATCTTCTGAACGGAGGCACTCTTATAAATTCTTCTTCTTCCTGAGGCCTATCTGTCTATTGTTGATTCTGAAATCTGAATCTTCTCGGTGGAGGAGTGTCCCTGCAATCTTCTTTGTAGATCTTCCTATCTCCCTTGATTGTTTCTGCATAGATTTTTGGATATGTTTCTTGCTCTGTGGTTTTTGAGCTTGATCCTTTTTCTATCTGATTGTATCCAAGTCCGGACTTGTCATGATGAGATTTTTGACTGCTGATAATGTCATCCAAAACTTTTGAGTTGTTCTACATATTTTTCTTTTGAAGATCCTTTCTTAATGTGACAATCTTTGCTTCCAAATTTCCAATGATCTTGTATTTTTCTTCTAGCTGTTCTTTGAGTGCTTCTTCAATTCTTTTATATTATTCTATTTGAACTTTCAAATTTGTGATCATTTGTTCTAGTTCTTGAGTGTCTTCTTTCTTGTCTAGTTCTGCTTGTAGTTTCTTATTTTTCTTCTTTTCTCTTCTGATAACTTCTATGGCACACATTAACTCCTCTCGGTAGTCAACTTCAGCCTCTTCAATTTCGTCTTCAAATTCTTCATATTCTTATTAGGCTTCTTCATATTCTTCTTTGGAGTCATCTTTAGTAGAGTCTTCTTCTGCCATGAATGGAAATCTTTCCGTCTCACTGTCACTGACTTCATCTTCATCTGATGATGAGATGTCTTCTTTGGTGCATAATATTTTCTTGAAAACTTTATTTGTGGTTCTTTTTCCATTATATGTTTTTATGCCTTTTGAGTAACCTTCATCATTTATATTTTTCTTATAAGAACATTTGTTAGCAAAATGACCAATACCATCACAATTAAAACAAATTAAAGGAAGCTTACCTCTATACCTACCATCGGTTCCCTTGTTTATGTTGATACTGAGAGGGGGGTGAATCAATATCAAGTACAATTTAAAACCTTTTTCAACTTATACTTAAACCATTCAATTATATCCAATGAGAAATGAACAATAGTATAAGAGCTACACCAATACACCACGATACACTGTGCACAATATATGAGAAATAATCAATAGTTATTGTTCAAGGGAAGTAATGACTTCCAAAGGTAGCTATAGCTTCCAAATGTAAAATGAGGGATAAAACTCCAAGAGGAAGATACAATCCTCCATTATCAAGAGATATTTGAACTCTCCATCCTTGCCCCTTCCTTCCACCCAAGAATATATGAGAGATAATAAAACTTTACACTAAATCATCACCATCAACCAATCATCATATAGAACCCGATAATGCTTCCTGAGACTTCTTCAATTTCCGCAATTCTTCAATTCTTGGAGTACTCTGATCCTGTAGATAATATTACTCAATTTATTCTCTGAAACTCCTCCAATTTTCATTCCTTGAATCCTCCCCAAAAAGAGGTTATAGAAAGAATGGTAGACTTTATTCAATTCTGGTCTATTCAGGAGAGTGAACTTGCACATAATGCCCCACGCTCAATAATTAACATCTGATTCCAAAACTCACAAGAAAGAAACTACAGTCTGTAGTATTTCCAATGAAATTTTTCCCACTTAATTTGTATTCTCTATGAAGAAGTTATGACTGTTTTACTCGGAACACCTGTTTATTGACTAGCTTCAGGACTGGTCACAAACTCTACATTCCACAGAGTGTATCTCCATAATTATAGCGAATCAAGAGCTGAAATTTTTACCAGAGGTACCTTGATATGTATTTTCAATACCATAGCGATTTCACCATTTGAATCATTCTAGGAAAAAAGTTATAGCAAAAATGGTAAGATGACCTGAAAATAACATACCTTAGAACACATCACCAAAAGACTTCATCCTCCCTTGAAATCCGACCTTCTTTTCTTCTTATTTCCTTTGAAATTCAACTTGTATCAAATGAATGTATAATGATGTTTATTTATACCATTTATGTCACTTCCTTTTAACATTAGGGCCTACCTGACACTTTCTTATTTTGTAATTCTTTTCTTTAATTATTTTCAGGGCCTACATGTACTTCCTTCTTCAATTCACTTTGTCATCTTCAAAAATTCATTTCTCCTCAACCATGAAGATCCACGTGACGTGCCACATACCACCAGAAATAAAATGATGTATACTATCCATTCATGGGTGTTGTATATGCATGTGCATTGTCCTTCATGTCCAAAAACCTTTATCAATCTTGCGGTCCAAAACCCATGACTAGGGTTGACATCAATGACAACAACAAATCTTCCAACAATCTCCCCCTTTGTGATTGATGGAAACACTCATGCTCCCCCTATCATCATGATCCCAATTTCTCTCCCCCTTTGACATCAATGGAAAAGGTTAGGGTTGCTACCCCTGAGTTTAATGGAAAAATGTAACTCTCTTCTTTGGAGCTACTCCCCCTAAACATGTGGCACTCAATAATACTTCATCCTTATTTTTGGTCTTTGGGACATTTTATTCCTTAGAATACTTTTATGTGGCTTCTTTCTTCTCTCTCTTCTTCATGTCTAGGATGTATATGTTGTTCGGTCTTCTTGTTGCAGTTGCAACCAATATTCCTGAGTTATTTTCTCTGATTTTACATTTTCGGGAATCAAACGTAAGAGTGTATCCTTGAT
>ML792043.1:125931-141713 GCA_009831015.1 Picea engelmannii
GACTTTGATTGATACAAATTCCCTAACTTATCCCATAGTTCCTTGGCTGTAGATTCTCCTGAGACATTCAACAACACCAAATCTGCCAGGCAGAGTCGAATGGTACTCCTTTCTCTTCTGTCCAACTTGTCCCAATCTTCCTTCGACATACCAGTAGTTGGTGTACTGGTAGTTTGTGTACTAGTAGGTTGTGTACTAGTAGCCTATGTGCTAGTAGAAGGTGTACCAGTAGGCTGTGTACCAAGATCCATAGTGATCCATTGTTATTTGTCTACAAGAAGGTCCTCCATCTTGAGCTTCCATAGCTCACAGTTTTTACCGTTGAACTTCTCTATCTCAATTCTAGATGAGCTCGCCATTCCTCTTTCTTTAATTGAATATCCACTGCAAAAGCTCCCACTAAACCCAAGTTTATCACAGACCCAAGATAAACTTGATCTATCAAGACCAAGCCAAACCCTCAACAACAAAGGCGTCCCTTTGAAGCCAAAAATGAGCTATGATACCACATGTAAGTTTTAAACCTGCGAAGTAAAGCAATGCATATAGATTCTTAAGCAAGAAAGAAACTAATCAATGGCTCATACACAGGGTACATAGAGATTTTATACCGGAAACCCTCAACCGAGAAAACCTTTCTTATATTCATTATATCGAATTTCACCATTCACCATACAATATATACAATGTTTTTAGGTATTCTGTAGATACCAAAACCCTAATCCCTTAATCTGGGATTAATTTACAAATCTGCTAAAAATAGCAAAATCCGCTAAAAATAGCAAAAACTACCCAAAAAACAAATTTGGGGGCGCTGCCCTGGGCTACTGCCTGTTGCCAAATGATGTGCGTAACCCGGGGGGGGGCATACCTACCCCCCTGGGACCCTTGTAGGAAAGCGCCCGACGCACATGGCAGAGCTCTAGTGGTAGGGATCGTCAGACGCAGTTGTCGTATCTGATGCACCCACACACACACATGCAAAGAATATAACACATATACCCAACAGTCTTAGCCATATTTTCCTTAGATCTTCCAGTTCCTCTCCCAATATTTTCTACACACAAATTAACTTGATCTTTACTCAACTTTTCACAAATGAATCTTTCTATCCTCAAGGTCTTGTGCCCACAAATTCCTCAATAGTCACAATTTGCACCTTGTAATTCTTTCACCTTATCAATATTTCTTCTTGATACTTGTTGACTTAACTTTTAGGGCTTTGATTTTCCACTTCCAAATTTATAACTATCACCACTTCCAAATTTCTAATTATTGGCTCCCATAAACTTGTAGCATTTGCAATAAAAAATGTTTATTTACCTTGTCGATGACCATTTGGACTTGTTGGTTTGTCAACTAAAACCTACCAACTTTATGTCGTATTGCATACTTCAAATTTAAATTATAATTTCTAATACTTCCCTTAATGAATAAATATTATATTTAACTTGCAACATTCATTGAATTTTTTTACTTTTCTTTAAACGTTTTGGGAATATGCCAACAACTTGACATGTAGTCTTATAAGATTCAATCTTGATATATTCCTCTTGTAGTAGTTATCTCAAGTATTGGAAGTGGACTTGTGTGCTTTTCTCTTGTGCAAAACACATGATTATTTTTACACTTTAATTACATCATGTATCACAATCAAGATTGTTGTTTTCTTGCATAATTCCAACATTTTTTAAATTTCTCAACCACATTTCTCCACATACCTGTTGTTCCTCAGGTTGATCTAATTAAAGAACAATGCCAGGGAATCCAAAGTGGCCCTTTAGAAGCCTCTTCCCTCTTTAGGCTCGCTTAGAAAAATCTAGGAGCCAGAGAGGGTATCCCTTGTAAGATTAAATAGGAAAGATAGGTAAGGTTTAAAACAATATCATAACCAATCAGAATGTTCAACAACATCAATAAGGTAAATAAACAAGGAAACTTTATCCAATGAATACCAGACTAAATCAAATAAAACGAGACCTTAGTTCAACTAAGATAATAAAGAAACAAACCATATCTAATCACTTTAGATTTTAAGAAACACGTCCTCAAATATAAAGCGATCACAAGAAAACAAATGAAAGAAAATAAACAGTGCAATTACATTAAAAATTCCATGAACAACATCTGCATCATATACAATAGTGAATACTCAATATATAAGACTAACAAATATCATTCTTACAAAATCTTAATAGAAAGACAATGTCAATTTAACCTCGTATGTTAACTTGAAAACCATCATTATGAAATGAATAAACTTCAAAGGAGATCATGTCAACCTAATGAAACATTCATACTGTAATCAATTGATATACAAAAGAAGTAAAAATACATATAAACGAAAATAAAACACTTAACATAACATAATGCCAATACACATTGGTGTCGAATCTTATTTCGAAAGATAACAAAGATGCTATTAAAAATATGAAAGATCATCATTCTCATGGAAGTTAATTCTTAGAAAGCAGTGTATGTCTTTCAAGAAAAGGCCGACATTATGCGTTTTCTTTCATTGTATGAGCTTTAAAATCGGAAAATGAATGAGTTTTCATTTCTTACGTTTCCCTAGTCTGAACGATGAGCATTTTAGCTTTATCAGTATCAAATCTCCTCTCCCAGACTCTCCCAAGTGAATAATTGGTGGAATACTGAGAGGGGGGGTGAATCAATATTAGTAATTTTAATCCATTTAACTACAATATGTATTGTTTAACTTTATGAGAAATTTACCAATAACATTCAATATGAGAAGTATAAATAAACAATGAACAATAAGAATCCACACATATACACAATACACCAATATTTACGTGGAAACCCAATGCAGGAGAAAACCACATAATGCTTTTATTATATTTCAAAAGAAATACATTCATAGGAAGCATCAAATTCCTTTTTTTCTAGCTACAATTGAAGGAGGCTACAACCCCCTGGTTTTTCAGGCTCAAACCTGAAGGAAGCTACAATTCCCTTAGTTTTCTGGCACCAACCCAAAGGAGGCTACAACTCTCTTTCCTTTCCCCGTCCAACCTCCCTGAAATATAAGTGCCAAAATATTGATACTGCCACTGTCACTTTGTCACTGACAAATTGTAAAAACTATACCAACAACCTGTCACAATAATCTTCTCAACTAATCAGATCTGTCACTGTTAATCCCACAACCCATCATTGCTGCTATAATCCATCAAATCCACTCAAACCCTTATGCCACAAACCCTCAAAATCCACTCAAACCCTTATGCCACAAACCCTCATTCCAATATCCTTAAGAATGTCTTCCAAATCAAATACTCATTAACTACTAAGACATTTCTGTGTTGGAATTCTACAAAATATAGACACTAGCATAAACAATAAACCATACCTCTCAACTTGTAGCTGACATGATAGATTTGATCTTCAAAGATTTGGATTTCTCAACAGATCCACTCCCTATCCTCTATAAACTTGGGAATGTCCATGCTTTGTCCCACTGTGGCTCGTGGATGTTCATGCTCTGATGGCTTTGCAACTCAAGGATTTATTTTCTTTTCTGAGACTCCACATTTTCCTTCAATGAAACATTCATATGTTTGTGTTCTTCCCTCATTGCAACTCGCGGATGCCCGCGCTCTTCCTTCACTACAACTCACATATGCCCCTGCTCTTCCTTCACTGTGAATCGTAGATAGCTCCAGGAAAACCCTAGAAAAGTAGGCTCAACTTTGTCCCTTTGGCTCCTGCAACTTATCTCTTCACTGAACTTCCCTGTCTTAGATTCACTACTTAAAATTTGTCAATAGTACTTTCCATAACACTTTACAACATATATATTCAATGTGCTCAATAGGTGCAAATAAGAGTCTCTTGATCTCTTATTTATACTTTCCAAATGCCTTCCTTTAGGGGCTATATTGTAACTATTTTACCCCTCTTCCTTGTTTTAGGGCTAACTCACTTCTTGTTGCAACTACTTTACCCATAGTTAGTAAACTCATAATTTCTTGTTGCAACTAATTTATTTTTAATTATTTTCTTGTTGCAACAACTTTTCCCATAATTAACTTTTAGTTGCAATCACTTTGACTAACCAGTTACTTGATGACATTCCAGGATCTTCTAGAATAATTAACTTCTTGTTGACCTTCTAGGGGTTTATAGAATATTTTGAGGGTCCTCCAACTTCACAAGGCCATATATACTCAACCATGAAGAACCACATGGCATACCACATATCATCGGAAATGGCACGACATGTACTATCCATTTGTGATAGTCTTCTCTACAATTACACTGTCCTCCTTGTCCATATTCCTTAATCAAATTTGGGTTCCTTAGCCATATCTTCGGGGCTACCAAAATTTTCTAACATACTTTCTTCAGGGGTTGACATCAATGAAAACCAACCCAATCTATCAACAATCTACCCCTTTGGAATTGATGTCAACACTTTGATGCAACAATTATGTCATGGAAACACTTATGCTCATGCTCCCCTCTATTCTTTCTCTCCATTTCCATCCATGCCTATGATTACTCTCTCCCCCTTTGACATCAATGGCAAAGGGAATATTATTTTTGGGGATGGTCCCCCTATCTGAGTTGTCCTTTTGGGATTCTCCCCCTATCTGTATTGTCCTTTGGGGATTCTCCACCTGTCTGCAAGATTTGGATCTTTCTATTGTCCCTTTATGGTGCTTTCTCGTGTAAATCCATGACATATATGAAAAGAATTTAAAAAATTCACTGTGGGGCAGAAACTACTCCAAGTTTCTATCAAATATACTCAAAGGATTCCCTTGGAAGTGGTTTGGTGGAGATATATGTGATATGTTCTTTTGTCCCAACATACTCGACCCTGATGTTCTTCTCTGCAATATGTTCCTATAGAAAGTGAAACTCGATCGAAATGTGTTTCTTCTTGGAGTGCATCATTGGATTCTTTGAGATACTTATGGTACTGGTGTTATCACAAAATATTGAAATGGGATCATCATATTCAACCTGTATATCCTTCAAAGTTTATTCCATCCATAGAACTTGAGTACAACATGTTGTTGTTGCAATATACTCTTATTCTACTGTAGACAATGATACTAATGATTGTTTCTTTCTTAACCATGATACAAGAAACTCACCCAAGTAGAAAGTTGCTCCACTTGTACTTCTTCTATCATCACTGTTGCCTACCCAATCTGCATCTATGTAGGAAACTAGAGATAAATCATTCCCCTTTGGATACCATAATCCCAATTCTTATGTACCTTTGAGATATCTGAATATCCTCTCCACTTCCATAACATGTGATTCCTTTGGACCTTCTTGAAACCTTGCAACATGTCCAACTACCTACATCACATACGGTCTAGAAGCTGTCACATAGAGAAAAATGTCAATCATCGATATGTACTTTCTCTGGTCCGCATCCTTAGAATCATCATCCTTACTTAGCTTGCAACTGGTCTACATAGGAGTACTAACTGGTTTTCAATATTCCATTCCAAACTTCTTTAGCATTTATCTGATATACTTGGTCTGAGAGATGAATATACCTTTGTTTCTCTAACATATTTGTAGTTCCCAAAAGAAAGACAACTCTCCAAGTAATTACATCTCGAATTCATTTTGCATGTCTTTGGAAAATTTCTGACTCATCCTATCATCATCACTTCCAAAAATAATGTCATCAACATAAACTTCAATTAACATGATACTATCTTGATTTACCTTTATGTAGAGATTATTGTTTTCATTTCCTTTCCTAAACCCTTGCCATTGTAAGTATCTATCCAGTCTTGAATAACATGATCCAGGGGATGTTTTGAGACTATATAGGTCCTTATTCAACCTACAAACAAAATTTTATTTCTATGACAACTGAAATCCTTCTAACTTCTCAATGTAGAATTCTTCCTCTAGATCTCTGTTCAAGAATGTTGATTTCACGTCCATCTAATACACTTCAATATTCTTAGAAAAAGAATAATCTAGGATCAGTATGATTGCTTCCATTCTGGAAACTAAGGAAAAGGTCTCTTCAAAATCTATACCTTCAACCTGAGCGTATCCTTTACATACCGACCTTGATTTGTTTTTGGTAACCTGTCCATCCTCATTCAATTTTTTCTGAAGACCCAATTTGTACCGATCACATTCTTGTTCTTCGGCCTTGGAACCAGTTCCCAAGTGTCATTCTTTTCTATATAATCTAAATTTTCATCCATGGCTTTAATCTAGAATTCATCCTTGCTAGCTTCTTCAAAACTGCTTGGCTCAAATGTGGATAACAGTTCTAGGTGTTGTTTCTTTGGCGAATGTATTCTTCTTCAGGTTTCAACTCCTGCATCTTTATTCCCGATGATCTATTCCAGTGGATGATTTTTTTTCACTCGTCTGCTAGGTGTCTTTGGAGGTACCTGAAGGTCTTATTTCTCTTGCTCTACTTCTAGATTCTCTTCTTCTTCATCGGCTTCCTTTTCTACTTCTTCTTCTTTCAAATCCTCTTCGTGATCTTGTTCCACTATGGTTCCACTGAATCTTTGATTCCTTCTTTTATCTTTTGTCCATCTGTCTCATCAATCATCACATTGATGATTTTCACTATTTTGTTAAGTCTTAGATTAAAGTATTTGTGTTCTTTTCTCTTGCTTGAATACCCAACTAGTATGACTTTATCAACCTGAGAGTCAAACTTTCTGATCCTTCCATCTTCTCTTTGATGTAGCATTTTCTTCCAAACACTCTGAAATGCTTCACATTTTTTGGCCTTCCTTTCCATAGCTCGTAGGGATTCTTATGAAGTTTATTTCTTAGCATTCCTCTATTTTGTATGTGAACTATTGTATGCATTGCCTTTACCCAAAATAATTCCATCAACTTGGAATCCATTAACATGGTTCTGGACATTTCCCATACTGTCCCATTCTTCCTTTCGACAACTCCATTTTGTTGAGGTGTCCCAGATACCGAGAATTTCCTCTTTATCCCATGTTCACTATAGAAATCCATAAATTCCTTTGATGTAAACTCTCCTCCATTGTCTGATCTCAAACACTTTATTTTCAACTTTGTCTCAGTTTCAACCATCTCTTTGTATGTCTTAAATTTTTCCATGCCTCTGACTTCTTCTTGAGAAATAAAAATGCAATCATTCTTGTGTATTAATCAACCAATAAAATGAAGTATTGTTCACCATTCAATCCCTTTGTTCTTGTTGGTCCAACTAGATTAGTATGTACAATATCCAATGGTTGTTTTGTGGAGTACTCCTTTGATTTGAACTTGGTTTTGGTTTTTTTCCCTGTAGACAATGCTTGCATAGTATATTTATTGGCTTCAAGATCTCAGGAGTTTCTCTTAATTCTCACTTTGAAAACATTATCAAAATTTATTTGACCCATTCTTTTGTGTCAAAGCCAAATTTCATCGTCCTTTCCTAAACAACATTTTTATTTTCCAATTTCATTTAGTACATATATGTTGCTTGGAGTTCTTACATTTGTGGCCACCAACTTATCAAGAATTATTTTTTTTCTGAATTTGACAAGATTATCAAAATTTATGTGACCCATTCTTCTATTCCATATCCAACTTTCATCGTCCTTTCCAAAACAACATTTTTCTTTTCCAATTTCATTTAGTACACATATGTTGCTTGGATTTCTTATAGTTGGTTTTATGTGATTCTGATTTTCTTATTTCACATTTATGTAAATCAAACACAAGTCTGTGTCCTTGGTCACATATTTGACTTACACTTAGTAGATTGTGTTTCATGTCTTTGACTAGTAGAACATTTTCTACTCTGGCATCCTTTCTTCCAAGCTTAATTTCCCCTTTTCCTATAATTCTGGTTGAGTTGGCATTCCCAAATGAAACTGACCCATATATTTCCTTCTTCAATGTAAGAAACCTTTCCATATCACCTGTCATATTCTTTGAGAAGCCACTGCAACATACCATCCACATTTATTTTGTTTAGCTTGTAGAGAAAAGCATGCATTCTTCAATGTTGAATTGATCTTTCTTCCTTATCCAAATCCTTTGTGGTTCTTTCTTATGACGGTTGATATTCTGTTGTGATTCTCTAGGAGGAACAATCAATATACAATTTTTTTCCATGTGTCCAAAGTTGTTACACTTGTAGCATTTGAATTCAGTGCTCAAGGATTCAAATCTATTGTAGCTTTTTCTCTGTGCTTCATGAGATCTTCTTGAGTAAAAATTTCTCATGTAGCCTTAATAGTTGTTTATGTTCTTGGTATTGGATCTACAATTCATACCTTTATGCCCAAAATTATTACATGAATAAAATAAACCAATAAAAATAGTTTGATACCTGGGGGTGGAAGATCTTCTGAATGGTTCCTCTCTTCTAAATCCTTCTTCTTCTCAGGGTCTTTATTGCTGGTTGTTGCTGATTCTAAAATCTGAATCTTTTGAGTGGTGTAATGTCTCTGTAATCCTCTTCTTGGTTCCTCTTGCCTTCTTCCTTCTTAGAAGAGCCTCTGACTGTTTCCGCATAACTTCTTTGTTCTGTTGTCTTGGAGATTGAGCCTTTTTATTTCTGACTATATCCTAGTCTAGATTTTTCCTGGTATGTCCTTTGACTACTAATGATATCATCCAATACTTTGGTGTTGTTCTATTGCATTTCCTTATTTTGAAGATCATTCCTTAGAGTGAAACTTTCAATCATCTTGTCCTTTTCATCTAAATGACCTCTGAGTGGCTCTTTAATTATGTTGTCTTCTTCTACTTCTATTTTTATCTTCGCGATCATTTGCTCAAATTCCTCGGAATTGGAATTATGAGATCCTTCCTTTTCTTTTAGTTACTCCTTGAGTGATTTGTTTTTATTTCTTTCAATCCTTAGGTCTTCTAGTGCACTAATTAATTCTTATCTGAGATCAAATTCTCCGTATTCCTCATAATATTATTTAGAATCTTCTACTTCCATGAAAAGTACTATTTCTGTATCGATGTCATTATCTTCATCCTCATCTGACGATGAATTGTCTTCCTTGGTGCAGAGACTTTTCTTGAAAAATTTATTTTTGTTTCTTTTATTCTTTTTAATTTTCTTTTCCTTTTTATGATATTCTTCTTCATCACTTTCCTTATTCTTATGAGGACATTTAGAAGAAAAATGACCAATACCACCACAATTAAAACATTTCAATGGAAGCATACCTTTTTATTTTCTGGTTTCTCTTTTCAACTTTCTGACGAAGTTTTCCATTTCTTTATTGTCTTCTGAATCATCACTACAACTACAATATGACTTTCGATTTTCCTTATTCTTTTTCTTTGTCTTATTAGATTCCTTAAATGATTCTTCCTTTGTGACCGAAGTATCTTGCTTTATCCCCATTTCATAGGTTGTGAGTATCCCATGTATCTCATCCATGGTAATTGTAGCTAGGTCCATTGTTTCTTCTATAATCGAGATCTTCAGATAAAATCTCATCGAAAGAGTCCTCAATACCTTTTGAACAACAACATGTTCCTTCATTTCATCTCCTAGGCAGTTTATGGAGTTTACTACTTCATCGAATCATAGAAAGTAGGCTGCAATGTTTTCATATTCCTTCATCTTCAATTGTTCGAACTTGGCTCTAAAGGTTTGAAGTTTGTCTCATTTTACTTTGGTTTCTCCTTCGTAGATATTCATCAGTTTGTCCCAGATTTCTTTTGCGGCTTCATAGTGCAAAATCTTGGTGTATACTGATTTTGCACTATCTTTTCAAGATATCATTTTTAGCTCTAGCATCATTATCTTAAAGTTTATTTCCATCCTTATCTATCAGGGGAGTGGATGGTGCTTTGTATCCATCTAATACTGCTCACCAAACATCGAATCCTTGTGCCTACACATATGTTTTCATCCATCTACTCCTGAAATCATAGTTTTGACCATCAAACTGTGGTACCCCAATCTTAGCGTAGTCCTTGATCTCCTTCTAGTGGTTAGACTGCTTTTTGAAGGACTTTCTCTGATACCAGTTGTTGGAATACTGAGAGGTTGGGGGGGGAGGGGGGGGAGAGAGAATCAAT
This sequence comes from Picea engelmannii, assembly GCA_009831015.1. Taxonomy (NCBI): domain Eukaryota; kingdom Viridiplantae; phylum Streptophyta; class Pinopsida; order Pinales; family Pinaceae; genus Picea; species Picea engelmannii. The sequence continues at coordinate 135,976 of ML792043.1, forward strand.
ATTAGTACGTTTAATCTGTTTAACCACAATATGCATTGTTTAAATTTATGAGTCGATTACTAATAACATTCAATATAAGTAGTATACATAAACAATGAAGAATAAACATCCAAACATATACACAATACATCATGATTTTATGTGGAAACCCAATGCGAGAGAAAACCACATAATTCTTTTCTTATATTTCAAAATAAATACATTCATAGGAAGAACCAACTTCCTTGTTTTCTAGCTACAACTGGAAGGAGGATACAACTACCTAGTTTCTCAGGCTCCAACATGAAGGAAGATACAACTCCCTTAGTTTTATGACACCATCTGGAAGGAGGCTACAACCCCCTTTCCTTTCCCCGTCCAACCACACTGAAATGTAAGTGCTAAAATACTAGTACTTCCATTGTCACTCAGTGACTGTCAAACTATAAACCTACACTAACAACCTATCACAATAATCTCCTCAACCAATCAGATCTATCACTGTTACTTCCACAACCTGTCACTCTTGCTATACTTCATTGAATCCACTCAAACCCTTATGCTACAAACCCTCATTCTAAAATCCACAAGAATTTCTTCCAAATCAAATACTCATTAACTATTAAGACATTTATGTGCTAGAAGTCTACAGAATATAGACACTAACATACACAGTAAACCATACTTCTCAACATGTAGCTAACATGATAGTTTTGATCTTCAAAGATTTGTATTTCTCAACAGATCCACACTCTGTCCTCTATAAACTCATGAATTTCAGCGCTTTGTCCCACTGTGGCTCACAAATGTCCATGCCCTGATGCCTCTACAACTCGTGGATTTATTTTCTTGTCTGAGAGTCCACATTTTCCTTCACTGGAACATGCGAATGTTTGTGCTCTTCCTTCACTCCAACTCGTGGATGTCCATGCTCTTCCTTCACTACAACTCATAGATTCTTGTACTCTTCCTTCACTACAACTCATGGATAGCTTCAGGAAAACCCTATAATAGTAGGCTCAGCTTCCTCCCTTCGACTCCTGCATCTTCTCTCTTCACTAAACTTTGTTGCCTCATATTCACTGCTTCATATTTGTCAATAGTATCTGCTCATAACACTTTACAACATAGATATTCAATATTCTCAATAGGTGCAAATAAGAGTATCTTGATCTCTTATTTATACTTCCCAAGTTCCTTCCTTTAGGGGCCATCTTGTAAATAATTTACCCCTCTTCCTTGTTTTAGGGCTAACCCTCTTCTTGTTGCAACTACTTTACCCATAGTTAGTAAACTTGTAATTTCTTGTTGCAACTAATTTATTTTTAATTATTTTCTTGTAACAAAAACTTTTCCCATAATTAACTTCTAGTTACAACCACTTTGACTAGCCAAATACTTGATGAATTTCTAGGAGCTTCTATAATATTTGACTTATTGTTGACCTTCTAGGGGTTTCTAGAATATTCCTAGGGTCCTCCAACTTCACAAGGCCATATCTTCTCAACCGTAAAGAACCATGTGGCATACCACATATCACCAGAAATGACACAACATGTACTATCCATCTATGATAGTCTTCCCTATAATTACACTACCCCTCATGTCCATATTCCTTAATCAACTTCAGGTTCCTTATCCATATATCTAGGGATACTAGAATTTTCTACTAGACTTGCTTCAGGGGTTGACATCAATGACAACTAACCCAATCTATCAAAAATAATAACCTAACTTGCCACCTTTTACACAATTAGTAATGTTTTAACGACGGACACATGCAGAGTTAATGGAATTTAAGGTGAGAACATGTGAGATTTCAATCAACAGTTGTAATACGTCACAATTTTAATTGTGAATAGTAAGTGGAATCCACGTGTCACCATCTAATTAGTTCAGTTATTACAAGATTCTTTAATTTCTGTACGAGTTTAGTCCCGAAAGGAATTTAAACCGTAAGGTTAAACTTTTGTAAAACTGTTAGATCTTTAGAGATGTAAGTATCTGTTAACTAGTGGTTAATTTCAAGCTCAAACTTAATTAGGGCTATTGATCTTGATGGTGTTAGAACCGTCAAACCTTTCGGGTATCAAATATCTGATTAAAGTGTGGGTAAATTCACTTCCAAAAGAAATTAGGAACCGTCAATCGCATTAAATTTGGATCGTTAGATATGTCAGATATCAAAGATGTGATTAACATGATTATAACTTTATATACAAAATTTAATCCTAATCATCTATTTCATACTTAAAAGGACGACTAGATCTAAGTTCGATTGGCTTAGAAAATTGAAATATTTAATGATTTCTTAGAAAATATTTGTGATCGAACATAACAAGTTAATCGAACTAGGTGATAACTAGACAAAGATTTGCTCTATTTCTTAAATGAAATAATGATCAAATTTAGTTACAACATATTGGATCCAACTGAGGATGACATATCATGCTTGGTGTCAAGAACTGTAGATTAGTGCCGCCAAATTGGGCATGGAGTCATGTCATAATTAGTTATGATATAATTATTATCTGTCAGATCTATCTGTTATCCATGCGAAAATCCCATAAGATTTCAATCCATATATAATGATTAAATTTAGAAATCATACTCTGTAAATAATTGTGCATTATTTTAATAATTTTATTTATAACGATGAAGAAATAACATCCAACATTGTGATCGTAATTCAAAATTCGATCGAGTTTTCTGAGTTTTATACTTTCTGTTTAAAATTGTGAAAAGTAGGAGATTTCAATATGATTTCGTTGAATATTGAGAAAAAAAGGGAGGACTCAAAGGTAGATTCTACCTAGGTTAAGCATGAGGAAGGATAACTTAGCAAAAGGCCAAGGTCTATGGTGCAGGTTCATCATAATGTCACTCACATCAAGTTGGATGAGGTTTCTGGTATGCTAAAGGATGTGATTTCAAGGAAGGAAATTCTTGAAGACAAGGTTGGTATTTTGATGCATCAAGTGGTGCATTTAAGACACGATTTTCATCATCTAGGTCTCCAGGGCGCAACACAAAATGACCCTGTTTTCATTTTTGATTAAGTTGGAGCAAAAATAATCACATTTTGAAAATAAACTGTATAAAGCTGGCCTTTAGTATTTACATAGATTTTCTAAAAGACTGTGTTTAAGGAAATATAACCCATGAATTTTGGACCTCTTATTTCAAATTATGGCGATATTATATTTAAAAGATGGGTTATGTTTTTGTTTATATGTGCACTGTTTAATTTATATTAAATACAATAAACTTTATATATTAATGTTGTGTCTTTCTACAGGATGTGTACTTGGATATGATTTCTTTGATTTATTTATGAAAATATTTTATTTTTTGGGATTGCTTGTTATTTTATATTTCAATATTGAGTTTTAATGATCATTATCAGAGGGTATAATTAACATATTGGATATAATAATATGGTTAAAAAATACAGTTTGCCTTCAAATTTTAAATATATGTATATGAATTCTGAACACAATAGTAAGATAATATTAAAGGATGATGATTTTATGATAGTTGGTTTTCCTTGAAATATTTCTTGTAATAATTTAGAAACTTCTAAATAAATCAAATTAATATAGAAAGAAAACAAGAAGAGTTGATTGTATAAAAATGACACATCCAAGTAAGATCAACTCTTCAATCTGAGACCCCATGTATAAAAACATATATATATATATATATATATATATATATATATATATATATATATATATATATATATATATATATATATATATATATATAATGATCCTTTCAGCATAAAATTCTAATATCTCGGTGTTGCTCTACTTCCAGTGAGCATCCATAGCCTCGACGGAAACACCTCAACATCACAAGCCTTGCTTTGCTGCCAACAAGAATCCATAGACCTGATGGAGATACCTACATTTCCCAACTGAATTTCCTTTCACCATATCACTTATTTTATTTATTTACTTGAAATATTCTTTATTTATGCAGAGATGGGGGCAATCAATGCGTTTTAAATGTTACCTGTTGGTAGATATAGCCTTTAAATGTTGGGTATATTTTGTAGTTTTATTTAATAAAGAGGTATCTCAGAACCAGACTTATTGTATATAGGTTGTCAAGATTATATCAACCAAAACTAGATATTTTAAAAGAATCTAGGTATGAAAAACAATGAAAATTTATGTAACAGATAAGAATTTGATGAAAGAAAAACAAACATAATGTTTCATCATCTTCATATTTTAGTAATGGATGTGTGCAAATCTGTACATATAAATTGAATGTGTATAAACAATAGTAATGAACAATGTAATCATCCAAGAAGAAAAGATATCAACCTCTGTTTTTTAAATAGAATCAGTCAAAGATGACAAGTTTTTTATCCATATTTTCTATCTTTATTTTCTTTAAGGAAAGGATGCTTATTTAATGGTATGTACAATGGGATTTTAAGAAATTTCAATATATCGTGAAATGATTTAGGAAACACACATTTACAGGTGCTCCTAAACTTTCTCCTTGAAGATTATTCAATGAAAATGCATTTTCCCCTTCAATATTATCAATGATGAAGGGACCACACCATAAAATATCAAAATTTACATGTTTACCAGGCTCTTCCCTTTTTTTATCCCATTTTAAAACTATGTCATTAGGTTGGAAAGTTCGTTCTTTAGCTCTTTTTATCAAACAATTGTTTCATTTTTTCCTGATAAGCTTTATGTTTTTCATTAACTATTTCTCGTGTTTCGTGAACTTGAATTAATTGGTTGATTCTTGTTTGTAAATTATTTGGTTCTTCACGTATATGTTAAAGGATTTTCATTACAGGAGTTCCCGACTATACAATAAGTATGGCTTCAAGTCCATAAACCAGTTGAAAAGGTGAAGTACCAATTTCTCTCTTAGTACTTATCCTATCTACACATAGTGCTTACTTTAAATGAGAATCCCAATTCCTGTTATTTTATCCCAAGATTTTCTTAATAATTTTAACTAGGTTCTTGTTGGTAGACTCTGCAAGTTCATTACCTTGGGGATAGTAGGAAGTTGAATGCCCTAAGGATACATGGTTATCACTACAAAAATCTATCAATGCAGAAAAATAAAATTCTTTAGCATTGTTTGTTATAATCTTCTTAGGGCATCCAAACCTCGAAAATATATGTTCTTCAAGGAATTTTATCACCACTTTGTTTGTCGCATTGCATACTGTTGGAAAATTTAGTGGACAGAATGCAGTGGATGCTTGTCATTGATGACAACAGTGAGGATGGCAAAATGAGAGATTTGAAGAGGATGGAAGATGGTGACTGTCGGATCCCATCCAAATTTTCCGAAAGACCCATAGTCGTCAGATCTGCAGAAGCTGCACAGAAGTTAAGCGCAGGGGTTAAGTCCTACTGAGCAGTGATCACCGTAGGGACACGCGTCAGACATCTGGAGGAGAGTCAGAGGTCATTTCATCGGAAAATCGGAGTTTCCGTGGACATGGAACTCTTGTATATTGGAATCGCAACCCGCTATTTCTCGATAGGAGGTTTGAACCGTCCATTTGTGAGAACACGTGGCAGGAGATCCGGACAAGTCGGTATTCGGCGTTTTGGAGTTCTCGGTGATGAGAGACTCACAACCGCAGGAATCGCGATATCCCGATACGCGATTTCCCGACGGAGATAAGCACCTAGTGGGGTCCAAGTGACAGCACAGAGGACAGGTGGCATCGGAGTTTCGGGGATCGGGAGTTCATAGTGCAAAGAACA
>ML792043.1:159695-189929 GCA_009831015.1 Picea engelmannii
CGCGCCCAGTAAGAAGTTAGGGCGCGGGTTGCTTGTTTTCAAGTGATTTTTGAGGAATTACTCAGCATGGCTTTGGCTAGGAAGAGGCATGAGTTGGCCTGATGTCAGGTAAACCTGTATGGTGCATTTTAGGGTTATAACACCCTATTAATATTACGAAAGTCTACGCATAAACAAATTTCTCCACTTTTCTTACGAACAAGAACCAAATTGGCTACCCATTCTGAGTATCTCATAGGAACGATAATTTTAGCATCCAATAATTTCTTAATTTCTTTCTCAATAACATGTAATAATAATGGATTAACATGTTTGAATTTTTTCCTAAAGGGATTTGTTCCCTCCTTTAAAGGTACCGTGGGCTGAGTAATTGATTTATCATATGTTTTAAGGTCTTCATAACAACAAATGAATATATCCATATATTTTTTACAAAGGTCTATATATTCTTGTCTCTACTGAGGAGATAAATTCTTTGAAATCTTAATTATTTTAGGTTTTTCCTCAGTACCAAGATTTTCCTCTTACTTCTTCAACTACAGGTTTTAACATGGGCTTAATAGCGACATCTTTTTGGTCAAATAATTTCTCTAAAGGAATCAAACCTATAGGAATATAATTGTTCTTTAATTATATGATTTTATGATTTGCAATATTATCAACCACCTTTGGATCACTTTTAGATTGATATTCAATTTCTTGTTCATCTTCATCAATATTTTCCTCAAAAACCTCACTAACCTCTCGATAAATTTCTTAATTTTCTCATTATATTCAAAGACTTTCCAAAGCTTAATGTTATCTAGAATGGATGGTATGTACATCATTTCAATTTCAATTTTTAACATTGAATTGTCGGTAGGTTTAAACGTTGCAACAACAATGACTAAGGAATCAACAATTTCATTTTTCTCCCTATGAATAACAGTAAAATTTATAGCTAATAAATTTTTTTCTTTGAGATCCCATAGTTGATTCCTATAAGCCCTTAAACGAGGATGTTTGGTTTGACATAAGGATTTAACTTGATGTATAATGAGCTCTGAGTCTCAAAAAATGGATAGTCTATCAATATTTAATCTCCTATCCTTTTCAAGGGAAAGGATAAGAGCTTCATACTCTACAACATTATTTGTAGTTTCACAATTTAATTTATAAGAAAAAGAGAAACAATGTTTTGTAGGGGATATAAAATGAATACAATGAAGTACATTTTCCAAAATTGATTAGGATCGATTGGTATTTTATTAATGGCTTGAGATATATAATTTTCTTTATTGTTTTCTTCAGTAAATGCCAAAAAAAATTTTACTAATTCATCATCCTCGACATATACTGGATGATTTTGTGAATTATTTACATCACTTAAATTATAAGTGAAACGAGCTTCTCGGTAAATTCTTCGGGTTTGCCCACCTAATACTAGTATAGTTGCATATGATAGATATAATTATATAGTTCCTCCCAATTTGACACCCCAGGATATTGAAAGAAGCATATCAAAGCTGGGAGTACATAAACAATGATGATATCCATCATAATATTCTTGATAGGAACCAGAGCTAAATTTACAACTAAATCCTTGATTAGCCCAAGACATTGCACTTTCTTCGACTCAAAGGTATATAAATGTTTATAAGTTTTAGTAGTATCAAGTCCTAACTTTTCCATGATAACCTTAGGCATAAGATTATGTGAGGCTCTGGAGTCCAACATAAAGTTATGTAAAATTTGAACGTGAATAGTCAATGTAATACATAAAGGAGCAATATTAGAATCTTCTTTTTCGAAATAAGGACCTGGACAAATTTTTGGTGCTTCGTCTTGTACATTAATTGTGTCATTATTTGAGGAAAAGTAAGGAGAAAATCCCATGAATTTTTTTACTTCTTCTTTAAAAGAAGGTATTTTAATTACTTCATTCTAAGGAATTGGAATGCATACTTTGTTAAGTTCAATGGTTAAATTAAAAGAACTAGTACTTTGAACAAACACTTCCTTATTTTGTGATTATGTCACAAGGTTAACTACTTCCTTTGGTTGTTTTTGTATTTTCTTGATCACCTTATGACTTTGAGGTTGAACCTAACGGGTTTTAGGTCTAAGATCATAATTATGGTGAATTTCAGCTAAGTCTGCTTCAAAACATGCTTGATACTATTTGATCCATATATTTTCCATTTCTTGTTCTGACATGTTTATATTTTTTATAAAGTTGGTTATTGAATTTTGGTGATATTGTTGGGTTAAAAAAAATTGAGGCTCTTCTACTTCTAGCCAATTTATGTCAGTGTTACAGAATAATTCCCCTGCGGATAGGTGAATCTTCCCTTAGAGTACAAACCCCTAATTACGAGACAAAAAAACACAAGTGGACACTAACATCCCTTTGAATTTAGTTTAACTAATCAGAAAGAGAGAGAAGGAGAAACAATGTGATGCACCTAGTTTCAAAGTTTATCCTCGTTGCTTCCAATCTGAGCTTGATCTCCAAACTCCTTAGCACAACTTGATACTTGAAATGCAATAGACAAAAAATAGAAACAAATAAATCCTACTCTACAAGATTAGATCAAACAAATTCATCTACAAATATTGAAGGAACAATAGACAAGCACATGCAAGAATACACACGCTTGAAGGAAATAGGCCAAGTACATTAAAATGAGAACCCAAAGAGAATACTTACAAACATGGATGATGATGCAACACTCCTCCAAGATCCCCTCATCCAACCCTTGCACGATGCTACCAAGAACATATGTTTGATATTTAAAATATTCATCCTTTTCTCCATGGAAAGCCCTAATTATATAGGATTTGGAGGCTTAACCACCATTGAGAAGATCACTCACTAGATCCACTAAAATGGGATCTCCAATATTTTTAGGGAGAACTTATATCTCAAGGAGTTTAGGGAGAAAATATCTCTCAAGGATTTTAAGGAGGAAATATCTTTCAAGATCCACCAAATTAGGATTTTGGTTTGAGAAAATATCTCAACCATCCATGAGATTCTCAACCTCTCCTTGAGATTAGGAAACTAAATGTGAGGTGTATTCTCACACTAAATTAATTTCCTTTTTATGAATATTAATAAATAATTTATGTGCACATAGTATTTTGACCTTCATTTAATATATTTCTCCTCCACATTGACTAGGGATTGTGACAAATGTTATTTCATGGTGTCAGTGTATGTGACACTTTTATGACACCTATGACACTTAGGGTGAGGTACTCAAGTGTAGAAATTTTATGTGTAACAAAATTCCCCCTAAAGTGTGAGGTTAGAAGAGAAACTGATGGCCGAAACACTTTACAATTCTTCAATGAAAGGGCGTGGAGTTGGAGAACCTAGAAGAAACTGCAAGCAACCATCAAAAAATATTAATATATGTTCCATTTCCAAGGCATGAATACCTATGCTCAAAATGCGAGATGACTCAAAGCATAGTCGTCGATCAATACACTTCAGATCCATGAAAAATATTGACTAAGGATATGGCCACCAAATATACAATTTGGATCTATGCCTCCATGTCATGAATTGATCATAGCCACAAAAAATACATAGTGGAGCTACGATATGATAAAACATAACCAAAGACCAATACAATGTGGATTTATGTGACAGTATACATATCAACATGCTCAAATAATCTCCTTCGTAGCCTGGGCAAAGAAGATAATAGAGTGAATGCTCAACCCATGGTCTTCGTCCCAATCTCGATATGGTAGGAATCTAGCCATGTGAATAGATGATTTGATTTCAAACATGGTAGAAACCACTTGATTATCGATCATTGAGGTAAATCATTAACAAGTGCGGGGGAAATCACCAATGATGCAATGAATCCCAAGGTACCCTATTACATTCAAATGAATGTGAATAAATGAGTTGAGGTAGAACATTCGTTGAATCATCCGATTAGAGGTAAGTGATGTAAAACTACTATCGGAAGCGAGGAGGATTTTCATTGAGGCATGAAAGTCCCAAGGTATTAATTGGTTTCTAAGTCTAATTCCTAGATGATGTGTTGAAGTCAACAGGAAAATACTTGTCGAAGGAGGGCCTTGATGTATCCCCCATCATCTACATGAAACTGACACATGAAAGTGATGTAAGATGGTGAATCGAATGAGTATGGACTGGCATAAGAAATGGAAACTGGAAATACTGCAGATGGATGGTTTGAAGTGAAACTTCCCTTGAACATGATGAGGCACACCAACTGACTTGGCAGCATTGACTTAACGAGTACCAAAAATGTAATGTGACGACAATAAGAGAACTCTTCGATTAGACAAAAACATATGGTGACACATGGAATTGGTATGACTCAGAGACAATAAGATTACCCAATTGTAAGGAGAGATGTAGACATGTGCCATGTTCAAGGGTGACAATAGCTGCCATAAAGGATTCCCAAAAACATTGACCCACTTCCTTCAATTTACTCCCCACCCAGATAGATGAGTACCTTTTTTTCATTTAACGAGATCGAGGAGGGTAACACATGATCGATATAACTCACCTTTGATAAGTTCCTCTTCCTTTATTTAATGAAATGGAAGAAGTAAGGGTTCATTCCCATATGGGTCCTTCAATGTGTAGTTTAGTGAGTCCAGAGCAAGAAAACTCGATGGTTTTTCATGTTTAGAGAGTTTGAAAAGAACTTAAAGGCGACTCCATGGTTGTCCTTTTTCATGATTTTTTTCTTCGAGGTATGAAATAGTATAAAATGATACAATGAAGAAATCTTATAATCATTCTTGATTAGATTGTTCATTTTTCGTAATTAGTCGCACGAGACCAAAAAAGAGATAAAATATCACTCAAAAGATGCCCTTTTAAACCTTTTAATGAGTGTGAAAGGAAGAAAGAGCACTTGACAATATTTTCATGTTTAGAGAGTTCGAAAAATAATTAAAGGAGACCCCAGGGTGTTCCTTTTTCATATAACTTTTACGAGTCCGAAAAAGTGATAAAAGTATACTTGGTCATATTATCACGTATTTATGAGCACAAGAAAGAACAAATACTAAGCTTAATAACTTATTCTCATGTATTTATGAGCATGAGAAAGAACAAAGACTAATCTTGTTCTAGAAAAAGACTACTACGTTACGATGGGAATGACCTTCGAATGAGGATCAATCCTAGCAGCATGTCTCTCTAGAGGTAGTTTGTCCCCAACTTCTTTGGCATAAGTTGGTGGTTTTTCTCCAGCATGATGTCCAGAGGCTAGAGACCTTCCCCCCAAACGTCGTTTCCTACTACTCTTATTCTTCTCTCCTCATTTAGGTTTCTAGTTACTAATGGAAAAATTTTCACTAGGTGGAGGAAAATAAGGTTCAAGTACTCGATCCAGAGTGAGAATCGATTGTAATGGAGCGGGGTCTGTTTCATTTTTTAGCGAGATTGATAGATACAATGAACTATTCTTGTCGAGACCAAGTAATACCAAAGGATGATATGAATCGAAGGATTGTCATCCCTGAGTCAAAATCATGTTTAAGGTGGAAACCTGTGTGGTAGGAGGAGTAGGCAGAGGAAAAACTCCCATGAGTGAGGAGTCCTTGAGAATACCGACAACTACACTCTCAAAATTATTCAATCCTAGAAATGGGACATTATTTGCTGCGACATTGCTGATATCTGGAGTTGTATACTCAAGTTGGTCAACAATGATAATCTTTCCTTAATGGGGAAATCGTAAGATATGAAATGCCGAATATGCGACAACAATAATTGAATAGAACCAACTATGACCAAGTAACAAATTATAATATATGGGTGTGTCGATTACTTCGATATCAACCGAAACAATCTTACCCTTCAAATTCACAACGAAATATTGCAAGATTCCTTGAAGTTGGAAACCATGTCCATCAAATGATTTTAGGGTGGTAGGGGACGAGGTAAGCTTAGGAGAACCAAGGGTTCTCCAACAAGGAAAAGACATGACACAGGTCGAGGCTCCCTCATCCAAAATAGTATGATGGATGTTCTTTCCACCAACCAAAAATTGAATTTGGAATGATAAGTGGTGGGAGACCTTCTCCTTAAAATAATCCAATTTAAACGTAATCAGGTTCGACTCCTCAGGATCCATGGCTCCAATGGATGACAATAGGGTTCTACGCTGATTTGGACAGTGTTGTAGAACTTCAAGGGTTGACATAGCGCAAGGCACTTGCACCAAATCTTCAATGATGTTGTAGTTTTGGGTAGTGCGGGCATTTGTATTAAATGTCACTTTTTTAATTATGCTCTTGGGTGGGCGCAATGATGCGTCAGAAATAAACTTCTCAATCTGAAGAAGATTGGGATATGGAGGAGGAGTAGAGTTACAAGGTTGGTCGACAGCCTTCCCTTTAGTCTTATCACCTGGAGGAGTGTCATAGGTATTTTCACGAGTTGTGACATTAACCGTTTTAAACATGTAAACATCAGAGGCGCTTGTAGAAACATCCCCATGGTTGGAATGACCTAGTTCACCTCCTTGCGGAGGGATAGGGTTTTGCGCAACCAAATGTTGTTGCTGAATCAGTTAGGATGTACCCTTAAGATATTTAGAGACAACCTCACGATGAGGGTAGTATTTCCTGTAGTGGTATTCCTCACAAATTATACAAGGAGATTTAGGTTCCCTTGTCGGTTGAGTATCATCAGACTTAGGATTATCCTGCTCGTTAGAAGGTTTCTTGGATTTTCCCTTGTTTTTCTACTTACCTCTTGGTTGTTGAGATGAAGTGGATTAGACTGCATTCATCTTAGAGGTTTGAGCAGGAGAGGAAGTAGTTTTGGTGTTTAGAACGAAACTAGATTCCAGAGAAGGTCTTGATGGATCATTCGACAGATGAGGAGCATTAGGGATCAGATCGTAAAGTGTGTCAGACTAGGAGTAAATAAAGTACAAATACTACACAGGGATGATATCCTTCTCCTTAGTAACTATGTTTCCCATAGAAACATCGTGGGCCATGGGAGGAAAGAGTGACTTTGTAAACCAATCCGTGAGGAGTTGGTCCATAATTGGAGCTTTAATCAACCTTCTCTGTTGTCTCCACTCATGATTATGATCAGAGATGTGGGTAGAAGAGGATTGTCGAAGAGAGGTGAAAAGTTTTTTATTGGTATCATACCATATAGGCAACTGAAAATGCATCAGGAAATCCATGGAAAGAGAGTTAAAGTCGACAAAAGAGTTATACGACAGTTCAATGTACCATTTTACTACTACACCTGTAAGTGTTCTCTGAAAAAGTATAAGACGAATGGAATCATCCATCAAAGAGTTGGAAGAACACCATAAGTTGAAAGTCATAACATGATTGTTAGGATCCTCCCTCGGTTTTTCGTCAAATTTCAGAATGTCGGATGATAATTTGGCAGGGATGGTGGGCCAAAATTGGGCATGAATGATGGGATTGTTTGTTAAACGCGACAGATCTGGCAGATCTAACATAGCGAAGTACAACAATTTTTCAGCTAGTTTGTTGATACTCGTGATAACCATATTGCATAGCAACACCAATAGGATCATATCCAGGTTGTGGTGAGGTGAAAAAACTAGATGGTCCTCCCATATACAATGGTTGTTCGGGTTGTCCACCTATGTAATATTGTTGTCATGTTTGTCCAACCATGTATTGTGATTGAACATATGGACCTCCTATGTACCGCGGTTGGCCTATTGGTCCCCCTATGTATGGTGGTGGAAGGTGTTATCTCAAATAAATTAATCAAGTTGTTTTATTTTAGGTGATAGGATGTCATTCAAAAAATACATTTCTAAATTTTTTAAGGCTCATTTTTTAGAGCTTTATGCATGTAATAAAGTTTGAAAAACATTTGGTTTCATTTTCATTTCAAAAAAGTCAAATCTCAGGTTTTGGTGGCTTAGGCGGACTGTTCAAATGTTCATTAGCCACCGAAAGCCTTAGCTTTCGGAAGCTAAAATGCAAAATTCGGGGATACTCTAGCCACCGAAAGTGGAGGAGCCTGAAAAAGGATAGCACGTCTCTTCATCATGCATGAAATGTCAATTTTGAAGGATTATGATTACTCATTAGCCGCCGGAAAGACAGGAAGTGGTCTATGATTACTTGGTAAGAGGTGTTTTAGTTTCATTATGAATATTGATGTGATTTACTAAAACCTAAATTCTCTCTATCTTACACCTGTCCTCAGATCTAGGATTTTAGATCTGCACAATTAATGAAATTATTCCAAATTCAGCGCCAACAAAATCAGGTGGCTATTTGTACCTTTCTACACTTCGAGATTGATCTGCTAATCATTACCATTTCAAATCCTCATTTGATTTCAAATCCCTCAAAGTCAGGGCCAGCTTGTAAACTTTCCTTATAGTTAGCCTCTGTCATAGCTGAGCCATAACCTTCCCCCATCTACGCTGTGTGGTCTTCCCCAAACCCGAGTTCTCATTTGTAGGTGTACAAGAGCAGTTTACCAGATGAGGAGAGGAGAAACTGCCCTCAGGAAAGATCTAAATGACATACGCTACCTAGAGTCGCATCTAGAAGTATGCCATCTATTCAAAGACACAAGGTGTTACAGGTTTTGTGAAAATTCACTGAGCTCTCACCAACAGGTAGCAGAGGCTTTTGCTCTAACTTTCGATGGGAGAAAAGATGTCATTGGCCAGGATGAATTCATAGTAGATGAAGCTCTCATAGTAGAGGTGAAAAAACTGCCCAGAATCAGAGAGAGTTGGTTTAGGACTACAGTCACCAAGGATGTGGAGTTTAGGTCCTATCTCAAACCAGAGCATAAAATTTTAATTTGGAAGAAATACATTCCCATTTCTTTTCTTGAGGATAAATGGCAGAACTTGTTAAAATCCATCCTTGTTTATATAACCTGTGAAGGTAGATACTATAGGGTACTGATCTATCATTTCAAATTGATGAACCACTTCATTGGAAAAACTCCTTTGAACTTGCCTTATTACTTCTACAGGAGCTTGAATAAAATGGCCTACCAAGTTCAAGAAAAACCAGGTAAAGTTAAGGGTGGGCTTTTTCATCATGGCCTAATCACACTCATGGTTTGTAAGCTGTTGAAGAGAAGGAACAGGAAATGGGATCATTTCCTCTTTCGGAATGAATTTGAGACAAGCGTTTAGCCAGGAGATAAGGAGAAGCCTTCTTCAAAGAAGTCTTCTACTCCTAGAAGTGGAAAGAGGAAGAGGAGAGCCATCTCTCCAGTTGCATTTGATCAACCCTCTCCATCTTCTAAGCCTGGAAAAGATAAGAAAAAAGTGCATTTCAATCATGATACAGGGAAAGAATAATCTCCTCCAAGAGATAAAAACATCCTAAATCTCCCCTACACATATTCTGAGGATGAAGACCAGCCTGCTGCAATAGAGCATGAGGAAGTTGTGGCAGAGCAAGGTCTTCTAGAAGTAGTTCCACCAGGAGAGCTGGTGACAGAGCATGACGACTTGCTTTCACAAGTAACTAAGGGAGATCAAGACCAACAAGTTGTTGAAGCATCAACCAACAAACCAAAGAAGTCTTCATCACAAAAGATAAATCAAATTCTCAGGCAAGTATATGAACTTGAAATTCTTGAAAGAGAAATCAAGAGAAGGAATACAAATCTAGTAGAAAAAAATGTTGAATTGTGTGATTATTTTCATATACTTGCTAAGATGTATGTCAAGCTGGAGAAGAAAAACATAAAACTAATTCAAGAAAACCAAAAGGCATATAAGGTTGCTAGGTGTTCAAAGATTAAAATCATGATTAAAAATCCAAAGCCTATAGTTCACTCAGGCCCGAAGAACCTAGTAGCGGCTGCAGAGAACCTTGCTCAGACTACAAAGTCTCTAGAGGAGCAGCCCTGAAGTTCTTAAAGCACAGAGGTAATGCATTTTTACAATTTTGTGACCTATTTTTAATATCAGAATCAGTGGCTTAGACAGACATTTCATTGTTCATTAGACATCGAAAGCATAGCTTTTGGTGGCATACAGTCTCAGATTTTAACTCTTCTAGCAACCGAAAGTTACAGACAAGGCAGAGAGGTTGTATTTTCGCCCAGATCCAAGTTTTTCTTAATTTGATGCCTCGAGGATGGTTTCAAAAGATGGATAATAATCAAACACATCAGATTTAAAGATTTGTTTTGATATTTGAGGCATTTAGCAAGGTGGCAATGTGGAATTAACTACCTATTTTCTTGGTACAGAAACAGTTTTTGCCAGAAATAGCAAATTCGACTTATCTTATCTTCTATGGATACTCAATAGCCTTGGAAGGTTTTCTACACTTGTCAAATTTTTGAAGGATATGAAGATCATCAATAATGAGGAGATTGACCTAGTTTTTAGAATCTCTTCCTATTTTCTTGTACTAGATTTTGACTTACTATTTCAAGTAAATCTTATCCAAATTTTTAAGATCTAGATTTCTCATGTAAAGGCTATAAAGCCATAAACTTTTAAGGAATATGGGTTAGATTTTGGAGACTATATTATTGTATTTTGTGTTGAGACACTTTCTTTAATATATGAGACTTGGAAGCTTCTTTCATTGATGTTATCAGATTCCTTCTTTCTTATCTATCTATGTTTATGAGTGAATGCCATTCTCTGTCTATGCTTATATAATCCATAGGTGACTTTCATCTCACTAGTTGATTATTTGGCAAAGGATCATAAACTATTTTACTAGTTTCTAGACCCATCATACCTATTGTTTTATATATGTTTGATCTGGTTTATGTGATTAGATTCTGTTCTATTTGATATACAACCTGTCTGATAATAGCTCTTGAAGGCCTTATAATGTTGAATATAGCTAGACTTTCTTGAGTGTAAGATTCAGTGAGTTAGTTATCCATCTTGATCCAATTATATATTCAACATTGAGAAAATAGTTAAGTTACCAGGCATCTTCGAGCTACAACCTAGAAGAGTTTCCTGGAGTGATAACAAATTGGCGTCATTGCCGGGGAACAAAGATTGAAGCTCAGCTTCCTTGGGAAATGACATAGATCCAACTTTGATGATAGACAAAGTTTGGACACTATTTTGGTTGTAATCATCTATCTGGTGACTCTACTGGAACGAAGTGGCTCCGAGAAGGGCTCATACCAGAGAAAATCAGGAAAGGCCACTGGAAACACCAGTTTCAGACCCTGAGAAGATCATCAGAAGTGGAAAATCACTGCAAAGACAAACTTCCAAATCTACAAGAGCATCTAGACCAGGTATTTCAAGAAGCACTTCTTCATTTGTATCTAGAAAACCTCTTGTCGAATCCACTTCTACTGAAACTTCTAGTTCTCAGAAAATTGTATTTGATTCAGAAATCTTGAAGGGTGATGAGCCTTCAATTTCTTCTAATGTTATAGATCCTATTTATGAGCATATTAATATATCTGACTTAGGAAAAGAAGTTGTAGAATCTATCCAAGAAGAGGACTTTTCCTCTTCCTTGAATTCTTCACAAACTGAGCCTAAAAAAGTTTTTTCTATACCCATACCAGTTTTCCCATTCTTAAAGATATTTTACAAGACCTTTTCTCTAAGGGTTAGGAAAACTTGGCCTTGTTGCTTGGCCAGTTTTACAGAGCTTCTTATTTCCCACCTTGTTAAAATTTTGAAGAAACCACATTCCAGGGTAGTCATTCTACCAGTGCTTCCACTTCATTCTGCAGTGAAGTAAAACCACCATAATTGTCCATAGTCCCACCTATCACATCTCAGTCATCATGTACAGAAACATCTTCCTCTGCATCAACCCCTAAGATTGCCATGGCTGCTCCTTTGAAAAAAATGGAATAGATCCTAGCAAATAATTATGCTCCTCTTGTTTTGCCCAATCCTTTGTCAACCATGCCAACAGGAGATTATCATAAGTACATGCCCAAGTTTACTGGACCTGGAGATTATATTGTTGAAGAGAACATAGAGGCTTTCTATGCCTATGCTGAGAACATTAACATTTATGAGGAAGATGTTTGGACCAGAGTGTTTGCGCAGAGCTTGGATGGTCAAGCTAGGAAGTGGTTCAAGGAACTGCCAGCTAATTCAATGGTAGGTATTGAGCAATTAGATGAAGTGTTTTTGAAACATTGGGGAGAAACAAGAGACCTTTTGTATTATATTACTGAATTTGGAAACCTAAAAAGAGAAAATGGAGAATCTGTCTCAGACTTCACCAAAAGATTCAATAAGATTTTTGGCAAGATCCTTGCAGAGATCAAGCCAAATGACACATCAACAAAGATTACTTACTCTTCTAACTTTGATCCAAAATTCTTCTTTATCCTTAGAGAAAGAAGGTCAGCCACACTCGTATTAATGCAATTTGTTTCTCTTGAGGTTGAATCTAACATTATGGCATCCCAGAAACTTAAAGGTAAGTTTGAGAGAAAGAAGTCATCTATTGATCCTCCTTCTTCTTCAAATACAAAAATGGAAAAGATGGCCAAGATGTTGGATAGCTTGACCTCAGAGATTTCAAAACTGAAAATTCAGGGTTAGCAACTAGTAAGAGGTAGAGAGCCTAATGCCTATGCTCCCAGGAATCCTAATGCATTCCCTTATAGAAGGAACAACCAGCAGGTCCAGCTCCTTCAAAGAGATAAGAATGCAGCTGAAGACCAAAGGATCAGGGCCCCTTTCCAAAATGTTTTGATGGAACAAGAGCATGAGCTATCTCATGGTGAAGTTGAAGAAGAAGATGACATCTATTGCTTTGAGGATGATGTTGATTCCTCCTTCTTGACACAAACAGATTATGAGGAGGCCCTCATGAATGAGCAGATTAATGAGGCAAGAATTGAATAATATTTCTATCAGATAGATGATCAACAAGATTATAATTTAAGATCCAAGACTTCTGCTTCAAATCCATTGCTTGCTTCCCCCGGAAAGAAGAAAGATGTTGTTGCCAAGCAGTCTGCTGCTCCTACAAAACATATGTCCACTCCTGCAAAACAACAATAGAAGACATTGCAGCCCCAAGCTAAGGATCAGGTGTCCCTCAGAGCTCCCTCTAACGAGGTGAGACCTTCCGACAAAATATCCTATTCATTTAATTTCTAATAAAAAATTCAGAAGGTAAAAATACCTATGCCATTGATTGAACTTATGAAGAATGATATGTTCAAGTCTGCTATCCTAAAGTACCTTCATCCAAAGACTCCCATAGCTTTTGATTATGTAAATATTCAAGATGATAATCCCACAGTGACTATAGGACCTATGGTTGAGAACCGAGATGATTCTTGTCCACCCTTATACATATCCCTGAATATCCATGACAAGATCTTTCACAATTGCTTTCTTGACTGGGGAGTGTCACACAATCTTATGCCTAAAGCAGTGATGGATGAGCTTGGGCTTGACATCACAAAACCTTACCATGATCTCTTCTCTTTCAACTCTAGGAAATTCAGATGCATCATCCTCATAAAATACCTTGTCATAAACCTTGCCCAGCTGCCAATGAGAAGCATGGTAATGGATGTTGTAGTGGCTGATATCCCACCCAAGTTTGGCCTCCTCTTGTCACGTTCATGGAGAAAAAGGCTAGGTGGTACCCTACATATGGATCTTTCATATGCCATAGTCCCAGTGTTTGGAGGAGAGGTAAAGAGACTTTATAGAGAGAATCAACTTGCCTACATCATTAGTGATGAGAAGAATTCTGTAAACCATCCCATCTATGCATTGGACACGGACTTTGGGGCATGCATTCTGCAAACAGATGATTATCAGCCAGCTCCTTTGCATCTCACAAATCCTACTTATCAACAGTCTAATGGAGAGAGTACTCTCATCTGGAGCATGTTCTTTGATGGTGCCAGTACCAAAGACTCAACATGTGCAACTATAGTTTTGATTTCTCCTTCAAAGGAGGCTATTCATTTGTCTTTTAAACCTGATTTCAAGACTACTAACAATATAGTAGAGTATGAGGCTTTGATATTGGGATTAAATGTTTCCAAGGAGATGGGAATCAAAGGTCTAAAGGTGTTTGGAGATGCATATATCATCATATAGCAAGTGAATAGTACTTTCCAAGAAAAACATGTCAGGTTGAAAGCTTATAGAGATGAGGTATGGAAACTCAAGGACTCGTTTTCCATTTTTGATATTTCTTATATACCTAGAGCTATGAACCACCTAGCTGATTCCCTTACTGTCTTGGCCAGTATATTCATTCCTCCCATGCTTCCTAGACTAAACTATGAAATCCAAGTCAAATACAGGCCATCCCTACCTAAAAATGTCAAGTATTGGAAAGTCTTTGAGGATGATGATGAGCTTAGTAGATTTCTCCAGGTCGTAGATGAATTTTCTAATATGCATATTGACCAGGAAATTCAAAATGTAGAGGAATCCAAAAAGCCTAATTTGAAGAGAAAAATGGGTCAACACGATATTGTTCAACTTCCCAACAATCATATACCTCGGGGTTTGGTGCCTCTTGAGAATATTTTTGACCAAAATGGTGTCCCCTACAAACCTGATAAGAAGGAGAAGGATCCTGCTGTACATGAGCACAATGTAGGAAGCCAGAGTCATCCTAACGTCATAAATCTATCCACTGAGTTAACTGCTAATCAAAGGTCAGAATATTGCAGTCTTATGAAGGAATTTGCTAATGTGTTCACCTGGAAATACAGTGATATGAAAACCTATAATACTAATGTCATTCAACATAAGATTCCCCTAGAGAAAGACGCCATCCCAATCAAACAAAAATTGAGACCTATCAGTCCTCTCTTATTTCCTGTAATCGAAAAAGAAATCAAAAAGCTCCTTGATGCCAAAATCATAATTCCATTGAGATACTCTAAATGGGTTGCAAACCTAGTGATAATGAGGAAGAAAAATGGTGAGATCCGGTTATGCGTTGATTTTAGAAACCTGAATAAATGATCCAAGAAAAACAACTATCCCCTGCTCAAGATGGAGCATTTTTTGTAGAGATTTTCAGGAGCTAGTGTCATGTCTTTCCTAGATGGCTTCTCAAACTATAACTAGGTTTCTGTGCACCCTGATGACCAAGAAAAAACTACCTTTACTACTCGTTGGGGTACCTTCATGTATGCCAAGATGCCATTCGGGCTAATGAATGCCAGGGCCACCTTTCAAAGGGCCATGGACATAGCCTTTGTGGGAGAGAAGGACAAGTTTGTCCTCATCTATCTTGATGATATCACAGTCTATTCTAGGAGTCATGAAGAGCATCTAAAGCATCTGAAAAGAGTATTTTTGAAATGCAAACGGTTCGGGATTTCGATGAACCCAAAAAAGTCTCAATTTTCTCTCAAGAAGGGTAAGTTCCTAGGCCACATTGTTTTAGCAGAGGGAGTGAAAATTGATCCATATTGGGTTGAAGCAATTTAGAAGTTGTCCATACCAAGGTCAAAGAAGGTATCCAATCCCTACTTGGTAAGATCAATTTTGTCAGAAGGTTTATTTCTAATTTTTCTAAGTTAGTGAAACATATAACCTCTATGATGAAAAAGGGATCTGAGATCAAATGGATAGACAGTGCAAGAAGTTCATTCCAGGATATCAAGCAGGATATCATGGAATATCCTACTCTAATCAGTCCAGATTACACCAAGAACTTCTATATTTTCTCTTTTGCTTCCTATGACACAGTGGAAACAGTCTTGTTATAGAAAGATGATGAAAGTCTTGATCACCCAGTGGATTTCTTCAACAAATCACTCAGGAATGTTGAACTAAGGTATGATCCTATAGAAAAACAAGCCTATGCTCTCATTAAGTCATTAAAATATTTCAGAATTTATATCCTCCATGCAAAGGTTGTTTCCTATGTTCCTTCAGCCTCCATGAAGGATGTCTTGACCCAACCTGATATTGATGGAAAGAGAGCCAAATGGATTGCCAAGCTGATTGAGTTTGACATAGAAGTGAATCCCACCAATATGGTAAAAGGCCAAGGCCTTGCCAAGCTCATGACAGAAGAGAACTCTGATCTTTTAGGAATAAATTTCATTGGGGTAAGTTCAACAAGCTTGCAGACAAAGGTAGCAGCAGAAGAGCAACATGACAGCCAACATGTGGCTGAGAATTTGTCTTCATGCAAGTGGTATTAAGGTATTGTTCATTTTTGAAGAAGTTGGAGGTTTCTCCTGAACTTAGCATGACTCAAGCCCGATCTCTTAAGCTCAGAGAAATTAAATTTTGCATAAATGATAATCTTTTGTATTGGAAAGATCCTTCTGGTTTACTGTTGAGATGTTAGGAAAAAGATGAGTCAGTTGAATTCATGCATCAATTCCATTCAAGTATTTGTGGAGGCCATCATTATTGGAAGACCACAACTCATAAGATCCTAAGGGCTAGGTACTATTGGACTTTTATTTTTTCAGATGTGTGTGCCTTTGTGAAATCTTGTGATAAGTGCCAAAGATTCATAGGGAAGCAACAACTCAATTCTCTACCCCTGAGACCTATTGTAGTGAATGGTCCCTTTCAATAGTGGGGCTTAGATTTCATAGGCGAGATTAATCCTTCATATAGTGGTCAACATAAGTCGATCCTGGTAGCCACTGACTATTTTACCAAGTGGATAGAAGCAATCCCCACTAGAAATGCCACTCATCAAGTCATCATGAAGTTTCTCTATGAAAACATCCTGATCAGATTTGGCTGCCCAAAAAGGATAATGACAGATAATGCATCAACCTTTAAAGCTGATGCATTGGTTGACATGTGTAAGTCAATGGGAATTCAATTGGTACACTCTACCTCCTACTACCCTCAAGGCAATGGCCTGGCAGAGTCATCCAATAAGAGTCTAGTCAGAATCATCAGAAAGCTATTGGAGGAGAATCAAAAGAGCTGGGATTATAAACTAAAGTTTGCTCTTTGGGCTGACAGAGTGACCAACAAGATATATATAGGGACTTCTCCTTTCAAACTGGTTTATGGAACTGATGCCATTTTCCCCATTCAGCTAGTTCTACCAGTGGCTAAGTTCTTTCAGGAAGAACAAACTGAATCAAATGATATGGTGAGAAGAATTCTTAACTTGGTATAATTGCAGCAAGTCAAAGAAAAGTTGGTGGACAAATCAGAAGCTCATCAAAAGAGGATCAAGGATAATTTTGACAGAAAAGAAAAAGTGGACAACTTTCAGGTTGGTGACTGGTTTTGAAATGGGATGCTCTCAGACAAGATAAAGGCAAGCATGGAAATTTTGACTCTTTGTGGACTGGTCCTTTCATGATAACTCAAGTAAAACATAACAACACTTTCATTCTGCAAAGTATGGAAGGTGAAGAAATGTTTGGTGGCCTAGTCAATGGGCGTTTTCTGAAACTCTATTTTATCTAAGGCTTCAAAGCCTTTCCATTGTAAATTTTATTTTCAGTTTTTGTTTTTTGCAAAATAACTCCATGCCCAATGGAAACACTAGTCGATAGGTTTGAATTTTTGTTTTATAGGAAAGGCATTGGTTCTGTGGTTCTTGAAACCTCACAGGGAGGCTTTCACCCCCAATAAGAGCCAGTGTTATCTCCTCAAATAAATTAATCAAGTTGTTTTATTTTAGGTGATAGGATGTCATTCAAAAAATACATTTCTAATTTTTTTAAGGCTTATTTTTTAGATCTTTATGCATGCAATAAAGTTTGAAAAACATTTGGTTTCATTTTTATTTCAAAAAAGTCAAATCTCAGGTTTCGGTGGCTTAGGAAAACTGTTCAAATGTTCATTATCCACCGAAAGCCTTAGCTTTTAGAAGCTAAAACGTGAAATTTGGGGCTACTCTAGCCACCGAAAGTGGAGGAGCTTGAAAAAGGCTAGCACGTCTCTTCATCATGCATGAAACGTCAAGTTTGAAGGATTATGATTACTAATTATCCGTTGGAAAGACAAGAAGTGGTCGATGATTACTTGGTAAGACGTGTTTTAGTTTCATTATGAATATTGATGTGATTTACTAAACCCTAAATCCTCTCTATCTTACACGTGTCCTAAGATCTAGGATTTGAGATCTATGCGATTAATTGAATTATTCCAAATTCAGCGCTAGCAAAATCATGTGGCTATTTGTACCTTTCTACAGTTCGAGATTGATCTGCTAATCATTACCATTTCAAATCCTCATTTTCTTTCAAATCCCCCAAAGTCAGGGTCAGCTTGTAAAATTTCCTTATAGTTCACCTCTGTTGTAGCTGAGCCATAACCTTTGATCTAGGTGGATATCGGTGGCCACCCACCTTTTCCGACTGGCTCAAAACAGTTTTCTGGCAAATTTGGCAATTTACTATTTTTAGCAGTTTTTAACTTCTGGGGCCATTTTGAGGGCCCAAATGAAGGTTTTTAGCGATCAAGGTTCTCAATGATAACCAAAGGCATGATTGATCCCCCAAAATTAATCTCCTCAATGATACCTTTCCAACGAGCTATCATACGCCTAAAACGAAGATCGTATGCAAAAGTTACGACCCCGGGAAGTTGATGTACTAACTTACCCAAAGGGGGCCCACATGACTTTTGGCGCTTCATCTCCTAGGGTTAAGTTTTTGGATGTATATGAATTTTGGCATTCCTATTTATTGTAAAAAGGCCTTCAGAGCCTCATTGTAATCATCTTCTTGTGAATGCGAGTAGTAATCACATCTCTTCTCAGAGATAAGTTGCCACCATTCTAGCGAGTCTTTCACTCTGTATTTTTACAGTCTCTGTACATTTATTTCATTAATAGAAATCGTGTATTATTGTATCTCTATGTTTATGGTTTCATATCTAATATATTTTTGTTATATTATTGAATATCTGCGATATCTCTATGCATTTCCTTATTATATCTCCGATCTCATTTCATGCCAAAAATAATCCGGATCAACCTTCCCCCATATGCGTTGTGTGGTCTTCCCCAAGCCCGAGTTCTCATTTGCAGGTGTATAAGAGTAGTTTACCAGATGAGGAAATGAGCAGCTTCTCTCAGGAAAGAGATAAATGACATACGCTACCTAGAGTCACATCCAGAAGTATGTCAGCTACTCAAAGACGTAGGGTGTTACAGGTTTTGTGAAAAGTTGCAGAGCTCTCACCAACAAGTAGCAGAGGATTTTTCTCTGACTTTCGATGGGAGAAAAACTATCATTGGCCAGGATGAATTCATAGTAGATTAAGCTCTCATAGTAGAGGTGACAGCTTCCTAGAACTGGAGAGAGTTGGTTTAAGACTACAGTCACCAAGGATGTGGAGTTTAGGTCCTATCTCAAACCCGAGCATAAAAGTTTAATTTGGAAGAAAGATATTCCCATGTCTTTTCTTTAGGATAAATGGAAGAACTTGTTAAAATCCATCCTTGTTTATATAACTTGTGAAGGTAGATACTGTAGGGTAATGATCTATCATTTCAAATTGATGAACCACTTCACTGGCAGAACTCCTTTGAACTTGCCTTATTACTTCTACAGGAGATTGAAGAAAATGGCCTACAAAGTTCAAGCAAAACCAAGTAAAGTTAAGGGAAGGATTTTTCATCATGGCCTAATCACACTCATGGTTTGTGAGTTGTTGAAGAGAAGGAATGGGAAATGGGATCATTTCCTCTTTCAGAATGAATTTGAGACATGCGTTCAGCCAGGAGATAAGGAGAAGCCTTCTTCAAAGAAGTCTTCTACTCCTAGAAGTGGAAAGAGGAAGAGGAGAACCATCTTTCCAGTTGCAGTTGATCATCCCTCTCCATCTTCTAAGCCTGGGAAAGCTAAGAAAAAAATGGATTTCAGTCATGATACAGGGAAAGCAGAATCTACTCCAAGAGATAAAAACATCCTAAATCTCCCCTACACAGACTCTGAGGATGAAGACCAGCCTGTTACAACAGAGCATGAGGAAGCTGTGGCAGAGCAAGGTATTCTAGAAGTAGTTCCAGCAGGAGAGCCAATGACAGAGCATGAAGACTTACTTTCACAAGTACCTAAGGGAGATCAAAACCAGCAAGTTGCTGAAGCATCAACTAGCAAACCAAAGAAGTCTTCATCACAAAAGATAAATCAACTTCTCAGGCAAGTATATGAACTTGAAATTCTTGAAAGAGAAATCAAGAGAAGGAATACAAATCTAGTAGAAAGAAATGTTGAATTTTGTGATTCTTTTCATATACTTGCTAAGATGTATGTCAAACTGGAGAAGAAAAACATAAAAGTAATTCAAGCAAACCAGAAGGCATATAAGGCTGCTAGGTGTTCAAAGATTAAACTCATGCTTAAAAATCCAAAGCCTGTAGTTCACTTAGGCATGGAGAACCTAGCAACAGCCACAGAGAACCTTGCTCAGACTACAAAGACTCTAGAGGAGCAGACCTGAAGTTCTTAAAGCACAGAGGTAATGCATTTTTACAATTTTGTGAACTGTTTTTAATCTCAGGTTTCGGTGGCTTAGGCAAACATTTCATTGTTCATTAGCCACCAAAAGTAGAGCTTTTGGTGGCATACAGTCTTAGATTTTAACTCTTCTAGCCACCAAAAGTTACAGACAAGGCAACGAGTTTGTATTTTCGCCTGGATCCAAGTTTTTCTTAATCAGATGCCTCAAGGATGGTTTCAAAAGATGGATAATAATCAAACACATTAGATTTAAATATATTTTTTGATATTTGATGCATTTAGCAAGGCGGAAATGTGGAATTAGCTACCTATTTTCTCAGTACATAAATAGTTTTTTCCAGAAATAGCAGATTTGACTTATCTTATCTTCTATGGATACTCAACAGCCTTGGAAGGTTTTCTACACTTGTCAAATTTTTGAAGGATATGAAGATCATCAAGGATGAGGAGATTGGCCCAGTTTTTAGAATCTCTTCCTATTTTCTTGTACTAGATTTTGACTTATTATTTCAAGTAAATCTGATCCAACTTTTTAGGATCTAGATTTCTCATGTAAAGGCTATAAAGCCATAAACTTTTAAGGAATATGGGTTCGATTTTGGAGACTAGATTATTGTATTTTGTGTTGAGACACTTTCTTTAATATATGAGACTTGCAAGCTTCTTTCATTGATGTTATCAGATTCCTTCTTTCTTATTTGTCTATGTTTATGAGTGAATGACATTCTCTGTCTATGCTTATATAATCCATAGGTGACTGTAATCTCACTTGTTGATTATTTGGCAAAGGATCATAAGCTATTGTACTAGTTTCTAGACCCATCATACCTATTGTTTTATATATGTGTGATCTGGTTTATGTGATTAGATTATGTTCTATTTGATATACAACATGTCTGATAATATATCTTGAAGGCCTTGTAATGTTGAATATAACTAGACTGTCTTGAGTGTAAGATTCAGTGAGTTAGTTATCCATCTTGATCCAATTATATATTCAACATTGAGAAAATAGTTAAGTTACCAAGCATCTTCGAGCTACAACCTAGAAGAGTTTCCTGGAGTGATAATAGAAGGGACTGTTGCATTTGAATCATGGGGTTTGCAGATTGATAGGACATAGGTCCTTGTGGAGGAATGCCCAACGGATTGGGTTGAGTCCACAAAGGATTCACAACTCCCGGATATGGATGTCCAGTATACATACTAGTGGTAGTAGGGCTAGAAGGACTTGCAGGAGTGGTTTTTGCCGATGCTTGTTGATGTTGCAACCATGTAGGTTTCCCCTTAGTAAAAATTTTCCCTGCAACTGAATGTTTCCCCCCAACTGAAGGTTGGCCTCCCATTGAAGATTGTTCTCCAATGAGGGAGTACTAGTTTGTGATGTTTGAGATGGAGGTTGAGTATCTTATGTAACCGTGGTTGTGTGAACGACTTGACTGATGGCCATCCCACCAATGAGACGACCAAGTAAATCACTTGGCGTGTGCATGTGTGGAAAAAATGAAGCATGAATATTACCTGACTCATGTACAAGAGGAGATAAATACGCAAGTGGTTGATCTAGGGTCACCGATGTTTCTGATAAATAATAAGCACCAACAATATTAAATACAAGAGTTGTGGAAAAATATGAATTCCCAATTCCTTTAGGAAAACCAAAAATTGGTGGGTTCATGCCAAAGGATGGTGTAGTGGTTGAACTGGGTGGTAAACAATAAGAATAATAATAATCAACATATCTCGTGGATGGTGGATCAAAGATTGGTTGGCCAAGTGGATCAGTAAACGAAGGATTCACAAAAGATGCCAAGATTTCTATGAAGGTTGGGACCAGTTCTTCAACGTGATGGCCACTTCCAGGAGCGTCGCTCCCAGTTTCATAAGTGTGATCATGATCATTGCTTCGTAAGAAAGATTATGTTGTGGTTTCTGAGTATCAGGTTCCATGCCTTGTTTACTGTGAAAATTATGATCCTAAGGCCGACTATGAAAATCAAAGAAACATACTCCTATGAATACTAAAAGCAATCAACCAAGAAACAACAGATTTAAGGATCTTCCAAAGAAAGGATATCAAACTGCCAATGAAGAAGTGAGAAGCAATTACCTCAGCCTACACATAACAACCCTTCTTGATGCAATCAACCCTTGATTTCATGGGATCACCCTCCAAGGGTACTGATAGTGTGATACGATGTCTTCCCTAGGTATTATGGGAATCCCCCCACAGTCACTTATGTAGGTACCTAGGAAAGGACACTAAGGTTACCAACTAGCAGTCAACCTCTGGGGGGTACAGTCGACAGTTGGGACTGAACGCATGGGAAATATATCAAAGTCTAAATCTCTTCAAGAGAACTAAAGACAAGTGGACCAGTAGGACTCCAAAAGACCCTGAACATATCAGAGTTCACGAAGCATCAATACCAAATGAAACTAATGGTTTCTTAATAACAAACCCAAATATACGATCTTTCAATTACGATTTCTTAATCTTTGGAGGGGTAATCTACACTTCTCTCCCGCACACAACCTCATGTTTATCCCCTATGTGAGAGGGGGTTCCTAACTATGCTTATATGAAAGTTGGATTTATACGCTCTTTAGTGTTCTATAGTCTCTTTAGTAGTCTTGGACAATTTACTCACTTCACCTAGTCCAAAGACCCTAATCCTAAGATATTGTTGGTGTGCTAAAAACAAAGATATTCGATTTAATTTTATTAGTGTGTGGTTGATTTTAATGGCTTTTAACTCAAATGGTTCACAAAGATGAAACTGATGATGTGTAAGAGACTCGACTCCAAAACAATGTAAAAGAATGTTATGCAGTTCTTTCTTTCAATGAATTCTACGTACGTGGAGGAGAAGAGTTCTATTCTTCTTAATACAAGCAAGCACTCAAAACAATGCAGCTTTCAATTTATGGGATCAATATGATGCCAAAATACCAAGCAACTGTTTTCGAAAATTGAAATGCACATGCAAAAATAACTCTTTTTCCAAATATAAACCAAAGCAAACTTCCTAATGAATGCAAAATTTCTTCATTTGATTAACTACGCAAGGATATATGAAAAATTTTCGCTTCTTAAATTTTATATGAAGGAGATCTAAGTTTGAAACAAAGAATTATGAGGCAAAAAGAAATCAAGCAAACTACACTCAAAGTGATGAGAACTGAAAGAAAACAAGTATGGAATAACCTGTTCAATCAATAACTCAATGATGCAAAAGAGAAAGAAAACAAACACTCATGAAAGTCCTCAAATGATGAGTAGCAAGAAACAAAAATCAAGCTAGGTTGTCATAAGAGTCCTAATCATTCAGAAAAGCGAGATGTTTGACAAGAAGGATCAATACCAAGCAACCTTTGCAAACCTTAGTTGATGAAAAATCCTAAACAATCAAGCAATATGAAACCTTTACAAGATCAATATCAGATAAAATCAAAAGGCAAAAGGAACCCAAGGGGATCACAACTAAGAGAAAATTTGCAAACTCAAAGGATAAATAAAAGTGAATGATAAATGGCCAAATATTATCAAAACAAAGTCAAGAGTATTCAGAGGTCTCTTAACAAAATGCTCCTCAGGATTAGACTGAGAAAAAGTGAGAAGAAAGGGGCAGAAAACCCAGAAAATGAGATCAATGCTCCTGTTTCCAAAGGGACAAAGTGTTACAACGCTCTGGTATACACTACAAAGGAGCGTTGATAATAGATCAGTGCTCTGGTATACACATCAGAGGAGCACTACCCTTCCCAAAAACTCATAAATAAGGCTTAAAACTCAGAATTGTTTTCCCAAAACTCTGTGAAATCTTCAATAAAGAAGAGAGAAAGGGATGTAGATCAGAAACACACAAAAAATATGATCTAAAGGTGGAAAAAAGATTAGAAAATCCAAGGAAATACAATTCAATGTCCTTCCCTAATGGAGTCATCAATTTCTATTACAAAATAATTCCCCTGCGGACAGGTGAATCTTCCCTTGGAGTATAGACCCCTAATACCAAGATAGAAAAACACATGTGGACACTAACATCCCTTTGAATTTAGTTTAACTAATCAGAAAGAAGAGAAGGAGAAAAAGTGTGATGCACCTAGTTTTGAGCTTTTTCCTCGCTGCTTCCAATCCGAGCTTGATCTCCAAACTCCTTAGTGCAATTTGATACCTGCAATGCAATAGACAACAAAAAGAAACAAAGAACTCCTACTCTACAAGATTAGATCAAACAAATTCATTTACAAATATTGAAGGAACAATAGAAAAGCACATGCAAGAATACACAAGCTTGAAGGAAATACCAAGTACATTAAAATGAGAACCCAAAGAGAATACTTACAAACATGGATGATGATGTAGCACTCTGTCAATGTTTCATGAAAACCTGCACAAGAGATCTAGCTAAAGCAAGTACAAACAAAGCTTATCAAGAAAAGAAGAGAGATTCAATATGGAAGAATGAGAAAATATATTCACACTACTCTAATGAGCTGATGATTGATACATAGATCATGATCAATATGATACAATGAATGAGTGGAATACACTCATATATAGGGCAAAGCATTCCATAATTAATAAAAGCAATCAAGCGGTTAGCTTTTCTTAGGAACGCATGCATGCATAATAGTGATGGTAAAAATAAAAAGTCTAAATAGAACTAGTCAGTTAACTCCCACTGAACTAGTGTGTTGAAAATAGAAATTTCTCCAACACCCCCCCTAAACATCACTATGGAGTAAAAAATGAGTCTTGGCTACTAGGCCATTTTAGGTACTCATGTACAATGCAACTAATGAACACTGAATAAAAGTGAGGAAAGAGGGAAAACCACGTGGGAACCAACCCCCCCTCAAAAGATAATGTATCAAAAGAAGAAAATGACAGTTGCTAGGCAACTGTGTTCTTCACTGCAAGACGATCCCACAAAGTTTGAAACTTCTGCTCATTGAAAGTCTTTGTGAAGATGTAGAAATCTTTATGGATCTGATGAAGTCCTTTGGAAACCTATTGGGCCTTGTACTTCTTGATCTTGTGGACCCATCTACACATGAAAATATTCCTTTCTGGTGGATGTGGAACTAGATTGCAATTTTGGTTCTATAGGAGTGAGTCATACTCCTTCTGCATGGCTGCTTGCCATAATGGATTTCCCACAACCCTATTGTAGTTCTATGGATTAGTAGATTGAACCATATAGCAATGCATGGGAATCACAAGTTCTAAAGATGAAAATACATGAGAAGGTTCCTCATGCTAAGATCAAGTCCTCCTCGAATCCAATAGATCCCCTACAAGGTTGCCTGCTACCTGAAGTGTGGTATGTGCCTTCTTGGGCATCTGCTGAAGCTTCGACACTGGCTTCTTATCTAGATGTACTACCTGCTTATTTCCATGTACAGAATCTTAGTGTATGGAATCATCTATGATGTATGAAACTGATGGAAGAACAAGAGTATATGCATGTTGCACTGGAGGTGCATGCAAAGTACTCTCCTTATGTGTAAGTAGAATAGAGGAGTCATCGTCAGAAAACTTAGTGAATTTATACAACCTTGACTTGTGATCCACCTCACCAATTGCAATGATGGAATTGTCATGCATGTCAATTACTGAAACTGAATATGATGTAAATTCAACCTTTTTACCCTTCTGAGTGATCTGATAAACTGAGAGCATATTCATAGAAAGCTTTGGAACATGTAAAACATTCTCAAAACTTCCATTGTGGAGTTGCACTCTCCCTTCTCCTGCTACTGCTACTGGAGTATCATCCCCCATGAGAATAGGGGGTCCTGAGCATGGACTCAAGGAAGAGAAAACTTCCTCTTTCACTGTCATATGATGGGTTGCACCAGAATCTATAATCCATCAATCAGATGAGGAATTAATTGCAACAAGAGCATGATGATTACCTTTCTTAGGAGAAAGATCTTCTTCC
Source organism: Picea engelmannii (assembly GCA_009831015.1). Lineage (NCBI taxonomy): Eukaryota > Viridiplantae > Streptophyta > Pinopsida > Pinales > Pinaceae > Picea > Picea engelmannii. Next base: position 186,024 of record ML792043.1, read on the forward strand.
TTCTTCTCTCTGACTCCCTTTGGAATGAAGTTTCCAAGGTTGTTCTACTGAAGTGCATGTGCCATAAGATCGATCTGTTTCTTCATGCATGTGGATTCTTCATGATTCAGTTTATTGCAGTAAGTGCATTGCTTTCCCTTCTTCTTCTTCTTGGAATCTGAAGAGTCTTTGGAACCTGGAGAATCATTAAAGGATTTGGAATATCCCTCCTTCCCGTTCTGTTTGAATGACCCTTTTCCATCATGCATGATGAGTGCATGTTCTTTGGGATCTTTCATGAGGCCCATCTGTATGAGTTTTGACTACTCTTGTGTAAGAGACTCAATGAACTGAGCCAGCATAGACATTTTCCAATTTGTTCCAAAAGGACATCTACCATAATGGAAATTGGAGACATATACAATGTATTCTGGTCCTATCTTGGCCAATATTGTTAGAATAAGTTGTTTCTCTTGTGTAGACTTGTCAATACCACATTCACCCAAGCTCAAAATCAAAGATTTAAATTTAGTAAAGAAATCATGTATATTGTCAAAACTTTTAGGGTCTAAGGTATTCAACTCTACCTCAAGCATATGACCTCGCATCTCATCCTGCTTTCCAAAGAGTCCTTCCAAGGTGGTCCATATCACGTTTGGAGTCTTGCATGCGACAACATGAAACCATAAATCAATGGATATTAACTAAAGAAGTAGTCATGTGGCCTCATCCTTACAATTATCCCATCTCATCTTCTCAATGGCTGATGTAGGTTCTGTTTCTGTCGCCATCATCAAATTATACAGTCCTTTCCTTTTGAGTTGGAATTCTGCCTTGGGATTCCAATAAAAATAATTGTATGGTGTGAGGATTACCACCAAGTTTGGCTGTATAATAGTTTTCATATCCATCTCTCCCACTGTTTCTAAGAACCCCTAAAAAATTACTCTCAATCTGCAAGTGAAAAATTAAGAAATTAAGAATTCATACCAGTTTCAGGAGATGATCTTCCGGATTACTTTCTGAACAAATGGTGAGGAATCTCACCAAACGGTTGAAAACCCAATTCCAAAATGGGCCAATTTACTTTCCTTGCAAGTCGTTTCCTCCAAATCGTAATATTTTGGGAGCAATGAATGTGGAAAGGTACGACCACAAATTCATATCAGTTTTAGGAGGCTATCTTACGGCTTACTTTCTGAGCAAATGGTGAAACATCTCGCCAAATGGTTAAAAACCCGCTTCCAAAATGGGTCGATTTACTTTCATCATGGGTCATTGCCTAAAAACCGTAATATTTTTGGAGAAATCACTGCTGAAATGTACGACCACGGATTGAGCTCGCCGAAACTCTGATTTTCCTTATTCTTTGGCTTGTCTGGCTTGCTCCAAGCAGCATAGCTCTGATACCATGTCAGTGTTTCATGGAAACCTGCATAGGAGATCTAGTTAAATCAAGTACAAACAAATCTTATCAAGAAAAGAAGAGAGATTCAATATGGAAGAATGAGAAAATATAATCACACTACTCCAATGAGTTGATGATTGATACATAGATCATGATCAATATGATACAATGAATAAGTGGAATACACTCATATATAGGGAAAAAAATTCCATAATTAAGAAAAGCAATCAAGCAATTAGCTTTCCTTAGGAATGCATGCATGCATAATAGTGATGGTAAAAATAGAAAGTCTAAATAGAACTAGTCAGTTAACTCCCACTGAACTAGTGTGTCGAAAATAGAAATTTCTCCAACACACTCCTCCAAGCTCCCCTTTTCCAACCCTTGCACGATGCTACCAAGACCTTAAGTTTGATATATTAAAAATTCCTCCTTTTCTCCATGGAAATGCCTCATTATATAGGATTTGGAGGCTTAACCACCATGGAGAAGATCACTCACTAGATCCACCAAAATGGGATCTCCATCATTTTTAGGGAGAAAATATCTCTCAAGGATTTTAGGGAGAAAATATCTCTCAAGGATTTTAAGGAGGAAATTTCTCTCAAGATCCACTAAATTAGGATTTTGGTTTGAGAAAATATCTCCACCATCCATGAGATTCTCAGCCTCTCCTTGAGATTAGGAAACTAAATGTGAGGTGTATTCTCACACTAAATTATTTTCCTTTTTATGAATATTAATAAATAATTCACGTGCACATAGTATTTTGAACTTCATACAATATATTTCTCAATCATATTGTTGTTATCCCTTAATGGATGTTGTGGTGGAGGTTCATAAACCTTATTTTCTCTATTCAAAAGTTTAGGATTAAAGGGTCGCCTATAAGGAGCAACATATTTTTATGGAAAGGTCCTAAATACTCCATAATTTTTATATAAATTTCTCTGTGGATTAGTTGGAGGATAATTAGGAGGAATAATTTTATTAGTAATTTCAAACTTAGCCCTCTTACTAACTAAATATTTAACTATTTTCACTATTTCATCTATCTTTTGATATTGTTTGTTATCATAAGAAGATGCTTCAGCTAATTTATCATTTGGATTTTTCTTGTTCTCAGACTTTTCAACTTTATATTTATTTTTACTTGCAACAACTATATTTCCTTCTAGATCTAAAGCATCAGTTTGCATGGCAGCTAATGTAGTAGCTCTTCACTCCCTTAGAAATAAGGAGAATTTAGGATTAAAAGCAGAAGAATATGTAACTTTTTTTGTGGATGGGGTTGGTATTATATCTTCAAGAATTTTAATATAAATCTTATTAAATCATTTCGTAAGGTTGGAAATAGATTCATCATTTTTTCTTTTTAAAGTAGAAAAATCGGTAAGATAATATTGGTGATCTCTTTTTTCACCCCATTGATTTAAAAATGTTGTTTCTAATTCTTCCCAAGTTGTAATACTGTTAGCAGGTATATTTCGAAACCACTATCGTGCATCACCTTCGAGGCTTTGCACAAACTATATGAGATATGCATCTTCTTCTGAGACTTCGAGATTATCAATAAAATCTTGAAAAAATGAAATACGATATTCAACACTAACATTGGTTTGACCATTATACTTGGGTAATTCCTTTAGATACCTATCAAACAAGTCATGTAGGTGTTGGGGAAGTACCAAAGGATGATAGCAGGAATCGATCCACTGTTGGACTCAAGGTGGCATGGTTACTTTCAAATAAGATGGTGATTTCTTTTCAGTCTTAAGATACTGTTTTGGAGAAACAAGACTAAGGATAAATGAAATCTTTCCAAAAGGAATCCAGTTAAAACAAGTATTAGAAATATCCACCAAAGGAATATTACCGACCAAAGGAGAATTTTTTTTCCTTTAGGTGGGGTTTTATATTCGAATTGATTTTCAATAAATTCAACGTCTAAAATTTCAATATCTTCAATTTATAGAGAGCCTAATGAAGAAGATACTACCTTATGTCGTCTATTTTCCTGTGAAACAAGTTTCTCAAAGTAAAAAATACTCGTTCTCCTCAAAGATAAATCGATCACAGGAAAATAAATGAAAGAAAATAACTAGTTCCATTACAGAAAGATTCCATGAACAACATCTGCATCATATATAGTAGTGAATATTTAGTATATAAGACTAACAAATATCATTCATACAAAATCTCAATAGAGATACAATGTCAAGTTAACCTTGTATGTTAACCTGAAAACCATTATTCTGAAATGAATAAACTTCAAAGGCAATCATGTCAACCTAATGAAACATTCATACTGTAATCAATTGATATACGAAACAAGTGAAAATACATATAAAAAAAAATAAAACACTTAACATAACATAATGCCAATACACATTGGTGTTGAATCATATTTCAAAATACAACAAATATGCTATTAAAAATCTGAAAGATCATCCTCCTCGTGGCATTGAATTCTCAAAAATTAGTGTATGTCTTTGTCACATACCCACTACCCAAAACAT
>ML792043.1:201026-258222 GCA_009831015.1 Picea engelmannii
AATGGGTTTTGATTTATTACCTTTCCTTGGTATGAATGGCGAGCATTTTAGCTTTAGAAGTATTAGAGATCCTCTCACATACTCTCCCAAGTGAATAATAACCTAACCCACCACCTTTTACATAATTAGTAATGTTTTAACGATCGACGCATGCAAAGTTAATGGAATTTAAGGCGTGAACATGTGACCTTTCAATCAACAGTTGTGATACGTCGTAATTTTAATTGTGAAGAGTAAGTGGAATCCACATGTCATCATCTAATTAGTTAGGATATTACATGATCGTTTAATTTTTGTACAAGTTTAGTCCCGCAAAGGAATTTAAACTATAAGATTAAACTTTTGTAAAACCGTTAGATTTTCAGAGGTGCAAGTATCCATTAACTAGTGGTTAAGTTCAGGCTCGAATTTAATTAGGGTCGTCGATCTTGACGGTGTTAGAACTGTCAAATATTTTGGGTATCAAATATCTGATTAAAGCGCGAGATAATTCACTTTTGAAAGAAATTAGGAACTGTCGATCGCATTAATTTTGGATCATTATATCTGTCGGATATCAAAGGTGTGATTAGGGTTATTAAAACTTTATATACGAAAGTTAATCCGAATCGTCTATTTCATACTTAAAAGATGGCTAGATCTAAGTTCGATTAGCTTAGAAAATTGAAATATTTAGTGATTTCTTGGAAAAGATTTGTAATCGAATAGAACAAGTTAACCGAACTAGGTGATAAATAGATTTTTCTCTATTTCATAAATGAAATAATGATCAAGTTTAGTTACAACAATACCATTTCCGTTGCATACGTGTACTTGAATTCCCCTCAAAAAAGTGGCATTGTCAATTGCTTCTTATTACACAATATTGTTGCAAATACCACATAAAACATGTATTTATATGTAGATATCTAATCATCAATGCAACTATCCCAACAACAATCCATGTACCCAACCAACACAAGCTTTCATTTTTTCATACCCTTTAAGTAACTTAGAATCCACTTTGTCACCTTCCAACTAGATGCTTTCAAATTATCGTGATAAAACTAACCAAATAGGTAATTTATGATTAAGTGAATTAAACTACCCTCTTATTATTAATTACAACCTATTCAAAGAAAAATGTCCTTTTGAGGCCCTTAAAAATGATATTTTTTATTTATTTTGCGCACTTATTTTGGAAAAAAATCCAATGCAAGGCATTAATAAGACCACTATTAGGGATGCCACCATGTCCTCGAACACATCCACGCAAATATCCTTTTTAAGACATGAAAGATACATTTGAATCTTAGAAAATATCTTTATCGACATCGAAATTGGCATCTTATAAGCATTTTAATTATTGTAAAAAAAGGTTGTTGCAACATCCTAAATAACACTCTCAAGGTGATGCAGGAGCATCTCTCCCAAAACCATCTCAAAATTCGAGCCTCTAAAAGGTGAAGCTGTTGTAAAAGGATAAGATCCTCGTATATATGTAACCCAACTTTTAGTGGGTAGATGTGATCCATAGGTGATTAGTTCTTTTGTAAGAAAGTATATATAAAATCCCACTCTAATTTGATTCTCAACACACATGTTCCTCAATGCAATGGTTAGTAAAAGTAACTAATGAATTAAAGAATCATATAATAGATGTTTCATTTAAAATCTTAGACATCTAAAGTAGAGTACGCAACAAATAAATACAATATTGCTATAAACCCACTTAAACAATGTGCCAAAGCTAATCTAACTAATTAACATCCATATTTGCATAAAAAAAACCCATAAAACATGCCTTGTTAAAATATTTATGAATTGAACTCTAGAACATGTGTGAGAACACTAATTAAGAGTGAACCAAATCAAGTACAAATAAAAGAAAAATATGGCTGGTTGTAAAAGTTGATACAAAGAAGATACAAAGCTCTCAAAGAAGATACAAAGCTCTCACCCAATCACATTTTCACTTAGAACAATCGACTATAAGTACATATCCTTGGTAAAAGAATTTGACTATAATAATTTAATTAATGGAACTTGGATCCACAAGCTAATCCACATGGTGTGATTATGAGTTTACACAATATTAAAAAGTGCACAAAGCATGATATGGGCCACGGAAACACTATGTAAGGGATTCTATCCCAAGGGTATGTTCATCACTAAATTCGGCTCAACACTTTCTAACGTTAAATGTGTGTTGATGTTTGCTTCATCCCAAAGAAAATATTAATAGTCTCTAGATTATTAGTGAAGAAGTACTATTACGCAACCATGATTTTCATTACTTCTATCTAAGAAAAATGCTCATGAAGGTCTTAGAAATCCAAAACTAAGTGGAAGCATTGAACTATCATTGCGAAGGAGCTCACTATCACATGTGTTGAATTCTAAAAATGGTGATAGAAACCATATATTTATCTAACACTCATATTAGTATATGAATCCAACATGGAAGAAAATTTTTGAATTTGGGTAAGTGTCAAAATTTACAAGTGTAGGTGGAGGAAAACTACCATGATCTATCCCAAAAGCTAGAATTTGTTGCTATGAAAATTTATCAATGTTATAAGTTCTAAGTTGGAGAAGGGAAAGGGAAATGTGAGAAGAATCTCTTATAACATCACACTAGAACTTAATGATATATCTCTAACTTAGAAGGGTTGGGGATGGACACATGATGCTTCTATTTTGCAAAATACAAAGCTATCAAAACCCAAATCATAATTTGTGCTACCTACAACTGATCAAAAATATAAAATTTATCGATATAAATAATTAAATTCATGCAAGTTAATGGTTACATGTTTCTGGAGGACAAGGAAGATCCAACTTATGCAATGTTTGTTGCAATGCACTAAATAGTGCCTCTATCAAAGTTCTCTAGTTGTCCTATTTCTATAGGCAATCCTGCCAAAGGTCATGTGAAAAGATCAAATCCAAATGTTCATCATGTACTTGAGTCAGGGGATTTCTTCATCATTGTGTATAATCCCTATAATTGAACCTATGATGTTTCCTTTTGTTTCTCGAATGTGTTGGCTAAGGGTTGCAAAGAATTACGTGATTCTTATAAAGAGAAGAAACATTGAACCGACCAATCAAATCCTACCAAGTATGAGTTCAAATCATGTTGTATCAAAAGATTGTAGTTTTGTTATTCATCAATACAAGTAACATTTTTAATATTCAACTATTCATTGAATTCCTTCAAATCAATCTCAAGGGTCTTCTTCTTAGCTTAAAATTGAGTCAATTGAGCTCACAAATCTAAAATGCATGAATCTAGTTTCAAAAATGTTGTGAAATTGTTTTAATAAGAAACACTAAATTATATTATTCTCCTTAAGTGATTTGAGTGCGATGAATACACATAAGTTAATAAGATAGGGGAGCAAAGAGATAATCTATATCTGATCTAAATTATATTGAGAACAAAATGAAACACACACAGAAATATAGTAGAGAGTACAACAATACAATATCAACTATGCTCATTCGCAAAAATATCATTACAAAGATGCCAAAAAGGGCATTTTATCATGAAGCCTAAAAGACAAAGAGGCAAAAACCCTAAACATCAAATGTTATGAGCCAAGGGGGGCATATATGGGGTTAAATGTATATGATATGACCCCAATGGGGCACATATATGTGGTTAAATGTACATGTAATGTGTAAGTGTATATGTAATAGGGTCAGCCTAATAGTAAATGGACCTCATGTATGATGTGTGAATAGGTATATATAGAGATCATGTATTCATTATTGAAGAAGTGAATTGTTATGTATTAATGTATCTGGGTATTTGTACGAGGTTCTCCTATTCTTTAAGGAATTATTGTGTAACTTACCTCTCTTGGATTTTTGATCCACGCTCACATTGGTGTACATTTAGTACATAACATCAAAACCCTAACCCTGGAAGATGAAACACCAAAAGTAGTATGGGCCCCGAGGTGGTTAGTTGATACATCGACTTCCCATGGGTGCAACATTTTCATATGATCTTAGTTTGGGGTGCATGATATAAGCTAGTTGGAAAGAACTATTTGAGGATTACAAATTTTTGATAGACCCAAGGCATGCCATGATTACTAGTGGCCCCCTCGAATGTTCAAAAAACATCGTTTAGGGCCTCAAAATGGGCCTGAAAGTTTGGGACCCCAAAAAATATAGAAAAAATACCAAGAAGATAGAGAAACATTGAGTCAATGGAAGAGGTAGGAGGCCATCAATATCCACCTTGATCATTCCTTTCCTCTTAGCAAGCAATTATCTCCATTGCATAAAGTTCCCTCATTAGGTGGGGAAACTTCAGTTTATTTGTAAGACTGTCTTACGATCTTTAAGACAACATTACAAGGATAAACCGCCCTACTTTTTTAAAGAGGTGGTACTCCTATATTTTAAATAACATACAAGAACAAAACAAATTCCTAAGAGAGGACAGAGCTTATTCATGAAATAAATATTCACATGCAAAGAATACCTGAGAAAGGACCAGGTATCTTACAGAAAGAAAATATTTACACTATGTTATAAGATTTGTAATCAAAAAGAGTATACACTATTATAGGATGACATTTCCATCACAACCTTCATTAAATTAATACACAATATTCAACATAGATGTTGGAAAAATAATCCGTTAGGGTTACTATGAAATATGAACAGTCAAGTAATATGAAATGTCATTAGAAATCAAAGAGACCTCTTGGAAGATGAATCCAAAGGTCACATCATTGTGTTAATAGATGTATCATATTAACGAAAAATGAAACTCACGCTTATATACATTTTGCATAGTGTAATAGTTGTATCAGAGCACATGTTCTTAGGCTTGAATTGAGCTATGGGAGTTATCCATAGATGAGTCTTTAGAGGCATTTTTCATCCCATTTGCATAAATGCATGTTCTCTTTGTCTACCTGCTAGTCTATGCCCCTCTCCATGCAATTCTATCCATCTATCTGCCTAGGTGTTTCCTCTCCCGTCATGTGTAGAAAACGTCCCTATGGCCTTTCAATTTGCTCCTTGGTTATTCTTTGCACGCTTCATTTCTACCTTTTAGCTCTCATTTCTTTCATTTAGGGTTTTGATGATGAATGAAGGCTTCATATGGAAGATGAGGATTTTCGAATCTCCATTTTAGCTATCGCAACAAAACTTTAATGGGTTTTTTTCTTAATTTCGTGAGTTTCTTCCTGTGTGACTAGTTGCTTTAACTGTGTGATATAATTTCCTTGAATATTATTCATGTGGATGACTCATTTTCATCCATCGAATCAATTCATTTTTTATCCCCTGAAGGATTTCATCGAGCCTCTCTTGTCTATAAAATTATGGTAGACCTGCGAACCAATCACACCTAGACAAGTTGAGCTCTTCATACATTTTGGGGTTGAGTTCTTGAAAATCGATGGAGGATGACCACCAAATGAACACTAAACCCTATCATCGATTCCTCACACATATTCCTCACTCATTCATAATTGAGAGGTCATAAAAAATGAGCAGTATTAGATATCATCTTTTCAAAGTCGCTACCTCTCATGCAATGAGTTAAGGAGGAGTCATTATGGGTGATTTTGAAGGGGATGTAATAGGAAATTGGCATTGAAGCTTTAGAGGCCATATTGATTATGTGAAATGTCCTAACAACACCAAGGCGTAGAACCGACTGCCATTTGAGAATGAATCTCCCTTTTTTTCATAGTGAGCAGATGAGAATTACTTCGTCGCATCAATGTGTAGATATGACCCGATCTCCCTTTTTCCACAATGAGCAGATGAGAAAATCATAGATCATTGGACTATGTTAGAGAACATAATTTTTAGTCTTGCATTCTCTAGTTATTATTCCGATTGGTCACTGAGGAGGAATTTTTCAAACGTTCACGGTGCCAGATGTTATATTTGTAAATGTGGAAACACAAATATCATATAATAAAATCAATAAATACATAGATAATAAACACAAAGATTTACGTGGTTCACCCAAACGTTGGGCTACATCCACCAAGCATAGGTATCAATTGTCTTATTATTCAGATCGAGGAGATTACAACAACTTACACACTCACATTTCACCATTTCCTCAATTCCCCTTTATGCCTCTACGGGATTACATCAATAATGAACAAAATTAGATTAGTTACATAACTATTTTCTAAACTTGTGTGTTCATACCAAATTGGTATATTTGGTTTAACAAACTACTACAAAATAGGCTCCACTAAATCTGCTCATATCTACCAATTCTGGGAAATTTGTTGGCATATTCAACAATATCCACCTTGACAACAATTAACCAGATACCTTTCACCTTCTTTTTGTTCATCACATTTTCTGCAAGCCAAGAGAAGCCAAGCACCATCGTAGCTTCTCTAACAATACTGGTTTTGTGAACATGTATGCACAGTTCACTTTTGTATGCACTTTCTCAAGAGAGACTCGACGTTCATCGATGACTTGTCTTACAAAATGGTACTTGATAGGTATATGTTTTGTTTTACTGTGGTAGGCTAGATTCTTATCCAAGTGAATAACACTTTGACTATCACAAAGTAAATTTACTTTGTCCTGCATCCTTCCAAACTCACCAAACAAACCTTTCAACCAAACTGCCTCTTTGCAAGCATGTGAAGAAGCTACATATTCTTCTTCTGTAGTGGATAAAGAAACAATGTTCTATAACTTTGACATCCAACTAATAGCTCCACCTGCAAGAGTGAAGACATACCCTAAAGTCGACCTTATCTTTTCCAAATCACCTGCAAAATCAGAATCAACATATCCACAGACTGATTCACAACCACTGTTATAAGTGATACAATAATCACTTGTGCCCCTCAGATACCGAAGCACCCATTTCACTGCTACCCAATGCTCTTTACCTGGATTTTCCATATACATGCTGACAACCCCAACTGCATGTGAAATATATGGCCTTGTACTAACCATCACATATATTAGACTTCCTACTGCAATAACATATGGTATTCAAGACATATATTCCTTTTATTCTTTTGTACTAGGACATAAACTTTAATAAATCTTAAAATGGGAAGCCAAAGGGACTTAAATCGGTTTCACATCGTTCATTCCAAACCTAAAAAGTATCTTCTCAACATACTTCTGTTGTGACAACCAAAGCTTACCATTCCTCATGTCTCTGAATATCTCCATGCCCAAAATCTATCTTTCTCCTCCTAGATCTTTCATATCGAATGTCCTATCCATCTAAGCCTTTAACATGTTGATCTCAGTTATGATTTTTCTTGCTAAAAGCATATCATCAAAATACAATACTAATATAATGAATATGTCATTATTCAATTTCTTAAAGTAGACACAATGATCATACTCACTCCTTTTATAATTCTGGCTCACCATGAAAGAGTCAAATTTCTTGTACCATTGTCTGGGCGACTGCCTCAGACCATATAATGATTTCTTGAGCTTTCAAACAAATTTCTTGTTGCGATTATGAACAAACCCTTCAGGTTGTTCCATGTAGATCTCCTCATCCAAATCTCCAAGTAAAAAATCAGTTTTAACATCTAGCTGCTCCAACTCCAAATCAAGTAAAGCAACCAATGCTAATACACTTCAAATTGAAATAGACTTAACAAATGGTGAAAAAATATCATGAAATTCAATACCTTCTTTTTGAGAATATCCTTTCGCAACTAGCCTTGCTTTGTACATTTCCACCTTATCATCAACACCCTCCCTCAGCTTGTACACCCACTTGCAACCTACAGTTTTTCTATCTCTTGGAAGTTCTACCAGGTCCCATGTGGTGTTCCTCTCTAATGCATTCATTTCATCCTTCATTGCTTTCCATTTATCACTGTTAGAACCCTTCACAACTTCCTGATAGCATGAAGGTTCATCATCATTAGTACTTAAAGAAACAGATGAAACAAAATCATCATACCTTCTTGGAGGAACTTTGACCCGTGTAGACCTCCTTAGGGAAGTTTGTGGTTCATCCACAATCTATTGAATGTCATCATCATCCATGTTTTCCTCTGCAGGAAATTCTTCATGAACATCTTCAGAAACTTGTTCATGCTCACTTTCATCTGTATTTGAACTGGTTTCACACTGAATATGTTGATACTTAGGTACTTCTTCCTGTTTCATTTGAACATCTACATCTGATTTGATGAGAGATGATTCATCAAATATTACATCTATGTTAATGGTGATCTTGTAGGAAGCAGGATTTGACAACCTTTACCCCTTAATACCATCACCATATCCAACAAAGATAATCCTTTTTTATTTTGGATCTAATTTAGAACACTTATGATTCGGAATTAGAGCATAGGCTTCACAACCAAAAACTTTAATATTAGAATAATTACAAGGATGACCTGTCCATACCTCTTCTAGAATTTTGCACTCTATTATTGTTGATGGTGATTGATTCACCAGATAATAATTTGTAGTCACTACTTCTGCCCACAATTCCTGTTGCAATTTGGCGTTACTAAGCATACTCCTTTCTCTCTCTAAAAGAGTCACGTTCATGCGTTCAACAACTCCATTTTTTTGAGGAGTATAGACAACAATTTTATGGCTATCAATGCCAAATTCCTTGCAACAGTTCTCAAATTCCATTGACGTAAATTCACCACCATTATCATTTCTTAAACATTTAATGGACCTACCCATGCTCTTTTCCACTAAAGCTATAAACGACTTGAAAACTGTAAATACATCAACCTTACTCTTCAACATATAGACCCAAACCTTCCTAGAGAAATCATCTATAAAAGTTACAAAATATGATGATCCTCCATATGAAATAGTAGGGGATTCTCCCCAAACATCAGAATGAATATAATCAAGGATTCCTTTGCTAGTGTGTCTTCCGATTTTAAAGCTCTTCCTATTCTATTTTCTATAAATACAGTGCTTGCATAAATCTAACTTTAAAGACTTTAGAATAGGAAGTAATTTGCGATCAGATAATACCTTTAATCCCTTATCTCTCATATGACCCAACCGTTGATGCCACAGTCAAACAAAATCATTGTCTTTCTCAGATATTGTTGTCGCATGATCTGACTTTGTTCTTCCTTCTAACAGAAACATGTTACCAACCTTCTTCGCTTTCATAACCAGTAGAATTCCTTTGTAGACCTTCATAACTCCACCTTGAACAATACTCTTATATCCTCCAATGTTTAAGACTCCCAAAGAAATTAGGTTCTTCCTAAGCTCAGGTTAGACCTAGCCTAGTTAATATCGAAAGTAATCAAATGAGTGTCAAGGGATCAAAGCCACTAATAATAGTAAAAAATGCTTTGCACTGCATTGGGTAGCTCTAAAAGACTTCTAGAGTAGACATGGTGCATGGTGCTTGAGCTAAATCTTCCAAAATATTGTAGTTTTGGGTAGATTGAGAATTTGGATTGTGTTAGCACTTGGTAAATTTCCTAGAGGTTGAAAAAGAAGAAATCTAAAAAGGTAACTTTATCCAACCACTTTTAAAGCTGGTATCTAGCCCTTCCAACTTCAGAGAGGGATCTCTCTATATGATTTAGCTTTGTTTATAACTTTAGATGTTAGGCTAGGTAAAAAGATAGGTAGGTTCTTGTTGTCAAAGTGTTTTTAAATTGGTTGAGACAGTCTACACATCCATTGCGCTATGGGGTCTGTGTTTAAATAAATATGAAATACAACCAGAAACAATAAAGAAGACTTTCACAGGGCGAGATAATATACTCACTGGATCTTTTAGTAGCTTAAAATGATGGACAGAAGAAAAGATGAGAAAGACAAATTCGACTAAGAAGAAGTTAATAATTTCTTAATTGAAAACATCAGAAGATAAACATTCTAAATATTTAAAGTCGGAAACAGGGTATCCAAGATAAATCCTGCAACATACGTTACTCTTAAAGATTAGTTTCAGAAAACAATATGATCACAAAGAAAGAATAACATTCAACTAAGAGAATAAACTTCACCAGTGAATACACGCAAGAATCCTGTAAAAGTGCCTCCTCTTTATTAATGGCAGATCTCAAAAATTGTTACAGTTTGATAGTGTCAGGGTGTAAATATCAACAACCCTCAATACTTCCAAAGGTGAAGTATTTATAATTCAAATTACAAACGCTCCTGTCATAACTGATCAGGACGTGCTCATTCTATTTTTAGTCTAACTAATTTAACTAATCAAAACTGCTTGATGACTTGGTGTAACTGCTTGCTGAATTCTGGGGTAGGCAGTTGGCGAGGTTTCTGCACAACCTCTTCTGACTGGACAGGTGACTGGACCTGGACAGCTCATCTGCTAATCGAGCAGATCGCAGAGTTCACCCCATCTAAGATGACTAGGCACAGTGACTTTGAGCAATCTCTGATACACTTCGTCCATTTCAGTATACTTGGCGAATGTGGGCTTAGTGAGGAATATGTATCGAATCTAATGTTGGATACTGATGTCCAACTAAAGAGCATCCAAGAATGCTTTGCCGGTGATGCTCCCTTGTATGCCAGCAAACTTTGAACTGTCTTTAGACACTTCAGACAGTCTCTTTTTGTAATCTAGGAGTGTCATCAGTTTATCATGAATAACCTTCAGACCGGGGAGACCTTTCTTCTGGAGAGCCTCGATTTTGCTGAAAAACCTTTGTACTCCCTGGTCCATGATCTAAACCTTTTCTTCCAATTGAAGCATTAAAACTCTCTTGGTCAAAACTCTCTTGACCTCAAGGATAGTCTCTGTTCTGTCTTCTATCTTCAGCTCTTCTAGCTCTTCTCTGGTCTTAGAATTGAGAAATTTGATGATATCATTTGCCTGAGTTGGTCTGTCTCCCAATTCTACTCTGATCTTTTCAATAGCCTGTTTACTCCTCTGGACCAACTTGTTCTGCTCAAACATAATTTGGATCATGGGCCAGATTTCATTTATGGACTTTATGATGTCTATCCATACATTCTCTTTGACCTCAACCAAAGTCTCTCCTGCCATTGTTTTCTTTTGGAGTTGTTGTAGTTCCTTCTTGAGCTGCTCCGTTACCTACTTTTCTTTGGAGAGACTAGTTTGGAAAGAAGTTTTTAGTTCCTGGAGGTTCTCAACTTCCTTCTTAAGCCTGTTGATTTCTGTCTCTTGTAGGTTCATATTTTCCATGGATTTGGCTAGGTCGGTTGTTCCCTCTTGTGGTGTCACTAGTATTGCAGATGGAATTGTTGTTACTGTTGCTGTGCCTGCTCCTGAAATTGGGATGGCACTCAATGGAATGACTTCCATTGGCTTCATTTGTTCTTTCTCTTTCAATAATCTCTCCATCTCAGCTTCCATTTCTTTAAGCTGAGCATTCTGCTCCATGAGCAACTTTAGCATCTCGTCCTTCTCACCTTCTTTCTCTGTTATCTCTTTCGCCTGTGAGCCTTCTGTGGGCGGGAGTTTCAGTTGTTTCCTCAAGGAAGCGATATCTTCATTCTTATTTTTAATCATCTCTTCTGCAGCTTTGACGTTCGAGGGATCATAGACGATCTTGAGGACCAACTCCTCCAAAGTTTTAATTCTGTTATCTTTTGCGAAGGATGAAATCTTCTCCAGCTTTAGATGAGTTTGAGCGTTGTTGAGTGACACCTGAAATTTTGTCGCTGAAGCATAAGCATGCGCCAATGTGTGAAATACCATTTCTCCAGTCTGTTTGTGCAAATCAATCTGATCTGCTGGGTGCACGTCCTTCGTCTGGAACTCGAAGGTGGCCCTCTTGTAGTCTGTGATTACCTCGGGTTCTGGTACCTGCGCCTGGAGGAAGGCCATGTGCATCCTGCCATTTTCTGTGTCAAATGCAGACAACAGCCTGTGCTGCGCAGTTGACGTTTGCTTTCGAAACTGAGCATAGGCGATGCTGGTAAGAGTCTGATTCTTTTTCTTAATCATCTCATACTTCTCAAAAATACTCAACTTGGGCCCAGTCTTGCCTTGTTGAGTGTCCACTGGAGAATCTGTGGATTTCTTCGGTAAAGATGGGTTGATGTCCTTAAAGATGCTTGAACCGAAGGATGGGATCATAGACTTGGTCACTGTGGTAGGTGGAGTTTCTTTTTCTTCTGTCTGGCCGGAAACTGTGGCTGTCTTGGGCCTCTTAGTATGTAACTGGAACTCTTCAGACAACACCTCCGTGACAAGCGGAGATGATTCTTGTCGAGGCCTTTTTTCCTTGGGGACCTGTGGCGTGGACGTTGGTGGCACAGAAGTCGGAGGAATCTGCTGCTCTACTTCAATCAAGGTGTCAGGAACCCACACAGTCTGGTTAGCAAATTTTTCAATCTCGGTCTTAGACTCATGAAAGTACGGGATGTTTTTGTTCTTCACCCACATTTCTGAGATGATCCCGCATGGGTCGTAGTGCCATGGGAATATTAAGAAAAACTTCATCTCTTTCAGCATCCGGTCAGCTTCTTCCCTGATGCCTCGACTGTTGCATATGAAGGAGCCAATCTGCCCCTTGATCCGAAGCTGCTGCTTTTTCTTCAAAGACATGAAATGGATATCATCTGAATTCATAATTTGTCTAATGTATTCTAGAGCAAAGATTCTTACCGGCACATACTTGGGCAGCTTGTAGGGTGCCAACTCACACCCGAATACTCTGATCTCGGTGTGGTTCTGATACAGATACCAATCTCTGGTCTTGGTGTTGTCCGAGAGATACAGAATTCTCTGGACTTTGTCGTTTATTCGAGGCTCGGGCCTGCCACTCAATATGCTTACCACAGGGTGGTAGAACAGGTCGATGAATGCTTTGAAGCTATATTCTGTGGAATTATGCTTCAACAAAGATGTCCATGCTATGACTGGCTGGGGATTTCCATCTGCGTCCATTTTCTGCATGGAAAAACTAAATCTATCCGCTTGAAAGTAGACAAACATGTATGCTAGTATAGACGAATATCTGAACATGCCTTCCGTGCCAAAATTCACGAACTGTTCGCGAATATTGTCGGCCAAGAAGGTGGTGTAGTCAAACTGTGTTGTGGGTTTTTCATCATTGGAGAAAATGGATAGAAAACCCAGAATGGGCTCATCTACCCACTGGTCAGAATAGTAACCTAGCAGGGCACAAAGGGAGGAAATGACTTGATTTCCCTTGGTGGAGAACATGGATGACGGGTAAGGGGGATTTGTGGAAGGGAATTGAGCGGAGGTGGGAATGAAAAGTTTGAAAATTTGAGCTCTTTGGGGAAAAGTCATCTTCTAGTATAACTCAGTGAGGATTTCAAGGTTGAAAGGGGACGCAGATTCGGCACGGGAAATTTGCATCATCTGGTCTATGTCTTCGGGAGTGATAAAGAACAGGGTGTCTCCAAATGAGGATATGGTGGCTCTCTGTTCGGGGATGTAGTGAGCTTGGAATTTCAGTGCGAACTAAGGGAAATGATGAATCTGGGGAAAAAGGTAAAGAGGCAAATTGGACTCCCAGAGCCCAATTTCTCTGATCTAGGAAAACCTCTCGGAGCCACGACTGGAGGTCTGAAAAATTGAAATCACACTTGGTATCAACGATCAATCTGTATTTTTCAACCAGTGGGATTTTGTCCAGGTCGACAGGAGGTTGGAGAAAAGGATTCTCCTCTCCTTCTTCTTGTCTTGGCTTTGGCACCATCTCTGCAACAGTACCTGCAAATAATACGGAGTTAGTGGGGTCGACTAACTATGGATGAAGGCGATGGGAATGCAATGGAGGATTAAGAGGTAATCTGGTGCGATGGATGAATAGTGAATGAAGGGAGAATAACGGTAGTTTTATTTAAAACTTGGGTCGGTTGGGCGCGGGAGACAGGTCAGCAGGATAACAGGTATGTTATCCAGTAATAAATGGACAACGGGCCACTTGGGGGTGAGATGGTAGGTGACAGTGGCCAAAACATACGGACGGGTGATGTGGATGCTAGGGATTGGAAATGAAAGTCGCGATAAGGGGCCGTTCATGAGTGAAAAAGGGTAGGGGACTGACAACAGTTATGGGGATGTGACATAATTTGGGAGCAAGTGGAACAAGTGGAAGATGATGTCCCTGAGTGATGAGAGCTATCAGATAACAGATGGTGATGGGACTTCAGGGCAAATAGCCTGACGCAACGTATGACAAAGGGCCCGCCAGAGGGAAAAAAACATTCCGGACCCCCCCCCCCTCAGTTAAAAGTAGATCATCAGGGGGGGTCTGAAATCCAATTAGGGCCGTTGATCTACGCGCCCTCTTCCTGGCCGCAAATCTTAGCACGCCATTTAAAACTCATTCCGGACCCCCCCCCCTTCCGTTAAAGGCAGAACAGACGGGGGGGTCCGGAATCCATTCTAGATCGTTGATTTAAGTGCCCATTCCTGGGCCGTCCAGATCTGCGCAAATCTTATCACCGATTCCGGACCCCCCCCCCCCCTCGGTTAAAATCATAACGCTAGGGGGGGTCCGGAAAGCTATGTGAGCCGTAGATCTGGGCGCTACGATCTGGACCATCAAAATGTGCAGGGGGCATAAATGGGGAGCGAAAAAGCACATGTGCTAGGGGAAAACTTAGGATATAGGAATTTTATGGGTTTTTCCCCCAAATTTTCAAAGAGACACCACCATGGGGCTTCACACAAACTATCTTTTATACATTTGAGACATGGTGTGACATTTTACACCGAACTGGTTCTCTTGGAGTGAAACAATGAAACAACAAACCTACATGCTAACCTATATTCCTATGACAGTTAACCCAGATTAAACTGTTGGGTTAAGAAATTACTCTACCCTGGGGCTATCTGACCAGGATTAAACAGTCTGGCCAGATTTATTCACTAATCTAACATAGACATTTGGCTAAGATTAAACTGTTTAGCCAAATCAATCACTACCCTACCAACATCAAATTTAAAAGAACTTGGCCATGCTTGAAAGGTATGACCAAGTTACTATTATTGCATGGGGATTTTATTTCAATTCTTTTATGCCCTCTTTTCCTTTTTCTTTTTTTTCTTTTTCTTTTTTCTTTTTTCCTTTTTTAAATTATTTGCAGAATGAAAAATCATTTATCAGCAAAAATACTAGAGACAGATAATATCCCAGTCACCAGTTGATTCCCATAACTTATGGGTTGATAACAGCAGCTCCACCTGGGGATGGTACTTTCCCTGTGAAGTGCCAAGAATCCAGGTTCTTGTAGTCCTGAAAATTTATGCCCGGTAGCCTTTGTTGGTTTTATTCTTCAAAAATTGGAAAAACAATGATCAAAAGCTTAGGGCCTTCTCTTCGGGCTTCAACCAACTGACTGATGTTCTTCACTCAGAAAATGAAAGTGAAAAAATGAAACTTAAACTGGTATATACAATGGAAAGTGGAAACTCGAATCTCTTACTGAGGTGGTACATAATGTTTCAGCATTCTGCCATTCACAGGTGCTCCTGGCAGATCTGATCCATCATCATTGTTTAGCAAGAAGGCATTGTTTCCCCTGAAAGCTTGGATCATGTATGGTCCTATCCAAAAATTGTCAAATTTTCCATGTTTTCCCTTGTCTTCATTTCTGGCGTCCCATTTCAGCACCAAATCTCCTAATTCGAAATCATCTTCCTTGGTTCATTTGTCAAAGATCTTCTTGATGTTTTCTTGGACTACCTGAGTCTTGTTGAAAACTTCTTCCCTAGTCTGCTGCAAATGGATCATCTGATTGATCCTTCTCTGTGAGTCATTTGGCTCAGCTTGTACCTCTTGGAGCAACTTCATGACAGGGACTCCTAAAGAAGTAGGGAAAACTGCTTCTGTACCATAAAATAGCTGGTATGGTGACATACCAATTGACCTTTTGGTAGTTAGTCTATCAGCCCACAATGCAAACACTAACTTGTTGTGCCAAGATTTCTTGTTTTCCTGCAATGTTTTCTTGATGATATTTACCAAAGTTTTGTTTGAGGATTCCGCCAACCCATTTCCCTGAGGGTAGTAGGCTGTGGAATGCCCCAAACCAATGTGGTACTGGTTGTATAAATCTATGAGTTTCTTAGACCGAAAGGCAGCTGCATTTTCAGTTATAATCTTTCTAGGACAACCAAAACGAGATAAAATATTATTTTCAAGGAATTTGATAATAACGGAGTCAGTGGCTTGCCTGCTTGGTACTGCCTCGATCCATTTGGTAAAATAATCGGTGGCAGTAAGAATCCACCTGTGTTGGCCTGAAGAAGGTGGGTGTATTTTTCCAATGAAGTCGAGCTCCCATTGTTGAAAAGGGGCTTCCACTGAGATTGGTTTTAGAGGTAAAGGAAGGAGTTTCCTTTTGCCTTCAAACAGTTGGCACTGGTGGCATGCTGTTACCTTCTGATGCACATCGGCAAACAGGGTGGGCCAGTAGAATCTAGCTCTCAGTATTTTGTTGGCTGTGACCTTCTAGTTCAAATGGCCACCGCATTCTCCTGCATGAAGCTATTGCAACACTTTATCAGCTTCATCTTTCAGTAAACAATTTAACAGAATGCCTGCAGGATCTTTCCAATACAAATTTCCTTCTAAAATACAGAATTTCAAAGCTTTCAACTTTAAAAATCTAGCTTTAGTCTTAGTCAAACTAGGGGGAGCTTGTAAGTTTTTTAAAACGAATATAAGGTCTGCATACCATGGGGAGTTGAGAAATACCTCTCTCACGTTTGGAGTCGCCATCTCACCCTGTTCATCTGCCACATCTAGAAAATTAATGTCAAGAGCATGAAAGTTAGATTCATCCATTAATTTAGCAAGGCCTTGACCTTTGATTAGTTTAGTGGGCTTAATCTCTAAATCGTATTCTAAAATGACAACAATCCATTTTCCCCCTCTTCCATCCAGATTGTCCTGTGTCAAGATGTCCTTTACTACCGCGTTCAGAACATAAGCTATGGTGTGGGAATGGAGAATGTAGACCCTAAAGTCTTTTAGGGATTTTACCAAAGCAAAAGCTTGCTTCTCCATGATCTTGTAATTCAGAGCAGCATCTCTTAATGCTTTGCTAAAGAAAGCTATGGGATGTTCATACCCTTCACTGTTCTTCTGCAGTAACACCGCTGCTATAG
Organism: Picea engelmannii; assembly: GCA_009831015.1. Taxonomy (NCBI): domain Eukaryota; kingdom Viridiplantae; phylum Streptophyta; class Pinopsida; order Pinales; family Pinaceae; genus Picea; species Picea engelmannii. The sequence continues at coordinate 218,086 of ML792043.1, forward strand.
TATGTTCAGAAGCGAAAGAAAAAAGATAGAAATCTTTAGTGAAATCCGGACTGATCAAAACAGGGGCTTCTGTGAGTGCTCGTTTGACCTGATCGAAAGATTGTCTGGACTCAGAGTCCCATTTTATTTTTACGTCCTTTTTAATGGAGAAGCAGATTGGGAATGAATCTTCGTAAAAAGTTAATTCTTCGGATAAAAGACTGTAGTTCTTTGAGGTTCCTGGGATGTTCTAAATTTTGTATAGCTTCGATTATGCTAGGGTCTATTTTGATTCCCTCTTTAGAGATGATGTGTCCCAACAATTTGCCTTCTTCTAACCTGAAAAGACACTTCTTAGGATTTAAAGAAATCCCAAACCTCCTACATTTCTCGAAAACTCGTCTGAGGTGCCTTAGGTGTTCGTCATCATATTGGGAAAACACAGTCACATCATCTAGATAGACGACAATGAACTTACCTGATTCTTCCACGAAGGCGATATCCATCGCCCTCTAGAATGTGGCTCCGGCGTTCATCAAACCGAAAGGAATTTTCACGTACATGAAAGTGCCCCATGGTGTGGTGAAGGCGGTTTTGTCTTGGTCGTCCAAGTGAACTAAAACCTGATTGTAACCCAAGAAAACATCCAACAGAGAAATCCGACTGGACCCGACCACCCTTTGCAGGATGTGGTCCATTTTCGGCAAGGGGTAATTATCTTTCAGGGAGACTTTATTCAGATTTCGAAAATCTATGTAGAGTCTGATTTCCCCGATTTTCTTACGTGTAGGAACCAGATTAGAGACCCACTTGGAAAAACGTATTGGAACTATGATCTTGGCATCATACATTTTCTTGATTTCCTTTTCTATCAGAGGGAGCAACTTGGGATTTATCCTCCTAAGTTTCTGCCTAAACGGTTTTTGATCTTGTTTTATTGGAATCCTGTGTTGTATGATGCTGGTATCATAGGCTTTCAAATATTCATAGCCCCAGGCAAAAACATCCGAAAATTATTTGAACAGTTCAATGTACTTGAGTTTTTGCTCTGGGGGTAATGATTTAGACAGTTTGACCATCCTAGGTTTCTCTTCAGTCCCTATATTACAGTCTTCTACCTCTTGTCCATGAGCTTCTATTTTTGGTTTTTTGGCTACGTCATTAGAATCGAACAAGTCCTCTAAAGGAACTAGGCCTCTAGGTAAAACATTGCTTTTCAACTGTAAAACGTCAGCATCCAATTCATTATTACCTAATTCTTCTGAATCTACGGTATTTACACTGTCTTTTTCAAAATCAGAACTATTTACATTTTCATCTTCGTTTTCTAAATCTATATTTGTACATTCAAAATCGTTTTTGCATTGCAGGAAATCTTCAATTTGATCGTCATTACCAAACACTTGCCAATACCTGATATTGTCAGGAACGGTTCATCTACATCTCACCTCGACAGTATATGGACGAGTCGGGCAGAAAGGAATCTTACAGGTGGCTGCTGAGGTAGCCAATCCGTCTGCCAGAATATTATGTCCTCTTGGCATTACCTGCAAGTCAACTTCAGTAAAACACCTCAAGGCATCAAGAACAACATTCCTATAAGCTCTAAGACGGGGGTGTTTTGCAACATACTCACCTTTAATTTGCTTGATTATTAACTCAGAATCACCTCTTACCATAATCTGTCTGGCACCAACCTTTTTCAAAAGCTTCAGACTGAGCATCAAAGCTTCATACTCGGTGACATTGTTAGTGCACTGGAAATTTAATTTGTAGGAATGATTTTTTGAGTACATGTTTCTGTGATTATGCAGCCAGACTCCAACTCCTGATCCTTCTTTACTCACAGCTCCATCAAAGTCCATGCTCTAGAAATCAGCAAGTAGCTCTTCAGTTATCACGTTCTTCATTTTTGCTACCTCAATGCTTTCTGGGTTTTCATCTTGACTAGATGTGTCTTCCATTAGCTGAGTATCTAGCTCTTCTGTATCACCATCATTGTACAAGATGAACGAATCTAAATCGGAATGCGTAGAGTAAAGGGGATAATTGTGCGGTTTTTCTTGGCTACTGACCATGTACTTCATCAGTGTTTCTTTGTATAGCCTTCTCTATTGCCCAAATACTGGGATAGTGGCGTCAGACATATCCAGCTACAGGGTTCCTTTAAAATTTGCCCCCCAAGACCAGGATAGCAACATTCCATACTTTGGTGGGATGTCCGCAACCACCACATCCATTACCATGCTCTTTGCAGGAATCTGAACCAAGGTGATGCATAGATCCTTGATCAAACCAATACATTTAACTTTGTTGGAGTCGAAGGAGTGTAAATCCTTGTATGGTCTGGTGACCTCCAGTCTAAGTTTTTCCATTACTGCTTTAGGCATCAGATTGTGGGAGGCACCCGAATCCAGCATAGCATTATGCAAGATCAAGTCATGTATGTTCAGATTGATGTAAAAAGGAGCGACCTCACCAGTATCATCTCGACCATCTACTTCAGGTCCGAAAAGAAGCTCGGGTCGATCATCAATAAGGTTCACAGTGTCTGAATGACTTGATGATCCAATGGTTAAGGATTTCGTGCCTATGTCAGGTTCAATGGCCAGTGATTTAATCACCTGTGACCGATAACCCCCTCTGTTCATCAACTCTATAAGTGGGATGGGAATTTTTATTTTGGCCAATTCTCCCTCCAGGCTAAAAGGTGTAGGAGCTCTGCCTTGGGTCATCATTTCTGGTTTGTCCACCAAATTCATCTGCTCAGAAGTGCTTGGTGGGTTAATAGGTGAAACCTCAGGCGGTGATGGCCTCTTCAGAATGGTGATGTTTTTCTTCACGGGAGCATCAACTTTACTCTTCTAAGGGGTCTTCTCAGTAGTAGTTTTCTCCAGAGTCTTCTCAGTAGAGGGCTCAGGGGTCTTCTTGGTCTCAGCTACCTTCTGTGTTTCAGTCATCGTTTTTGGAGAATTCCCTTCTGTTTTCTTACTTCGCAGATTGTACTGACGATGTACCTCCAAAATAGCATTTTCAAAGGCCTATTGTTCTGCGTCTTCAGCTTCTTCACTTACTTTTGTTTGATTTAGAAGAAAGAGTTCCTTCTCTTCTTGGGTAAGGAAGATAGATTCATTGTCGTGAATGCCCATGAGGTTGATGTGAGTGTCCTCCAATTCCTCAATCACCTCCCCTCCTTCATCAGCATATTTTTCTTGCAATGGAGGTATGATCTGCTGATCTAGACCTCTCTATTCTCTTTGATCTCTAGGATCTCTCTGTCTGGTTTGAGGAGGGTTTCTCCTGAAGTTGGGATTCCAAACCTGAGGAGTAGGTGGGTTGTCTCTTGGAGGTTTTCTGTCTGACACCGTAAGTCTTTCCATCATTAGTCCCACTGCTCTGGTCAAAGAATCTAATATGGAATCTGTGTTCGACGTGGATGGTTCTTCTTTAATTGTGACTCTTCTTTCTGACCTCTGACGTGCCCTTTTTGCCAATAGATTGGCCTCCACACTTATAGCGCTTTTCTGCATGTCCTCCAAGGTGGCAAAATTTCTTTCTCTTAGTTGGTATGACATATCGGCATCAAATCCGTCAGGGAATTTAATCAATACCAGACCCTATGGAGGTTTGATTTCAGTTGGGATTGCATTGTAGATATTGTTGAAACGGGTGCAGTAATCTTGAACCGTCTCACCTTGATTTCTTCTTATATTCTCGTATTCTGACAGTATTTGGAGAGGGTTTTTCTTTACCTCGCATCTATCAAGAAAACTCCTTTGGAACGTGACAAGGTCAGGGATTGAGGCGGCAGGTAAAGCTTTGAACCATTTTTTGACGTCACCTATCAAACTTTGGGCAAACAATCGCATTTGAACGTCAGCCTCATCAACTTCTTGCAGTTTAAAATAATCATTCATTTTGTCTACATGTTGTTGGGCGTTTAAAGGTCCTGTTGCGTCGAACTGTGGAAGTCTAGTTTGATAATCTTGGGGCATGTCATGAAGCGGCGCAACCAACACCAAAGGAGCATATCGAGCTGCCATGATGGGTGGAGGAGGTGGGACGACAACCTGGACAGTTGGCGAGGTAGCGAATGAAGACGAGGCCGAGGAGAGACTGGATAGTGTTGAGGGAGTGATTTGAGGTTTAGTCGTGGGGGAATGAACTTCGGAGGTTCAGGATTGCAACGCGGTTGGGTCAAAGATGATTTCAGTCACAAAACTGTCGGATCGTGTTCTAACTAGACTTCGCTGTGGAAAAGTTTCAAGGTCAGAGTTTTGAGAGGCAACAGGCTTCTCGGAAAAAGAAGGAGACTTATGAAGGGGAATATGACTCACTGATCCAACAACTAAGGTCTTTTGCCTGAGCAACCGTTCGGGGTTATCTATCACTATTGCGGGTTTTGGGTTTGGATGAGATCGGGTATGAACTTTCTTGGGAGCCATAACTCTTTTTGGTTTTTATATATATATACTTCTTTTTTTTTTTGCGAGTCTGAAAATAATATGTACAAAGTGTGATCAACCTCTGAACATTACTTTCCTTTCTCAAGTTTGAACGTTTCTTTTTGGGGGAAAGAAAACGTAAAATCACAAATTTTTAGTTCTTCCCCAGTATGGTCGCCATTATGTTAGCACTTGGTAAATTTCCTAGAGGTTGAAAAAGAAGAAATCTACAAAGGTAACTTTATCCAACCACTTTTAAAGCTGGGATCTAGCCCTTCCAGCTTCAGAGAGTGATCTCTCTATATGATTTAGCTTTGTTTATAACTTTAGATGTTAGGCTAGGTAAAAACATAGGTAGGTTCTTGTTGTCAAAGTGTTTTTAAATTGGTTGAGACAGTCTACACATCCATTGCGCTATGGGGTCTGTGTTTAAATAAATATGAAATACAACCAGAAACAATAAAGAAGACTTTCACAGGCTGAGATAATATACTCACTGGATCTTTTAGTAGCTTAAAATGATGGACAGAAGAAAATATGAGAAAGACAAATTCGACTAAGAAGAAGTTAAGAATTTCTTAATTGAAAACATCAGAAGATAAACATTCTAAATCTTTAAAGTTAGAAACAGGGTATCCAAGATAAATCCTGCAACATACGTTACTCTTAAAGATTAGTTTCAGAAAACAATATGATCACAAAGAAAGAATAGCATTCAACTAAGAGAATAAACTTCACCAGTGAATACATGCAAAAAGAATAGCATTCAACTAAGAGAATAAACTTCACCAGTGAATACATGCAAGAATCCTGTAAAAGTGCCTCCTCTTTATTAATGGCAGATCTCAAAAATTGTTGCAGTATGATAGCGTCAGGGTGTAAAGATCAACAACCCTCAATACTTCCAAAGGTGAAGTATTTATAATTCAAATTACAAACGTTCCTGTCATAACTGATCAGGACGTGCTCATTCTATTTTTAGTCTAACTAATTTAACTAATCAAAACTGCTTGCTGAATTCTGAGGTAGGCCGTTGGCAAGGTTTATGCACAACCTCTTCTGACTGGAAAGGTGACTGGACCTGGACAGCTCATCTGCTAATCGAACAGATCGCAGAGTTCCTCCCATCTGAGATGACTAGGCACGTTGACTTTGAGCAATCTCCGATACACTTCACCCATTTCAGTATACTTGGCGAATGTGGGCTTAATGAGGAATATGTATCGAATCTCATGTTGGATACTGATGTCCAACTAAAGAACGTCCAAGAATTCTTTGCCGGTGATGCTCCCTTGTATGCCAGCAAACTTTGAACTGTCTTTAGACACTTCAGACAGTCTCTTTTTGTAATCTGGGAGTGTCATCAGTTTATCATGAATAATCTTCAGACCGGGGAGACCTTTCTTCTGGAGAGCCTCGATTTTGCTAAAAAACCTTTGTACTCCCTGGTCCATGATCTGAACCTTTTCTTCCAATTGAAGCATTAAACCTCTCTTGGTCAAAACTCTCTTGACCTCAAGGATAGTCTCTGTTCTGTCTTCTATCTTCAGCTCTTCTAGCTCTTCTCTAGTCTTAGAATTGAGAAATTTGATGATATCATTTGCCTGAGTTGGTCTATCTCCCAATTCTACTCTGATCTTTTCAATAGCCTGTTTTCTCCCCTGGACCAACTCGTTCTGCTCAAACATAATTTGGATCATGGGCCAGATTTCATTTATGGACTTTATGATGTCTGTCCATACATTCTCTTTGACCTCAGCTGAAGTCTTCCCTGCCATTATTTGCTTTTGGAGCTGATGTAGTTCCTTCTTGAGCTGCTCCGTTACCTGCTTTTCTTTGGAGAGACTAGTTTGGAAAGAAGTTTTTAGTTCTTGGAGGTTCTCAACTTCCTTCTTAAGCCTGTTGATTTCTGTCTCTTGTAGGTTCATCTTTTCCAGGGATTTGGCGAGGTCGGTTGTTCCCTCTTGTGGTGTCACTAGTGTTGCAGATGGAATTGTTGTTACTGTTGTTGTGCCTGCTCCTGAAATTGGGATGGAACTCAATGGAATGACTTCCATTGGCTTCATCTGTTCTTTCTCTTTCAATAATCTCTCCATCTCATCTTCCATTTCTTTGAGCTGAACATTCTGCTCCATGAGAAACTTTAGCATCTCGTCCTTCTCACCTTCTTTCTCTGCTATCTCCTTATCCTGTGAGTCTTCTGTGGGCGGGAGTTTCAGTTGTTTCCTCAAGGAAGCGATATCTGCATTCTTCTTTTTAATCATCTCTTCTGCAGCTTTGACGTTTGAGGGATCATAGCCGATCTTGAGGACCATCTCCTCCAAAGTTTTAATTCTGTTATCTTTTGCGAAGGATGAAATCTTCTCCAGCTTTAGCTGAGTTTGAGCGTTGTTGAGTGACACCTGAAATTTTGTCGCTGAAGCAGAAGCATGTGCCAATGTGTGAAATACCATTTCTCTCGTCTGGAACTCGAAGGTGGCCCTATTGTAGTCTGTGATTACCTTGGGTTCTAGTACCTGCGCCTGGAGGAAGGCCATGTGCATCCTTCCCTTTTCTGTGTCAAATGCAGACAGTTGCCTGTGTTGCGCAGTTGATGTTTTCTTTCGAAACTGAGCATAGGTGCTACTAGTAAGAATCTGATTCTTTTTCTTAATCATCTCATACTTCTCGAAAATACTCAACTTGGGCCCAGTCTTGCCTTGTTGAGTGTCCACTAGAGAATCTGTGGATTTCTTCGGTAAAGATGGGGTGATGTCCTTAAAGATGCTCGAACCGAAGGATGGGATCACAGACTTGGTCACTATGGTAGGTGGAGTTTCTTTTTCTTCTGTCTGGCCGGAAACTGTGGTTGTCTTGGGCCTCTTAGTATGTAACTAGAACTCTTCAGACGACACCTCCGTGACAGGCGGAGATGATTCTTGTCGAGGCCTTTTTTCCTTGGGGACCTGTGGCATGGACGTTGGTGGCACAGAAGTCAGAGGAATCTACTTCTCTACTTCAATCAAGGTGTCAGGAACCCACACAGTCTGGTTAGAAAAAATTTCAATCTCGGGCTTGGACTCATGAACGCACGAGATGTTTTTATTCTTCACCCGCATTTCTTAGATGATCCTGCATGGGTCGTAGTGCCATGGGAAGCTTAAGAAAAACTTCATCTCTTTCAGCACCCGCTCAGCTTCTTCCTCGGTGCCTCGACTGTTGCATATGAAGGAGCCAATCTGCCCCTTGATTCGAAGCTGCTGCTTTTTCTTCAAAGACACGAAATGGATATCATCTGAATTCATGATTTGTCTAATGTATTCTAGAGCAAAGATTCTTACCGGCACATACTTGGGCAGCTTGTAGGGTGCCAACTCACACCCGAATACTCTGATCTCGGTGTGGTTCTGATATAGATACCAATCTCCGGTCTTGGTGTTGTCCGAGAGATGCATAATTCTCTGGACTTCGTCGTTTATTCGAGGCTCGGGCCTGCCGCTCAACATGCTTACCACAGGGTGGTAGAACAGGTCGATGAATGCTTTGAAGATGTATTCTGTGGAATTATGCTTCAACAAAGATGTCCATGCTGTGACTGGCTGGGGATTTCCATCTGCGTCCATTTTCTGCATGGAAAAACTAAATCTATCCGCTTGAAAGTAGACAAACATGTATGCTAGTATAGACAAATATCTGAACATGCCTTCCATGTCAAAATTCACGAACTATTCGTGAATATTTTCGGCCAAGAAGGTGTTGTAGTCAAACTGTGTTGTGGGTTTTTCATCATTGGAGAAAATGGATAGAAAACCCAGAATGGGCTCATCTACCCACTGGTCGGAATAGTAACCTAGCAGGGCACAAAGGGAGGAAATGACTTGATTTCCCTTGGTGGAGAACATGGATGACGGGTAAGGGGGATTTGTGGAAGGGAATTGAGCGGAGGTGGGAAGGAAAAGCTCGAAAATTTGAGCTCTCTGGGGAAAAGTCATCTTCTAGTATAACTCAGTGAGGATTTCAAGGTTGAAAGGGGACACAGATTCAACACGAGAAATTTGCATCATCTGGTCTATGTCTTCGGGAGTGATGAAGAACAGGGTGTCTCCGGATGAGGATATGATAGCTCTCTGTTCGGGGATGTAGTGAGCTTGGCATTTCAGTGCGAACTCAGAGAAATGGTGAATCTGGGGAAAAAGGTAAAGAGGCAAATTGGACTCCCAGAGCCCAATTTCATCGCTCTGATCTAGGAAAACCTCCCGGAGCCACGACTGGAGGTCTGAAAAATCGAAATCACACTTGGTATCAACGATCAATCTGTCTTTGTCGACCAGTGGGATTTTTTCCAGGTCGAAAGGAGGTGGGAGAAAAGGATTCTCCTCTCCTTCTGCTTGTCTTGGCTTTGGCGCCATCTCTACAACAATACCTACAAATAACACGGAGTTAGTGGGGTCGACTGACTGTGGATGAAGGCGATGGGAATGCAATGGAGGATTAAGAGGTAATCTGGTGCGATGGATGAATAGTGAATGAAGGGAGAATAACGATAGTTTTATATAAAACTTGGGTCGGTCGGGCGTGGGAGACAGGTCAGCAGGATAACGGGTATGTTATCCAGTAATAAATGTACAACGGGCCACTTGGGGGTGAGATGGTAGGTGACAGTGGCCAAAACATATGGACGGGTGATGTGGATGTTAGGGATTGGAAATGAAATTCGCGATAAGGGGTTGTTCATGAGTGAAAAAGGGTAGGGGACTGACAGCAGTTATGGGGATGTGACATAATTCGGGAGCAAGTGGAACAAGTGTAAGATGACGTCCCTGAGTGACGAGAGCTGTCAGATAGCAGATGGTGATGGGACTTCGGGGCAAATAGCCTGACGCCATGTATGACAAAGGGCCCTCCAAAGGGAAAAAACCATTCCGGACCCCCCCCCCAGGTTAAAAGAAGATCATCAAGGGGGGTCCGAAATCCAATTAGGGCCATTGATCTACGCACCCTCTTCCTGGCCGCAAATCTTAGTGCGCCATTTAAAACTCATTCCGGACCCCCCCCCTTCCGTTAAAGGTAGAATGAACGAGGGGGTCCGGAATCCATTCTGGATCGTTGATTTAAGCGCCCATTCCTGGTCCGTCCATATCTGCGCAAATCTTATCATTGATTCCGGACCCCCCCCCCCCCTCGGTTAAAAGCAGAACGCTAGGGGGGGTCCGGAAAGCTATGTGAGCCGTAGATCTGGGCGCTGCGATCTGGACCATCAAAATGTGCAGGGGGCATAAATGGGGAGCGAAAAATCACATATGCTAGGGGAAAACTTAGGATATAGGCATTTTATGGGTTTTTCCCCCAAATTTTCAAAGAGACACCACCATGGGGCTTCACACAAACTATCTTTTATACATTTGAGACATGGTGTGACATTTTACATCGAACTGGTTCTCTTGGAGTGAAACAATGAAACAACTAACCTACATGCTAACCTATCTTCCTATGACAGTTAACCCAGATTAAACTATTGGGTTAAGAAATTACTCTACCTTGGGGCTATCTGACCAGGATTAGACAGTCTGGCCAGATTTATTCACTAATCTAACCTAGACATTTGGCTAAGATTAAACTGTTTAGCCAAATCAATCACTACCCTACCAACATCAAATTTAAAAGAACTTGGCCATGCTTGAAAGGTATGACCAAGTTACTATTATTGCATGGGGCTTTTATTTCAATTCTTTTATGCCCTCTTTTCCTTTTTTTTTTTTTTTTAAATTATTTGCAGAATGAAAAATCATTTATCAGCAAAAATACTAGAGACAGATAATATCCCAGTCACCAGTTGATTCCCATAACTTATGGGTTGATAACAGATTGTGCGTGGGCCTTTTTAACACACCTTTTGGGGGGAGAGGCATTGTATCATTATGTTATGGTCCAACACCTTAAAATGATAAAAATTCAATGAATACGATCCACTTCGAGGGGGAAACCTCCTTTTACAATATATCCAACTTAGAATACAATATGATATGAGATAAGATGATCCTAAGACTAGGTCTCATTGGTGTGTAAATATATATATAGGATACAAAGGGTACAATTATAATGAAAGAGTGCTATGAAGGGTTTTATCCTACATACACGTATAACACTAAAAATGTAATAATTCAATATCTAGGGATTAATAAGTGGTTTTATACATTACATGGGGCTTTGACTAGGTCTTAACATGCCCCTCCCCTTCAAACAAGTGTTTTCCTCAATACTTGACTAACCACAGGTGTTTCTGCAAGAAGAACTCATCTTCCCATGTCGCCTCTTCCACTAGTTGGTTCTTCCATCTGACGAGGTACTTTGTAATTGCTTAATTTATCAGCTGCTTAATCCTTGTTTCAAGGATTGTTTCTAGTTCTAGTATGATTTTTCCTTCTTCATTAATCTCTGGTAAAATAGTTTGGACTAGAATATTATTGTCGATGAACTTCTTTAAGAAATAAAAATGGAAGAAAGGATGTACACGTGAAGATGAAGGTAACTCCAATTTGTAATCCATAATTCCAATACTTTGCAAGACCTTATAAGGGATATAATATTTGGGTGCTAATTTATTTACCTTCTTTTTTTGCTTGAGGGAAATCTGTTTATATGGTTGTAATCTCAAAAATACCCAATCCCCCACTTCAAATTTCGTTTCATTGCAATGTTGATTTGCTTGTTCTTTCATTCTATTTTGTGCCATAACCAAGTTGTCCTTAAATAGTTTGAGAATCTGTTGGTTCTCTATGTGGTCCTCCACTACTTGAACCTTTTTAAACCCTCTCAATGGTGATGTGATGGATGGAGAATGATATCCATAAAGTGCGAGACATGGGGATATTTTTTATGAAGTATGAAAGGATGTGTTGTAGCATCATTCCACCAAGGGAAACCACTTGACCCATTGTGTTTGTTTATCAAATGCAAAGAAACAAATATATCCTTCTAGAAATTTATTCACGATCTCAGTTTTCCCGTCAGATTGAGGATGGTAAGATGACATGCGAGCCAATTGAGTACCCAAAAAAGAAAATAATTTATTCAAAAACTTTCCAGTGAAAATTGGATCTCTGTCACTTACAATAATATTGCAGACTCCATGTATATTTTGAATTGTTTCCATGAATGTTGTGTCTACTATACTTTCTTTAAAAGGATGAGAAAGATAGAAAAAATGTGAATACTTTATTAGTCGATCCAGTATTACCATGATGATAGTCTTTCCTTCAGCTTTGGGTAAACCTATAATAAAATCCATTGAAACTTCTTCCCAATGTTGACTTGGTATAGCTAATGGTTGTAGGAGACCCAATGTCTTGATTGTCTCTCCCTTGTTTTGTTGGCAGACCACACATTCAGACACAAACTTTTGAACAACAATTTTAATACCTTCACAGAAAAAATAATTCTTGATCCTATGGTACATTTTCAAGAATCGTGAATGTCCTCCTATAGGATAAGTGTGCAATTCTGGAAGGACCTTATGTTTGAGTTGAGAAATCTTACATAACTATAGGAGATAATGATACCATAGAAAATCATTCTTCCATACAAATTTATCTAATGAATTGGGGTCTTGTTGTAGTTGTTGAATGATCTTGCACACCCCTTGATCTTGCTTCCATTATATCCTTATTGTTGAAATATTGTAACTACGAAGAATATTCTACTTATATTTGAGTCATTACTATATAGATCAAATCCCCTTTTGTGGATTGATCATGTCAGGTCTTGTCTAAGGCCAAATCCCCTTTTGTGGATTGGTCAAACCATAGTTATATGGTGGTGTTTGTAAATTTGGCCCCTAGGGCTTAATAAAGTGGTTTTAACCACTAGTTGAAGAATTCGACCCTACTTGGTGAAAAGACACAACCATAGTGCCTCTCAGCTAGTATAAATAAGAGAGGATGGTGCCTCACTTGTTCACTCACTAAAGTCACTCATATAGTGCGCAAGTTTTGAAGGAAGTTGTAGTTAGAAGAAGGAGAAGAGAGAGGTGCATGCTTAAGTGTTGGATATTCTTGGTGGTTTGGTCTTTAGTCCTGGCATTGTATTGGAAATCTATATTAAGGAAGTTTTTGTTGGGTTTTCTCCCCCATGAGGGTTTCCCAGGATAAAATGTTTTGTACCTTGTGATTGTTTTTCTCTCAGTGATACTATTTTGTGCTATTATCTTTGAACATCATTAAAACTTAACATGGTATTAGAGCTAAAATGAAGAGATCACCTTTCACTGGGTAACCAAAAACTTCATTGTTGTCGTACAAGAAAATTAAGGATTTTTATTGGAAGGGAATGTTTTACTAAAAAACACCTATGGAAGTGAGCCCTAGCCTAGTGAGCTCATTGGTAGCTTGAGAGCACATTTTCAGTGGACAAAGCCTCCAAAAAGTGAAACCCTAGTTTTTACTGGTACTAGAAAACCAAAAAACCAAGAAAACCAAAACCAGTACCAGAAGTACCAATCCATATTTTCATAGGTCAAGTTTCAAGCAATAAAACTTGAAATTTTTTAAGTCTAATAGTTCTAGCTTACCTGCCTCAAGCAAATGCATCTCCTTGTAAGTTCAGAATCATTTTTTGAGCATTTTCAATTTTTGGTCATTTTATCAGCTCCAGGTCAAGATGTCTGTAAGCACTAAGCTTGTTGACAAGTTAGAAGATGTGGAAAAATTATGTTCATGGAAGTACATAATTGGACTCATTCTTGAAGAGAATGACCTAACAAAATTCATAAAAGAAAATGTACCATAACCCAAAGAAGAAGCAACCAAAGCAAAGTATAAGAAGGATATGGTTAGGGACAAAAGGATCATTGCATATTCCATTAAATATCACTTGGTCCCTCAAGTGTCTTCTAAGAATACTCCAAAATAAATGTTTGATTCCCTAACCATAATGTATGAAGGAAAGAACATCAACCAAAAGATGAGATTGAGAACCCAACTCAAGGGTACAAGGATGCATAAAGGAGAAACAATTCATGACTATTTCTCTAGGGTTTCTAAATTCAAGGAACAACTAGAAACAATTGGAGACAACCTAGATGAATATGAACTTATAATGACAACTCTTAATGGTCTCACAAGATATTGGGATGCATTCATCTAAACTATCTATGCAAGAAAAGAAAAACTCAGTTTTGATAGCTTATGGGAAGAATTTGTTCAAGAAGAAGCAAGAGTGGGAAACCGAGAAGTTGTACTATTAAGGGATGAATATCAAGCCTTAGATGATCATACTAAGGAGGAAAGAAAATTTCTCATTTCTAAAAGGAGACCCATCTTCATAAGGAATCTCAATATCTAAAGAGATTCACCCACTCTCATAAAGAATCTCACCCTCCAAGGAGATTACAGAAAAATCAGAAGGGACAAAGAGGAGAAAAATATTTATCTTCTTATCAATGTTATCATTGTGATAAGCTGGGACACATTGCTAAGAACCATCCTTCTAGAAGGGAAGAATACAATAAGAGAAATAACAAAAGACATCATGCTAATGCAGTTGAAGATGATGAGCCACCCACAAATATGACTAAAGAAAATATTGAAGACTATGTTTTATTCTTTGCCCTCTCAGGATATGTGACACCTAGAGAGGATACTTGGCTCATAGACAGTGGTGCTTCTAATCACATGATAGGTCTGTTGACCGCCTCTCCAACATAGGTGGGCAACTCCATGTGCCATGAAGAGATGCGTGAACATGTGAAAATTTGTCAAATATTTGTGGTTCTATAGGTCATGTTTGGCCCCAACACTTCTTTTTGTAACTGAAATTTATACACCCTTGTGTGAGTTAATAATGTAATAGGTCTGTATGAGTCATGTCTAGGTCTGTTACCTTGGGATCAGTTCACTGGGAGAGTTCCTTTCACCGAGGGTTTTTTTTCCTCAGGTTATCAATTGGGCTTTTCAGCCTTATTGATTTCCCTTGAGTTTTTCCCTCACACTTGCAATAATTCCTCCAAAGTGGTGAACGACGTTCTAGTGGGTTTATCTTTTGGTAACTATTGTAGGGAATCATTGTAAATGACCATGAAATAAATCTTAGAAAGTTTCACGGAATTCCATCTAGTCTAGTATAGTTCTTTTTAATTAATTAATTTTTAATTAAATTTCCCTAAGTTTGGAGGTTTAATTATTTAATTAATTAATTATTTTGAGTAAAAATTGTAAAAAATAGGTCCTTGGATTTTTGATAGGGGTATTTGTGCTCAAAATAAATGGAATATCACCCCCCACATCCATGGACCAAGTTTCATCTCGGTCGGACAACTTTTTCTATGGGTTTGTCCACCTAGAGTGTTAGTCAGTCAAAAATAACAATTTTAATTGCTAAGTCCAAACATAACAAAAATGTAATTTTTAAAAATGAGTTAAAAGGATGATGTAAAGATGGATAAAGGTGAGAGAGATTTTTCCTAACCTTTTCCAACCCTCACATCACCCCCCCCCACCTAGCCATAAAGGAAAAACGTCACTTTTCCTAGAGTGGTGTGCCTTCCTTCTAGAAAGTCTCCAAAAAGTAAAAAATGATAAAAAAAAAAATCAATGGGAGACTTATGCTATCCCTTGGAATGCTTTTCCTAGCCTCCCACTACCTATTTGCTTCATCCCAATTCCTCTTCACTCCCCTTCCCTCATTAATTCCTCTCCTCTCCCCCAAATGGTGCGCCCTCCAAGGAGAGTTACCCCCCCCCCTCTTGTGGATCTCCTAGGAAAATTCGTTTTTTGATGGTTGGGCTCATTTTTCTCCCTTGGAATGCATCCCATAAGCCTCACACTACTCTTTGTGTGATCCCAACACCTCCCACACCATTCTACACCCTAGATCTAAGATCTAAACCCTAGCTGGTGTGCCCTAGCCTTGGGATCTCATCTTGTGCTTGGTGGTGGACACTTGGAATTGATCCAAGAGAGGTAGGTTTGCCTCTCCAAGTATAAATAGATCCCTTTCCCCACTCCCAACTCACCATATCTTGAGCTATTTTTATGCTACATGATTTTCCACTCTCTCTCTCTCTCTCTCTCTCACACACACACACATTGTTCCATCATTTTCATTCTTTGGCTCTTAGGGTTTTGGAGCAAGTATTTCTCCAAGATCCACTTTCTTGAGTAATAATAAAGGAGAAACTTTGGAGGATTTTTGGAAGAGCTAAAAGTGTTTTGGTTCTTACAACACATGAGGTAACATTGTTTTGGTTTAATATGATGGATGCATAGGTAGATCTTAGGTAAAGTATTTTATTTGAGTAGATATTGCAAAGAGTAGTCTTGTAGATCTATATATGTTGGTTAGCTAGATAAGGTGAAAGTACTTCATTTTGTTAGCTTAACCATCCATATTATCTATTGTATGCATGCCATTGTGTTAGATCTTGCAGGTTGGCTTTAAGGGTTTTATTTGAAATGCCTTAAGGAAAGTCTTTCATTGAGACTCACATAAACTCCATTCCTTTCTCACTCTTGCTCTTCTTCTATATTGTTGTTCATTTCCATACATATTTCAGCTAGTTTAACTTAGCAAGATAGGTCATTTTTATCAAATATTATAAACTTTTGTTACGAAAATTTTTTGCCCTAATAGGGCAAAAGTTTTTCTTCACTCTTTTGGTTGTGTGTAGCATTTCCAACAAGGATACCTTGCTAGTTTTTGCAGGTTCAAATCTAGTTGAGAGGGGTTTTGGCTACCCAAAGGCATCCACACAACACTCAAAGACCCCCGAAAGGGATTGGTAGTTATTTCTCAACCTCCTCCTTCAATTTTTAAGCACTTTTGTTCATTTCTTCTCCTTTTTTTTGCTTCTAGTGGCTCATAGTTGTGGGAGAAGGAGTGGTACGACCTCCTACCACGTGTGAGCTTTGTGGTAGCTAGGGCTTAGCATAGATCTTTCATTTTTTCATTTTTCTTGCCCTTTTTAGCCTAGGACGCGGGGTTTGGGGTTTGCTTGGTTTTTTTGTTTGTTTGCTTGCTTCTTGTCTTCCTCCTTATTCCATTCTCTTGCTTGCTTGCCTCTCTCTTTTTCTCAATATTTCCTAAAGATTAAGCAACTAATTAATTTCCTACCTATTGGGAGAGGAATACCCCAAGTGGTGAGCTTAGGGTTTTAATATGTGATTATGATCTAAGTGCTTAATGTTCTAAAATATTCTAGATCTAGATCTCATACATGGTTAATCCTTAGCTTAAGCCTATTGGGCATAATAACTTAATTAGATCTACTTGCATGCTTAAATCTCTTCAAAGTTTAAATCTTTTTCTTAAATGCTTAGATCTATAACTCTAAATGCTTAAGTGTTGCAATAAGTGAATGGTATTTTTCTTTCATGCTATGATCTTTAAGGATATTTGCCACATACTTGAAGTAATCTCATTGATAAGTTGGTAGTGCAGGAAAACACTTAAATCTTTTTTTTTCTCACACTTAATGCTCATATCTAAATGCTCTTAATCATAAGTGTGATTGTCCTTCATTTCTTGGTTGGCAAGTTGTTCTTGCCCTTGTAGTTTCTTTCTTTACTTTGCAAACTATCTATTTGTGCAACCAAGTGATTTTATCTCACATAGCATATATGTGTTAATTCCCTTTCATTTATAATCTTAAGAAACACATTTTAGGCTGAAGTGAGTTTCGTCCAAGTCACTAAATCACATTTTAAAAGTGTCATAAAATCTTTAAAACACTCTAAAACACTCCTAAAAGTCTACCTAATTCATATAATAACTTAATATACTATTTAGGGTACCTTAGACCACCATCTTCACCATCTAAAACGGGGATTAAGGGGAAACAGAAGGTGATTAGGGCGGGAACGGTCTCGTGGCGCGGAGCGTCCTTTCTGTGAGAACTCAATCTCTTAGGATGACCTGCAAAGCTAGGGTAGGCCTTGTTGCCATACTTCTTGAGCATCCAACAGTCATTTGGAAATAGGAGGAGGAGGCTTTGGTGAAATAATTTGTAAGGGTAACTAAAATATTTAAACCTTAAGAAACCCTAACTTATTAAACAATTAAACCTTGGCCTTGATCATTTGAATACTTTGTGGGTTTAATAAGTAAGAGTGGGTCATCTTCATAATACTTGTGCTCAAAACTCATAAATCTTATTTATTGACGTATTGGGATGTATTGATGATGATCTCATAAATGTAATATGATTCTTTGATCTCCTTGTACCTTGCACACATAATTAAAGTGGTTAGCTTGTTTGTTGTATTTTAACATTCTTTACTTGTAAATATTGTACTTAATTTTTTATTCAATTATTCTTTTGTATATCTTGTAATCATATTTGTAACGAAACATCCTTTAACTTTAGTTGACCCCTTGCCCAATCTTAGGCACTAGTTTTAGTTTCCCTAGGAAAAGTTCTTGCTTAACATACTAACCTTTGTATCTTGCATTGTTTCTTGTGCATCTTAGGATCAGGGATGATTTTAGGGGCTAAATTTCGTTCATGGGCTAGTTTTCCATGTTTTTTCCAAAAAATAGATTCGCTATTTTAAAAATGATTCGCCCAAATTCTATAGGATACAATTATTTTACCTTAAATATCGCCAAAATTTTATAAAAACTGTATAAAATCCTTAGAAATTTGAATATTTTTACAAAACAATTGCCAAACATTTATAGTTGGCATATGAAGGATTAGTAAGATTCGCCAAGGTTTCTAGATTTTAAAATAAATTTCCATCCTTAAAATCATCCCTGCTTAGGATTAGAATCGCCCCAAGCCTTAACAAATTAAAACTAACTCCTAAAACTTAACTCTAAAACTAATCTAGAAACTAGGGACTGCCCCCCTTGGCTTCCCTAGGAGTGATCCTAGATGGAAGAGGTTCCAGTCAAAGTGACAGTGTGGGCTATGAACCTAGGCATTGTGCCTCCAAGGACACACTAAGTGAGCTGGACTTAGATCATGTTTCCAAGTGTGTATTACGACGACAACAAGGTCAAAGAGACATTCTCTCTAGCCTTATAGAAAAGTATTTTTCCCATAAAGTCTCACTTGGATATGACTATTAGTACCCTATCAAAGGAATGGGAGAATCCACTTACAAAATAGATTCAAGAACTCCAATGAAGATGAAGGATGTACTATATGTACCAGGCTTGACAAAGAACTTACTTTATATCTCATCCTTAGATAAGAAAGGTTTCAGGGTTGCATTTATAGATGGTGACATGCTTATGTGGCCTAAAGGAAAAACCATAGAAGATGCAATTGTTATTGGAACAGAAGAAGGTGGCTTGTATAAGTTAAAAGGTCACTCAAAAGCCTCCTTGACTCACTCCACTGAGATTCCATGTGAAATTTGGAATAGAATACTAGCTCACATCAACTACAAAGCCTTACCATATGTAAGAAAAGTAGTTACAGGTTTACCAGAATTCAAGGTTGACCATGAAGGTGTATGCAAGGGATGTTCTCAAGGAAAGAACATAAAGAAAACGTTCCCAAAGAGAGAAAGTAAAGAAAAAGGAATATTGGAGCTCATCCACTCAAATGTATGTGGTCCAATTCCATCAACCTCTCTAAGTGGGTATGTAGATTATGTGTCACTTATTGATGATTATTCTCTCAAGACTTGGGTTTATTTCTTGAAATCCAAAGATGAAGTACTCAGAAAGTTCAAGGAATTCAAAGCCTTGGTAGAAAATACCTCCGAAAGAAAAATCAAGATTATTAGGTCAGATAATGGAGAAGAATACACCTCAAATTAATTTGGAATTTTTTGCACATATGTCGAGATTAAGAGGGATCTCTCCACTCCCTATAATCCTCAACAAAATGGTGTAGTAGAAAGAAAGAATAGAACAATATTGGAAGCAATGAAGACTATGATCCACAATCAAGATCTTCCAATGCACTTATGGGTTGAAGCGACAAGAAAAATAGTTTATGTCCAAAACAAATTATCCCATAGTGCACTTGGATTCAAAACCCCTGAAGAAATTTTCTCTGGAAATAAGCCAAAAGTAAGCCATCTCAAAATATTTGGTTTTCCAGTGTTTGTACACATTCCGAAAAAAATAATAACTAAGTTGGATCCTTCAGGAAAGAAGGGAATATTTGTTAGATACTATGAGGTCTCTAAGGCCTTCATAATTTACATACCAGGTTACAATCATATTGAGATCAATAGAGATGTAACCTTTGATGAAGATGTAGCACTCAAAAGATCAATTAAATTCCAACTTGAAGAAGTATATCAAGAAGAACTTGTAGCTCCCAGAGTTGCAGAACCTGTGAAGGAAGTTATAGTTACCCATAATGATGAGATTCCAGAAGATCATGATATGATAGAATCTCAAGAAACTCCCCGGATGACGATCTCTCACAAGAGAAATACAGCTTGGGCAAGGGAACTTATTCAATATGGAGAGAAGTATGGTGCCCCAGAAGGAACCATGAGACAAAGAAAGAAACCTAATCCATTCTCCAGTTATATAGCCTTGATGTGTGATCTCATAGAAAAGGAACCTACTTTCTTTGAAGAATCCATTAAAAAGAAATAATGGGTGGAGTCCATGATGAAAGAATACCAGTCCATTATAAAGAATTATGTATGGGAAATAGTTTCTAGACCAAAGAACAAAGATGTGGTGTCTTCCAAATGGATATACAAGATAAAACATGTTGCAGACGGAAGTATTGAAAAACATAAAGAAATATTTGTAGCTCGTGGCTTTTATCAAAAGGAAGGCATTGATTATGAAGAGACATTTGCTCATGTAGCCAGATACACTTCTATAAAAACAATCATAGCTCTTGCAGCAAATATGAAGTGGAAGTTACACTAGATGGATGTGAAAACATCCTTCTTGAATGGTGTTATTGAAGAAGAAGTGTATATAGAACAACCACAAAGGTTTGAAGTTGAATATAGGAAGACTCATGTCTGCAGGTTGAAGAAATCTTTGTATGGGTTAAATCAAGCTCCTAGAGCTTGGTATGGCAGAATTGAGAGTTTCTTCAAGAACTTGGGATTTACCAAGAGTAAATTTGATTCTAACCTTTACTTCAATGTTATGAATGATGAGCCAATTATATTTCTATTGTTTGTGGATGACTTATTCTTAACAGGAGAATAAAATCTCATCACAGATTGTAAGAAGAAACTCATTGCAGAATTTGAGACGAAATACCTAGGCCTGATGCATTCTTTCTTAGGTATTGAAGTTTGGCAGATCCCAGAGAAGATCTTCCTTAACCAAGGGAAGTATGCAGTTGAAATATTGAAGAGGTTTGACATGTTGGAATGTAAATCCATGAACACACCCATGGAAAAAAAGTTGAAGCTCCTGGTAGATACTTCATCATAAATGGTTGATGCTACTCTAACATATGTATAGACATATTATTGGTTCGTTGATGTATCTGACGAATACGATACTAGATATATGTTTTGTTGTTAACACCTTGAGTCAATATCTACTAGAGATGAGACGTGTTCACATTGTAGCTACAAAACATGTGATGGGATACCTTAAGGGTATGTTGGAATATGGTCTATGTTATACTGGAGATCATGACTTCAGACTGTATGGATATACTGATTCATATTGGGTTGGAAGTGTTTCTGATAGAAAGAGCACTTCAAAATGTTGTTTCAGTCTGGGGTCAACCATGACTTCATGGAAGAGTAGGAAGCAATCCAGTGTTTCTCTCATCATGACAGAATCATAATACATTGCAACATGTTCTGTTAGTTGTGAAGCTATATGGCTTCGGAAGTTGTTGAAAGGTCTATTCTATCTAGAGATGGAATCCATCGTGATTTTATGTGATAACCAACATTGCATAAATATGACGGAGAACCTTGTGTTCCATTATAAATCGAAGCACATAGAAATCCAGTATTATAAATCAAACTTTGTGGTGTAGAGGGGAGCTATAAAGCTCCAATATGTTGGCACAGATGAGTAGGTTGCAGATGTGTTGACCAAGTCTCTATCTCATGTGAAGTTGGAGAACTTCCAAGACAATCTTGGTGTTTTATGAAAGGAACTCCCTTGAAAATGGGAGTGATGTTGATGATACTATAGTATCCCGACCAACAACGGGTAGCTCTGTTAGGATTTTATATCCTAGGGGATTGATCATCAATGGGAAGATCCTGAAGGTCCAGTAAGGATGGTCTGTTAGAGTACATGTGCATGTATATGCTAGCTGTGGTCAGTAGTGGTAGCTCCATTATGATTTTATATCATATGGAATATTATGATTCTTGGGAAGATCTGAAAGGTATGGTAAGGACAGTCTGTCAGAGTAGCACATGGTAGCTACATTAGGATTTTACATCCTATGGAATCGTTTGATTCCTGGGAAGCTATTGAAGGTCCAATAAGGATGGTCTGTCAGGGTACCACAAAATGTTGTTGTTGCACCTATCTCATTTTGTTGCCATGTGATGATGATGTTGTTGATGTTATCTTAGCCTCGTTTTGATGATGTTGATGATGTTATCTTAGCCTTGTGTTGATGATGTTGATGATGTTATCTCTGCCTCATGTTGATGATGCTGATGATGTTATCTCTGCCTCGTGATGATGATGTTGATGGTGTTATCTCAGCCTTGTGCTAATGATGTTGATGATGTTGATGATGTTGTACCAACCTCGTGTTGTTGATGGTGATGTATCAATCGTGTACTGATTGATGATGTTGTATTAGTGTTATACTAATTGATGTTGATGTAGATAATGATGATGATGTTACTCTAGCTCCATGCTGTGAAGGATTATGTTGTTGATGATGAGAAAAGCTTATGATGATTTATAGATGTGTTAGTCAATGATCCAGATGTTGATGATGCTGCTACCCTCTCTCTCTCCTAATGATCAAGGGTATTATGTTAGTAGAGTACCCTTCTTTTTAAGGGGGAGTGTTGAAATATTGTAACTGCGAAGAATATTCTACTTATATTTGAGTCATTACTATATAGATCAAATGCCCTTTTGTGGATTGATCATTTTGGGTCTTGTCTAAGACCGAATCCCCTTTTGTGGATTGGTCAAACCATAGTTATATGGTGGTGTTTGTAAAGGCATCCCCTAGGGATTAATAAAGTGGTTTTAACCACTAGTTGAAGCAGTCGTCCCTACTTGGTGAAAAGACACAACTCTAGCTTCTCTCAACTAGTATAAATAAGAGAGGATGGTGCCTCACTTGTTCACTCACTGAAGTCACTCATGTAGTGTGCAATTTTTCAAGGAGGTTGCAGTTAGAATAAGGATAAGAGAGAGGCATATGCTTAAGTGTTGGATATTCTTGGTGGTTTGGTCTTTAGTCTTGTAATTGTATTGGTAATATATATTAAAGAATTTTTTGTTGGGTTTTCTCCCCCATGAGGGTTTCCTGAGATAAAATGCTATGTACCTTGTGATTGTGTTTCTCTCAGTGATCCTATTTTGTGTTATTATCTTTGAAAATAATTAAAACTTAACACTTAATCCTTCCACCCAATCATATTGCGGAATAGAAATAGCACATAATAAACCTCTTATTTCTTCTTCTTACCTCGAAAGGGCATCTGCCACAATATCATGTTTTCCTTTTATGTATATAATTTCAAAGTCATAACCTAGCATCTTTGTAACCCATTTTTTTTTCTCTTCTAAAGATAATATTTTCTTCAATAAGTACTTCAAACTATCATTATTTGTATTTACTTTGAAGTTTCTTCCTATTAGGTAAGGGCATCATTTCTTAACTGCATGTAGTATGGCCAACATTTATTTTTCATAAATTGTTTAAGCATTTTCCTTTAATTTGGTTGATTTAAAATGCAAGGGGCCTTCCTTATTGCATTAAAACTACACCAATTCCATGGCCTGGGCCATCACACTTCACAATACATGTTTTTGTGAAGTCGGGTGTGGCCGGGATGGGATTTGTACACATAGCCTCCTTAATTTTTTCAAAATATTTGGTTGCAGCTTGAGTCCAAGAAAATGCTTGCTTATTTAACAATGTTGTTAGAGGTGCTTCTATTTGACCATAGTTATTGAAAAACTTGCGGTAATAGCCTGTCAATCCTAAGAATCCTTTAAGTTTCTTCGAGGTTTTGGGAATTGGCCATTCCCTCATAGATTTAATTTTGTTAGGGTCCACTTTTACACCTTCATGAGATACAATATGACCCAAATATTCCACTTCTTAAACCCCAAAGGAACACTTGGGAGGCTTTGCATAAAGTTGTTTCTCTTCCAATAGTGTAATACTTTATCAACATGTTGTACATGTTGTTCTCACAATTTGTTGTAGATTAGTATGTAATCAAAATATACTAACACAAATTTTTTAAGGAAGGGCTTGAAAATAGAATTCATCAAGCTTTGAAATGTTGAAGGTGCATTAGTAACTCCAAATGGCATAACCAAAAACTCGTAGTGACCTTCAAGTGTTATAAAATCTTTTTTTTGGAATGTATTCCTACCTCATTCTTATTTGATGATACCCCGAACAAAGATCCAACTTAGTAAAGAAAATTTCTCTATACAATTCATATAATAATTCATCAATGATAGGAATAGAAAACTTATATTTGATGGTCATTTTGTTGACTTTTCTATAATCTGGACACATACACCATGAACCATCCTTTTTTGTAACCATCACCACTGGTGAAGATAAAGAACTTTGGCTAGGTTGAATGGTGTCGACCTCTAACATTTCTTGGATCATGTGCTCAATCTCACTCTTCTATGCATATGGATACATGTAAGGCCTAATGTTAGGTGGTAGAATTTTTGGATGAAAATGAATAGATGATATCAAGCAGGTGGAATACCCTTAGTAATTTCTTCAAATACCTTGGGAATGATTTTTGATGACTATTTGGAGATATAATGGAGTAGAGGATATAGATATTTGAACATCTAGTGAGAACAATTGTGTAATTACACCATGGTGTTCCTTTTTGAGTAATTTTGTCATGCTATTATAGATTATCACCTTAGAGGGTTTCCCTTGGATGCCTCTAAGCTCAATTCCCTTTCCTTATGACGAAAATATCATGAAAGATCTTGAAAATTAAGGGCCACTATTCCCAATGATTGTAACCATTGGACCCCTTATACAACATCAATACCACCCATTTGGCACTTCCTAGAACAATTTATGGTACCTCCATTTGCAATCATTACTTGAAACTCTGGTGCTGGAAATACAAATCAATTGAGATATTTTGCTAATTTGTAATTGATGAAGTTATGGGTACTACTAGAATCAATCAACACAGTTACCTTTTTATTTTTGATGTATCCTTGTATCTTGAGGGTTTGTGGAGTATTGTTTCTGTCCAATGCATAACAAGATATTGTTGGATTAGTATCTTATATATCTATATATTGTGATGGTTCCAATTATTGATCTTCTTCCTCTTCACAATCTATGTAGAATAATTCCTTCTCACCACATTTATGCTCCTTATTGTACTTGTCGACACAATTGAAACATAGTTCTTTTGCTCTTGTTTCTTCCATTTGTAGAGGTGTCAACCTTGTCAATTGAATGAGGTTAGGAGAGGGAACATGGTGTTTTCTATAGTTGTTCATGGTCACCCTTATAGTAGCCATATTTTTATTTTCTACTTTACTTGCCATATTTAAATCTTTCTCTAGGGGTTTAGGTTCAAATAAATGAACCTTGTGTTGAATGTTCTCCTTTAAAGTACCCATAAATATATCTATCAAATTACTCTCATGAATTTTATTTACCTTGAGATTGAGCTTTTGGAATTGTTGAATGTGCTCAATAATTGGACCTTTTTGCCAAACATTTATCAATTGAATAAAGAATGTATTGCTATTAATATCCCCATAATGTGATATCAATTCATCTGTAAAAATGGACCAAGAGCTAATAGAATTGTTTTCCCTTCACAAAGCCATTGATACCAAACGAATTGATCATTTTCTAAATACAAGGATGCAATAGGTACCTTTTGTAATCTTGGCACTTGGTGTAGATCAAAGTATTGCTCCATCTGGAATATCCATGTTATAGGATCTTTACCATCAAAATTCCTCCTATCGGTCTTCAAAATGAAGTAGTTCCTTGGTGCTGACTTAAATCCTTGATGATGTGAATCTTGGAGAAATGAATGATCGTGACTTTGAGATTCAGAATTTATTCTCTCCAAAAGTGAAAAAATACTCCCATATGTGATTAAGTATCAACAACCTTGTTCTCCTTATTTTCATGATTTCCTTGAATTTTTATATCTCCTTTAGGGACTCTCTCATATAAGGAATGAAAGATCATGGAATGCATGGAATTTTGAAATTCATTCATGGATTTGTGTATTTCTTCTTTATTTTCATCCATATTCTTTTTCACGTCATTCTTATTTTCATCCATCTTCTTTTTCATGTCATTATTATTTTCATCCATCTTATTTTCCATTTCGTGAATTTTTCTTTGTGTGTTTACAAACTCATCACTTGTTATTGACCTAGAACCCAAATCATTAAGTTGTTCCTCCAATTTGGATAGCTTGTTATGTGTCTCCTCATTTTCTTCATGAGTTATAGATGAGACTTCTGGAGGTTTAATTGGTGTTGAAATATTTTTTGGAGGGATGTGGAATAAAAATAATAATAATCCTCTATTTTCTCTTTATCACAAATTATGAATCACCCAAAAAAAATCTTCCAATAAAACGTTACGCCAATTGTAAGTTATGTACCTATCAAACTCTTAATTTTGAGTATGTATGGATAGTTGAACTTTGTCCTAATGTATGTTTGAACTTGGAACCCTTCTGATTTTGAAATTTTGGCTTGTATTACTCTGATATGACTTTTTAAACTCATGGAAATTTCATAGTATGAATCTTCACTAATAAAATGTTATAGCACAAATACGAAAATGACTTGTTTAAGACTAATTTTAGGATTAGTAAAAATCCCCAACTTCCACAAGATGTATCTCACAAATTATAATGATTTGGATCCAAATTATTTTGAGAACGACATGAAGAAAAAAATATAACCGAGATATAACAATGAAATACACAAAAATATAGAAGAAAACACTGAAATACAGTGAAACCTAACTTCTATTACTGAATAAGATAGAAAAACATTGTAGAACACAAACTGGCAGAATGGGGTAGCCTATCTCTGAAAGGAAAGAGATGTTGGTTATGCTTCATTCGCAAAAAGATTTACATCACACTCCATTGCATGCTTAAAGGGCCTCCTTCATCTCAATTATATAGAGATAGTGAGAAGAGAACAATTCCCATGATGCATGTGGGATAGATTGGACTAAGTTTATAAAATGACATAGGCATGTAAAACACTAGGACTTCCTGGGCGGTCACCCATCCTAGTACTACTCTAGCCTGAGCGCGCTTAATTGTGGATTTCTAATGGGATTTGGTGCATTGATGCTATGTTGTAGGCATGTACATAATACCACTAGGTAATCATTACATGATTTCTATAACTAACAAATGAAGATGACATTATATTTCATTCCCCATCAAAAGGTTGAATATCGTGGTTTATCAAAACCACAGGCTCAAAATGGTGATTCAGTGGAAAAGGTGGATGGCCATCGAGATCCATCTGGATCATTCCTCCCCCCTTATGAACAAATGGTCCCCATTGTGACAAGTTCCCTTGGGAGATGAGGAGACTTCTGCTAGATGTGAAGCTTGGTGCGTTGCTTTCCTTGTTGAAGAAGTTGTCATGCTTCTCTTATTGAAGACTGTCATGAACCTATTGTTGGAGGGGTTGGATCCATTCAACCATTCTAGTTGCAAGATATACCTGAGTGTGGGAGGAATTTTTCAGTGAATATGTAGCATGAAGAGTATGAAGGGTTCTGTTATAACATTGCTTGACTGGGCAGTGTGGAGACACCCTCGTAGATGCATCAAGAACATCTTGGTACTCTTCTACAATCTTGTCGATCTTCTTATGCTGGATTGAAAGGTATTGGGATGAGTTTGCAATGGTTGCAATGTTCTTTTGTTCACCTTATGATCGGATTGTGAAGAGGATAAAATTTGTAGTATGAGAGATTACTTTGTGGCATTGTTTTAATGGGACAACAGTCGAAACTACCTCTGGTATCTTGTATAGTTGAACCCCCAGAGTAACAATGATGCTATGGGGTTGAGACTCATAAAAAACATGACTCCTCCATATATATGGCTGACCTAATAGAACATCGTAGACTTCCAGTGGGGAAAAAACACACAATACCTAATCCTTGAAGGGATTGATGCCATAAGATAGGTGACATTGTTGGCTGACATGAAGATCTTGACCTTGGCAAAGCCACCCGATGTTGTATGTGTTAGTGTCGTCATTTTTTCAATTAGAGTTAGTATTATTCAAGTTAGATTCCGCATGTCAAAGCGTGTGAGGTCAGGTACCAAACAACGAGTGGGTTGAAGTCAGCAAGTGGTCGGTTGGCCCTTGGGGTTGGGAAGGGATGTCAGAACCAAAACATGTGTAAGTGGTAAAGGTCTTTTCCCAAAGAGTCATTTCATGTCAAAAAAAGAATGTTTTACGTGCCTAAGGTCGAGGAAAGTTGTTAAATAGAAGTCATGTCGACAGACGATGTGATCATCATCAACTCATTATGAAGTCAAAAAGAATGAAAAATCACGACACTCATATCACATATTCTCTGCAGCTCTGATCAACTGTACTTCACACACTTCGAAGTGTACTTATCACATGGATGTATTGCGAAAATATTCAAGCTTGCTTCGAAACCTCTAGTCACCATGGATTCAATGTCCCCTTACACGTTTTCATCTATCACCCACCCGATTATAAATTTCGAGCGCTCTGCATGTATTATGTTCACTAGCCAAGTTTATGCACTGGTTGTAATTCTTCTTGCAACCCCATGTCAATTGAGGTTACTGCCTTTGGCTAGTGCCAAATCCACTGTGCACATAACAAATATGTGTTGCACCATGATGACATACTAGAACATAAGGAAGGTTGCTCAAAGTAGTAGGAATGTTGGGCCCAAGCTCAAAGCTTAATGTTGGTCAACGAATATCCGGAGGTCAAGGCGTCTTTTGAACAGGTCGAATTCTTGAACTTTTGCAAAAAAATCCAAGGATTCAACATGAAGCTAGCAGAGCAGTTCGCACTCAGGTTCGACAGATCCCTCCCGGTAATTGCAGGTGTCGCTTTCCATGTGACAGAGGAAACACTGTCGGCCACAACAGAGATCCCTTCACATGGTGAAAGGTGGTTTAAAGGCATGCCTTTGGACACGCGGTGCTACAAATACTTCATCAAGCATGATTGTTTAGGTGGGAAGGTCGAAACGGACGTTCCAAGTAGATATTTGCAGGAACCCTTTCAGAAACTCTTGGGATTAATTAGGAAATATTTCACCTGTGAGGGAAGGTTTGACATAATACATTCACATCATATTAGATTATTGATGCATTTCACAGGAAGGAAACTGTTAAATATTCCCTTCTTCTTGCATGAAATCCTCCGAGAAATTGCTGACAATGCCCAAGTTGAAGCAGATCAACTGAAGAGGAAACTATCTCATGTCTCGTTGATTAAATTGTTGGTAGTTGAGGAGTTAAGGTGATTGAGAAACAACTGAGATTCATTTCTACTTACAGTGGGTATCCCCAAGGATCCAAAGGGATATTTCCCTCTACCTGTGGAAAGCGTAACATCACACCGCACAGAGGCTAAAGCAGGAAGGGCTATAGAGGAAGGAAAGATGTTGGAAGCCCTATCCCCCAACATTCAATACCTCAGAGAAGGGTCAGGCCAAGGAAGAACAAGGAATTCGGGGAGACCCGAGTCCCGAGTGAGCCATGCGCAAATTCGGTCGTCGAAGATTTACTCATGCGCGCCATTCGGTTGGAACCTATCGAAGGTACAAGTCAAAAAATATGGGGCATAAGGAGGAGGACATACACCGAAGGCACAGATGTTTGTGAGTCGCACAACATCTGAAGAAAGCGTAGATCGCTATTGCTGAGCTATACCAAGAAAATAGAGAGTTGAGACAACAGTTAGGAACGAAGACCCTTGAAGCATCAACATCACAAGGCCACGAGGGAAATGTGACTTGGCTGAAGAGACAGTTCAGGTAAGCGCAATATACAATCATACAGTTGTGTGAATCACAGAGGATGTCGGAAGAAAGGAATGCAAAACACTTCAAGGAATGTGAACCGACCATGAATAAAGTCTATACGGCTCTGGCCAGTGTGTAGAAGAAGCTAAAGGGGAGCACAGTTCTACAAAGGTAAGTGATGAACCTGAAAAGGAGAAACTGGTCTCTCAAGAGAAATCTTTGGGTATCAAAACTACAAATGAGACCAGAAGCATGATCAACTGACTCCGGGTTTTTTTTTGTCTTCTCAGACATGGTGCAGATTTTGTTTCCCCACGTCCTATTTCCTACCGGGAGGTAGGAAATCTGACAAATACCCGCGCGGAAATCATACGACACACATAGATGGAATCTCATCCATTTGAAAGGACATGTGTACATTGGACGTGCGATAGTTTAAGGAAAGGCGTTTTTCCCAGCTAGGGTCATCATTTTGGAGGCACCTGCGATGTTCTACAGTCACTTGCCACATGCACGCACCAACAAACGATCGTGCAACAAAGATAAAGGCAGTTACAATGGGTGGCAGGATTTTGACAGAACACTTGACCGTCCAGATACCCTATCAAAGGAAGGCATTGAAACACCACCCTCTAACGATGAGATCTTGCTAATGACTGAACCGTTGTGGAAAAGATGAGTTGCTATGATGCAACCGAGTACAGCCAAGTTCTATTTTTAGTAGAATGACATACGAAGAGTCATCTGAGAGAGAGAAGTCAAAACCCGATTTCTAGGGATAGTAGTTAGAGCGCAGGGTAGCGTGAGCGACACACCCTTGTCTATATATTCCATCTTTTCAATGTAAGCCAGGTTGGTTGGAAAAAACAGTGTAGATAGTGACTATTGAATGTATTTTTTATCTGATTGAAACTTAATGCAAAGGTCCTGAAGCTTTGATGAAAAGATTCTAACGGTGATAGTTTGATGTATTGTATTCTCTCTTTTCATATGTGCTTTCATGTGTTCTTTATATTCACATCTGTATTTTCTGTCTAAATCAGAACGTGATTTCAAATATAGAATTCACCGCTTGGTGCTCTAGATTCATGCCATTTAGAGGAATTGTGTTTCTTCTAAGAGAACTCTGAATTCATCCCCAACGGTGCTCCGAGTTGCGTCATGTGTTTTTCTCTCGCCACACACAACAATGTTTAACTAAAAGATTGTTTCTCATTTAGCCTTTATCCTCTTGAGTTCAGTCACTAAGTCATTTGTTTCTATAATTTTCTTAAATCGACTCCATAGCCCAAGGTCTTGGTTTCTTTCACCAATAGAAGCATAAATTATTGTTTATAGGTGTTAAATCTAGTCGATAGCTTAAATCCATATCATGTACAAAGACAAAGTCTCCAGAGAGAGCCCTCTCTAGGTCTGAAAGGCTAGTTTCAGGCCTCAAAGTTGGTTGTAGGTTGCCTCTGTCATTTATTTTCTCAGTCAAACAAAGTTTATGGAGCGCTAACATTCTAGCGTTGTTTCCAGGGACATAATTGAATAAATTTTCCCTTGGAGAATGACTAAATATATCTTTTTGACCCATGAGGGTAACAGTGGGGAAAACATATGTATTGGCTAAAAATTTATCCTGGCGAATCCAGTGAAAGAGACCAGTACCACATAGTAGCGTCATTCAAAAAACCTGGCTCCGAAGACCATTTATACCAGATCCAATCCTGACCTAAACCTTGTAGATCCCTTGTATGATCCCGAGATACTTCTGCGCAAGGTAAGGGAGCAAGCACAAGACCCATTCTATTACCTAGACAGAAATTTGTCCTTGCCCAAGGACGGGGCTCAAAGCATTGATGATCTCGACTTTGACAGCCTGTTCTAACAAACTTTGTTCAACTCTAAATTAGAAACCATCTTGGACCATATAGTTTTTGACAAGGAGAGGTTTTGATCTCTAATCCTATAGGCTTCAAATCCTGCTCAGAACATCCCCCATGTCTCGAACCCCCCTAGAGCTAGAGGAGTAAACTATATGATGTTTAAGGAAACGTATCCACTCAAAAGCACCTGGATTAGTTCAACGATTTCATTGATATAGAAGAGGTAGAACATGCAAATGTGAAGATGAGGTTGTTCGCCCAGAGTCTTTCGGGGGAGGTTAGAAAGTGGTTCAAATCCCTCCCAACAACAAGTATTCCATACTTCGCAGCGTTTGAAACGTCTTTCATTACTAGATGGGGAGACAAAAAGAATCCTTTGTAGATGCTAACGCAATACAACAATATGAAGAGAGCGTCAGAGGATATGGTGCAATATTTCTCGGCCCATTTCATGAGTTTTTACAACTCAATTCCCGCAGAAGTCTAGTCACCTCCCGGGGATGTGCAACTGTGATATGTCGACTCATTTGACAGTGATTTTGCCTTTCTTTTAAGGGAGAGAAGATTTGAAATTTTAGATTCCATGATGAGTGATGAAATCTAAGTTTAGGTAAACCCGATGGCATCAAGAAAGATCAAACAAAGATTCAACAAAGGCGGGAAGAAACCCCAAGGGGATGCGCATCCATCGACTTCTCGACCCTCAGAGGACAAGTTCGACTTGATCATGAAGACAATGGAGAAAATGATGGAAAGAATATCCGTGGGAAACAAACTCATCACCCGAGAACAACATGACCCCCATCCCAGGAATAAGAACCCTAGGAGAGGTCTGGTCCCACAGACTAGGCAGAGGGAACAGAGAGACCAGGGTGACCAGCAAATAAGGCCCCTGTTCCAAAAAAATTACGCAGACGAAGATTTTGATCAAATGTTCTAAGATCAAATGCATTGTTGTGACGACAAGGACACGTGTGTGTTCTTGACAAAGGGAGAACATGATAAATACATGAGTGAAAATGATGATATTATGCTGGAGACGGGTGACACATTGTCTTGGGAAACAAAGGAATTTAGGAAGGGTTATCACAATGCCATCATGCAGTTCCAAAAGAAATACAACCTCAAGAGAAAAAAGGCATCTACAGAGCCCCAACAGGAAAATCTTATAAGGAAGCCTCAGTAGATGAATCCCATAAGGAAAACTCCGGCAGATATCCCTTCCACAAGCCGACTGAAGCAAGACAACCCGACCAAGGATGCAATGAAAAGGGCAGAGTCAAAGGAGGAGATTCCAAGGAAAGCGCCAGAAGAAAACCGAGAGACATGTTTCAAGGAGGTAGAAAAATTCTCTCCCCCTTTTAACTTTGAGAACAAAATGGCCAAGATTAAAATATCTGCTCCTTTCAATGAACTCATCAAGAAAGGACAAAATTGGGATCAAATTATCAAAATGTTGAATATGGGAGGGACTCTCGACGTTCTGAACATCCAGGATGATCACCCTGCCATTTTGTTTTGTCTTCACGTGGAGGAGATGGGTGACACTAAGGATGTTACCCCGTTCTATGTCAGTCTCAAGGTCCATGACATGACCTTGCATAAAACCATGCTAGATTCGGGTGTGTCACACAATATCATGCCCAAAGTGATCATGGACGAGTTGGGTTTGGACATCACTAGGCCCTATAAGCATCTTTTCTCTTTTGATTCAAGGAAAGTCAAATGTTTGGGTTTCATCAAATATTTGGTTGTGTCGCTGGCCCAAATCCCTTCTAAGAAAATGGTTATGGATGTGTTCATGGATGATATACCCCCTAAATTTGGCATGCTATTATCCAAGTCATGGGTCGTGAAATTTAAGGGAACTCTATAGATGGACATGTCGTACACCACCATTCCTATCTTCGGACAAGAGAGACAGTTACATAGAGAATTACTGCTGAAATACATGGTAAGAAGTAATACACAGCTGAATAACCACCCTATCTACTCCGTCAACACTGATATCAGCTCCTCGATATTTTTCATTCACCTGAGATTTGAAGAGGAAGAACCGACAGCTGTCATGACTGTCAATGATAAAACCACACGATGAGAAGTAGAGTGTGCCGACCCAAGGAACCCCTTAGAGAACGAGATATGGAACATTAGTTTTGACGGAACCGTCAACAAGGAAGGGGCAGGGGCTGACATATGCATATGTCCTCCTAAGGTGGGCACAAAACTTGGCTCATACAAACTCGCCTTCGACTGTACAAATAACATGGCTGAGTATGAGGAACTGATTTTGGGCCTGAGCGTTTTGAAAGAGTTGGGTGCAAAGAGGATAGCGGTGCATGGAAACTCTGAGATTGTTATAAACCAAGTGAAAGGAATACACCAATACAAGCACCCCATACTAAGAGTGTACAGAAACCTAGTGTTGGACCTCCTCGAAGAATTCTCGGAGTATAATTTGTCAACGATTCCAAGGGGGTAGAATCAAATTGCGGACGCCTTGGCCACCTTAGCCTTAGATTTTAAAATTCCCATTTTCCCCAATATAAAGTATGAGATCAAAGTCAAACACAGGTTGATGGTGCCCGATAATATAAAGTATTGGCAAGTGTTTGAGGATGACAAACAAGTGGAGATATTTCTCCAAATGAGAAACGCGTTCGCTAATATAAACATCAATGATGAGTGTTGCTACGACGAAGATGAAAGCGCAGATGCACGCAATAATGAAGACCCTTTCTAGAACCAGATAGATGGGAGGGAAATAGTACATCTAAAGAATAATATCATCCCAAAACGATTAGTTTCGTTTGAAAATATGTTTGATGAAAACGATGTGGCTAGGAATCCCAAGATCACTGTATATGACAAGGATGTCGAGGATTGAAATATCGGGACCCAAGAGAATATGAAGATAATAAAATTATCAAAGACACTCAGTTTAGAGGTAAAATAGGACTACATCAAGCTCATGAAGGATTTACCCGACGTTTTTTCTTGGAGTTAAGATGACTTGAAATTTTATGAAACTAAAGTGATTCAGCATGCCATTCCTATCAAAGAAGACCAAAAGCCTTTCAAGCAAAAGATAAGACGAATAAATACCCTATTTCTACTGCTAATTGAAAAGGAGGTAAATAAACTCTTCAAAGAAAAAAAAATTGTTTCTTTAAGGTTTTCTAAATGGGTTTCCAACATGGTACCTATGAGGAAAAAGAGCGGCGAAATAAGGTTGTGTGTGGATTTTTGGAACTTGAACAGAGTATCACTCAAGGATAACTACCCACTCCGTAAGAGGGACTATATTCTGTAGAAGGTAGTTGGGTCCCATAATATGTCTATGTTGGATATCTTTTTAGGTTACAATCAGATCATGGTACACCCAGATGACTGGGAAAATAAAACTTTCACAACACCATGGGGGACATTCATGTATGCCAAGATTCCTTTCAACCTGATGAATGTTGGAGCTACTTTCCATCAGGTGATGGATATAGCATTTGCCGAGGAAAAGGACAAATTTATCATGATCTATCTAGATGACATCACAATGTACTCTGACTCCAATGAACAACACCTTGGGCATTTGAAGAAAGTCTTCCAAAATTGCAGGAAGTTCGGCATATCTTTGAATCCAAAGAAATCACATTTCGAAATGCAAGAAAGGAAATTGTTGGGGCACATCATCTCGAGGGAGGGTATAAATATAGACCCCAGCAGGGTAGAATGGATCCTAAAAATCAACACTCCGTGCAGCAAGAAGGAGGTGTAGTCCTTCCTAGTGTTAACACTCTGTAAATTCCCAGAGGTTGTCAGAGAAGAAGAAATTTACTAGAGGTAACTTTATCCAACCACTTCGAAACTGGAATCTAGCCCTACCAGTTTCAGAGAGGGATCTCTCTGTATGATTTAGCTATGTTTTAACTTTGAGATATTAGGCTAGTTAAACAAAATAAGATTGAATGGTTTGTTGGTGTTTTTGTTAAGTTGGCTGAAAAGGTTTTTACGCCTCCGTTAGGCTATGGGGTCTGTATTACAAAGATAGAAATCTAAACATAAATTAAAAGATTCTTTTCATAGGGCAAGATAATGCATTCATTGGATTCTTTAGCAGTAAAGTGATGAATAGCAGAAAACATGAGAATATCAATTAAAGTAAAGAAGCATTTAAGAATTTCTTCACTGTAATATAAGAAAGATAAACATTTAGATATTTCAAAGCCGGAAACAGGGTATACAAAGATAAATCCTGCAACATGCACTACTTTTAAAAGATTTAGATTAGAAAATAATATGACAACTGAGGGAGAAAAACATTCAAGATAGAAAGGAAAAAATCACCAATGAATAACACACAAGAATCCTGTGAAACGTCTCTTTGTATTATTGGAAGATCTCTTGATAGAAATTACAGTCTTTCTAGCTTACAGGGCATAAAAATCAACCCTCGGTACTTCAAAGTTTGAAGTATTTATAATCAAAAATTACATATGATCCTGTCATTAAAGATCAGGACGTGGCAGTTCTAAATTTAGCTAACTAACTCAACAAGATACAAAAATTTAGGAACTGTTTGATGATGTGTTGAAACTTCATGCTGATTTCTGGGGTAAACCGTTGGTGAGGCCTCTGCACTACCTCATCTGACTAGATAGCTGACTAGGCTTGGACACCTCAGCTCTTACTAGATCAGATTGCATAACTCTTCCCATCAAAGGTTATTGGGAACGCTAACTTTGAGCAATCATGGTATACTTCATCCATCTCCGTATACTTGGAAAAAGTTGGCTTAATGATGAAAATGTACGGGATTTCATGTTGTATGCTGATGTCTGACTAGAAAGATTCTAAGAATGCCTTGCCTGTGATACTACCCTGTATTCCCAAGAATTTTGAACTATCTTTAGCCACAGTGGCTAGTTTCTTTTTATAATCAGAAAGTGTCATTAACTTGTCGTTTATGACCCTTAAGCCAGGGAGGCTTTTCTTCTGCAGAGCTTCAATTTTACTGAAAAATCTTTGCACTCCTATGTCCATAGCCTGGACATTTTCCTCCAGTTGCAGCATCAATCCTCTTTTGGTCAGGACCCTCTTGACCTTGAGGATGGTTTTTGTCCTATCTTCAATTTTGAAATCCTCTAACACTTCTTTGGTTTTTGAATTCAGGAATTTAATGATCTCAGTGGCTTCTGCGAGCATCTCTCCCAATTCTCCTCTTATCTTCTCAGTCGCCTACTTGCTTCTTTGCACCAGTTCATTTTTCTCGAACATGATTTGTACCATAGGCCATATTTCATTTATGGATTTGGTGATATCCATCCAGACATTTTCCTTGACCTCAGCAAGTGTTTTGCCTGCCACTGTTTTCTTTTGAAGTTGTTGCAATTCCTGTTTGATCTTATCTGATGTTTGCTTCTCTTTAGAGTAGCTGGCTCGGTAAGAAGACTTGAGTTCCTGAAGGTTATCAACCTCCTTCTTAAGTCTGCTAATCTCTATCTCTTGGAAATTCATCTCTTCCATGGATTTTTCCAGTTCTACTGTCTTCTCCAGAGCTGTCAATGGAGTTGTTGAGGGGATTTTTGTTGCAGATGTTGTGCTTACTCCTGTGAGTGGAACTGTACTCAATGGAATGACCTCCATAGGCTTTGATTGTTCCTTCTCCTTCAATATCCTTTCCAGCTCTACTTCCATCTCTTTCAACTGTGCATTCTGCTCCATGATCAACTTGAGCATCTCATCCTTTTCCCCTTCTGTCTCAGCTATTTCCTTTGCCTGTGCATCTTCTATTGGTGGTAGTTTCAATTGTTTCCTTAGAGAGGCTATATCGACATTTTTATTTTTAAGCATCTCCTCAACTGCTTTCACATTTGAGGGGTCATACCCAATCTTGAGGACCAATTCTTCCAACGTCTTAATTATGTTATCCTTTGCAAAGGATGATATCTTTTCTAATTTCAGTTGTGTCTGGACATTACTTAGAGATACCTGTAATTTAGTGGCCATAGTAGAAGCATTTGCCAACGTGGAGAAAATCATTTCCTCAGTTTTCCTATGCAGATCCATTTGATCAGCAGGGTGCACATCCCTAGTATGAAACTCGAATGTTTCCCTTTTGTAATCAGTGATGGCTTTCGGGTCCGGCACCTGTGCCTGCAGAAAATCCATGTGCATTCTACCCTTTTCTGTATTGAATGCAGACAACAGTCTGTGCTGTGCAGTTGAAGTCTGTTTCCAAAATTGAGCATACGTATTGTTGATTAGCGTCTGATTTTTCTTTTTGATCAGGTCATACTTCTCAAAAAAACTCAATTTTGGTCCTACTTTACTTGACTGGTCGACTAGTGGAGTACTTGTGGGCTTCTTAGGAAAAACTGTAGACATGATCTGCTTGTTGCTTGTGCTAACAAGTGACCGATCATCTTTCATGGTTTCAGTGGATTGGATTCCCTTTTCACCAGCCGTGTCAAGTGTGTGACTGGCTTTTGGCCTTTTGGTGTGTAATTGGAAATCTTCAGTCGAGACTTCTATGACGGAAGGTGAAGTATCCTTCTTGGATCTTTTCTCTTTGGGAACCTATGGTGTAGTCTTATGTGAGATGATGACCGAAGGGTCCTACTCTTCTATCTCGACCAAAATGTTCGGCTCCCATTCTGTTTGATTCGTGAACTGCTCTATCTCAGGCTTGGGTGTATGAACATATGGGACATTTTTGTTTTTAATCCTCATCTCAGAAATTATCCCGCATGGATCATAGTGCCAAATGAAACTAACAAAAAACTTAATTTATTTCAACAGTCTGTCTGCTTCGTCCCCGACGCCTCGGTTATTGCAAATGAAAGATCCTATTTTCCCTTTAATTCTAAGATGTTGTTTCTTTTTTAGAGATAAAAAATGTATTTCATCTGATTTAATCATTTGCCTTATGTATTTCAGGGAAAATATCCTCATGGGTAGATACTTGGGCAATTTGTATGGAGCCAACTCCCATCCATATACTCTGATCTTGGTGTGATTTTCGTAAAGATACCAATCTCCATTTTTTGCCAGGTCTGAGAGGTGTAAGATCCTCTGAATCTCCTCATTTATTCTTGGTTCGGGTCTACCACTGAGCATGCTCACCACTGGATGGTAGAACTTATCGATAAACTATTTGAAGCTGAATTCTATAGAATTGTGTCTCAGTAGCAAAGTCCAAGCTGTTACCGCTTGCGGCCTCCCATCCTTGTCCATCTTCTACATTGAAAAGGAGAATATGTCCGCTTGAAAGAAAGTGAACATGTAGGCCAGTATTGAGGAATACCGGAACATGCCCTCTGTGGTGAAATTTGAAAAATGTTCACGAATACTGTTCGCCAAGAAAGTGTTGTAATCGAACTGATTGGTAGGTCTTTCTTCCGCAGAGAAAATTGACAAGAAACCCAATATGGGTTCGTCCACCCATTGGTTGGAAAAATACCCAAGAAAATCACAGAGCGATGAGATGACTTGGTTTCCCTTTACTGAGAACATGGAGGAAGGGTATAGGGGATTTGTCTTGGGGAACTGAGCAGCCTGAGGGAGGAAAAGCTCGAAAATCTGGGCTCTTTGAGGGAAAGATAACTTCTGGTAAAGTGTTGTGATGACTTAAAGATTGAAAGGGGAGGCGGATTCAGCTCTGGGTATCTACATCATCTGATTGATGGCTTCTGTTGTAATGAAGAACATAGTCTCTTCTGATGAAGATACTATGGCTCTATGGTCGGGGAGGTAATGAGCCTGGAATTTGAGGGAAATCTCAGGGAAATGGTGGACCTAGGGGAAACGATATAGAGGAAGGTTGGACTCTCAGAGCCCAATTTCATCGCTCTGATCTAAGAAAACCTCTTTGAGCCATGACTACAAATCCGTGAAATCAAATTCGCACCTGGTGTTTGTGATTAAATGATATTTATCAGCCAAATGGATCCTGTCGAGGTCGACAGAAGGAGGGAGGAAAGGATTTTCCTCGACTTCTGTTTTCTTTGATTTTGGCACCATCACTGTGAAAATACCTGCAAGTCAAACAAACGTTAGTGGGGATGACAGTGGTTTTGGATGGTTGACTAAAAAGGAGGGAAAATGGGGAAACTATGCTCTGGTGTGATGGGAAAAATATTCTTTGGTGAGACGACACAGTAAGCAATGGAAGAATGAAGGGAAAATGGTATTTTTGAGCAAATGGATACCCGTTGGGTGCGGGGAATAGATCAGTAGGCTAACGGATAAGTTTAGCGAGTAATAAACTGCCAACGGGTCCTTTCGAGCGTGAGGTGGTAGGTAATAATGAATGACGAATACGACCGGGTGACATGGTGGGTGTTGATTGGGGAGTGACCATGGTGAGAGGACTTGTAATGGGCAAATAGGGGGAATGGACTGAAAAAGTTATGAGACATGACCCTAAGGGGAAAAAGGTAGAAAGTGATGTCATGGGGTGATGGGGGTATGTCATAAAATGGTAGGTGGTGGGAGTCTGGACCAGTGGATTCCTTCCATGTAGAGAAAAAAGGGCCCACCATAAAATCATTCCATTCCAGATCCCCCCCCCCACTGTTAAAAACAGACCAGTTGGGGGGGTCTGAAAAACACCGTCAGTCATCCATTAGTGCGCCTGTCGCTAGACCATAGATCTGAGCGCGATGTTTAACCAACATTCCGGACCCCCCCACCATTAAAAGTAGAACGATCGAGGGGGGGGGGGGTCCAGAATTCAATC
>ML792043.1:264666-287210 GCA_009831015.1 Picea engelmannii
ACCATGGGGGTTAGACATCAAACCTTTAAAACATCAAAGATATGGTTCAATATCGATCATCATGCTTGTTTTATTGAAATAAAGCAAACTACCCTATGCTCTAACCTAATTACCTATGACATTTAGCCCAGATTAAACTGTTGGACTAAGAAATTACTCTATCCTAGGGTTATTTGACCAAGATTAGGCAGTTTGGTCAAATTTATTCCCTAACTAACCTAATTCGCTTGGCTAAGATTAAACAGTTTAGCCAAGCTTATTCACTACTCCTATCAACATCAATTTAAAAGGACTTGGCCATGTTTAAACTGTATGAACCAAGTCATTGTTATTGCATGGGGCTTTATCCAATTTCTTTTATGCCCTCTTTTATTATTTTTCTTTCTTTTTTTTTCTTTTTCTTTTTCTTTTTTCTCAAATTATTTGCAAAATGAAAAATCGTTTGGCAACCAAAACAATAAAAGGATAAAAAAATTCATTCACCAGTTGATCCTATAAATTATAGGGTTATAACACCTAGGAAAAGTGAATTTCTTGAGAAGATTCATCCTGAACCTGGCGGAAATTATAAAACATATCACCAGCATGCTCAAAAAGGGGAATGAGATAAAATGGAACCCCGAAGCCAAGAAATAATTTGAAGATACAAAGATAGCGCTGAACAAATATCCTCTGTTGGTCAGCCCGGACTAGATGAAGGACTTCATCTTGTTCTCGTTCACCTCAGAGCATACCATTGTTGGCATACTATTACAAAAAGACAATCGGAAATTTGAGAAGCCTATAGCCTAATTCAGTAGGACGTTGAGGGATTCTCCACTGAGGTATGACATTATGGAGAAACAAGCATACACCTTAGTGAAATCCCTAAAGGAGTTTAGAACTTACATATTACATTCCCATGTTATTGCCTGCATGCCCAATAACTCAGTCAAGGATATCTTGACTCATCTTGACCCTGAGGGAAGAAGAGGTAAGTGGATCTTGGCCATGCTGGAATACGACTTCGAAATCAAGCCCACAAAGTTGATCAAGGGATAGGGCCTCACAAAATTGATGGTGCAATCGAACTGCGATGTTCTGGGAATCAACTTCATTGTTGATATGTCAAAGAATCCTCAAGAAGAAATAACCGTGCAAGTGTTTCAAAATTTCATTGATTCACCTTGGTATATGGACATCATTTATGTGTTGAGGAATATGCAAGCTCCTCCAGGGTTAAGTAAGACCAAGTCCGGATTCCTAAAGATCAAAGCCACTAAGTTTTTCATCTTGGATAAATCATTGTATTGGAAAGATTCGAGAGGGATATTGCTGAGTTTCCTACTAGAAGATGACATGAAACATGCCATCAAAGAATTCCATAGAGGCGACTACGGGGGACATCACTACTGTAAAACCACCATGCATAAAATTCTAAGAGTGGGTTACTATTGGCCCAACATCTTCGCAGACATGTACAAAGAAGTTTCCAGTTGCCACAAGTGTCAGATTTTTTATGGAAGGAGAAAGTTGCAACCCTTGTTGTTAAAAACGACCTCGGTCGAAGCATTGTTCAAGCAATGGGGCCTGGACTTTATAGGAGAGATTCATATGCCATCCTCGGTGTAGAACAAATGGATACTTATGGCCACAAATTACTTCACAAAATGGATCGAAGCAGTTCCAACGAAGCAGGCTACTAACACGATCATTATTCATTTTCTGGAGACCAATATCCTGTCTAGGTTCGGGTGCCCTATCAAGATCATCATAGATAACGCAATCACATTTAAGTCCAATAAAATGGAGAAGTTTTGTAAGGATTACAATATAACCCTGAGAAATTCTACAACATATTACCCACAAGGTAATGGGTTAGCAGAAATTTCTAATAAGAGTTTAACCAGGATCATTAAAAGATTCTTGTAGGACAACATGAAGGCATGGCATAAGAAATTATTTACACGTTGTGGGAAAATAGAGTCACTACCAAAAATTCCATCTCCATGTCACCATTCCAAATTGTATATGGCACAGACGCAATTCCCTATCTTGTTGGGATTTACCGTCAGGAAGTTGCTAAAAGAGAAAGAGGTCGAGCGAGATGACACATAGAGAAGGATAAATCAGTTGATTCATGCACAACATATGAGGGAGAAGTTCTACAAACGATCACAACTTCACCAAGACAGGATGAAGAAAACTTTCGACAGGCACTCTAAACAGGAGGAATTTTAGGTGGAGGATCTAGTGCTAAAGTGGGACGCAAGAAACAAAGATAAGGGGAAACACAGAAAAATTGATCATCTTTGGATGAGCCCTCTCAGAATATGCTCTTACCACGGGAAAAATGCATATATGTTAGAAGAAATCAATGGAGATTCCACTGGTTGGGGGCCTATAAACGATAGGTTCCTCAAACACTATATGGTGCAACAAATTCCGTTTAAGTCTCATGTCATTGTAAATAGTCATTTTATTTTTTGTTTTCAAAGAAGGCATTTCCATTCAGTGTGTCGATAGAAAATTGAAGCCTCAAGTGAAGGCCTTGAGTTTATGCTGAGTCTGGTTGAAACTGTGTCAAGAAGGTTTAGGTTGAGGTTTTTTTTTTCCGTTGTTTCAAAGTCTAGAATCCGAATAAGGCCCAATGGTCAGGCACCTGGTCTGATGTTCTTTTCCACCTCACTGGGAGGATAGCATCCCCATTGGAGCCACCTGTTAGTGCCACCCTTTTTTTAGTTAGAGTCAGTATTAGTCGAGTCAGATTGCATGTGTCAAAGCGTGTGAGGTCAGGTACCGAACAACAAGTGGGTTGAAGTCAGCAAGTGGTCGATTGGCCCTTGGGTTCGGGAAGGGATGTCAGAACCAAAACATGTGTAAGTGGTAAAGGTGTTTTCCTAAATATTTGGGTCCTATCATAAAAAGACGGTTTTGCGTGCCTAAGGTCGAGGCAGGTTGTTAAATAGAATTCGTGTCGACAGATGAAGTGACCATCATCATCTCATTATGAAGTCAGAAAGAATGAAAAATCATGAC
The DNA here is from genome assembly GCA_009831015.1 of Picea engelmannii. Lineage (NCBI taxonomy): Eukaryota > Viridiplantae > Streptophyta > Pinopsida > Pinales > Pinaceae > Picea > Picea engelmannii. The sequence goes on from ML792043.1 coordinate 267,685, forward strand.
ACTCGTATCACATATTCTCTGTAGCTCTTATTACTTGTACTTTGCACACTTTGAAGTGTACCTGTCATGAAGATGTACTGTGAAAATATTCAAGATTTCTTCGAAACCTCTAGTCACCATGGATTCAGTGTCCCCTGGCATGTTTTCATCTCTCGCCCACCTGATTATAAATTCTTAGCACTCTGCATGTATTATGTTCACTATCCAAGTTTATGCACTACTTGTAATTCTTCTCACAAGCCCAGGTCAATTGAGGTTACCGCCTTTGGCCTGTTCCAAATCAACCACGTGCAGAACAAATACACATTGCACCATGATGACATCCCAGAACATAAGGAAGGGTGCGCGAAGTGGTGGGAATGTTGGGCCTGAGCCTCAAAGCTTGACGTTGGTCAACGAAGATCTAAAGGTCAGGGCATCTTTTGAACAGGTCAGATGATTGACCTTTTGCAGAAAAATCCAAGGATTCAACATGAACCTAGCGGAGCAGTTCTCACTCAGGTTCGATTGGTCACGTGCGGTAATTGCATGTGTCTCTTTCCAGGTGATAGAGGAAAATATGTCATTGAAATTTGGTTTAAAGGCATGCCTTTGGACATGTGGTGCTATGAAGACTTCATCAAGCGATATTGTTTAGGTGGGAAGCTCAAAACGGGCGTTCCAAGTAGATATTTGCAGGAACCCTTTCGGAAACTCCTGGGAGTAATTAGGAAATATTTCACCTGTGAGGGAAGGTTTGATAGAATACATTCACATCACATTAGATTGTTGATGCATTTCATAGGAAGGAGACTATTAAATATTCCCTTCTTCTTGCACCAAAGCCTCCAATAAATGGCAGACAACGCCCGGGCTGAAGCAGATCAGCTGAAGAAGAAACTATCTCATGTCTCATTGATTAAATTTTTGGTAGTTGAGGAGTTAAGGCAATTGGGAAACAACTGGGATTTGTTTCTACTTACAAAAAGCATCCCCAAGGATCTAGGGGGAGATTTCCCTCTACCCGCGGAAAGGGTAACATCACACCACACAGAGGCTGAAGTAGGAAGGGTTGTGGAGGAAGGAAATACGTTGGAAGCCCTATCCCCCAACAACCGATACCTCAGAGAAGGGGCAGGAAAAGGACGAAAAAGGAATCCAGGGAGACCTGAGTCCCGAGTGAGCCATGTGCAGAGTCAGTCGTCGAAGAGTTACTCATGTGTGCCATTCGGCTGGAACCTGTCGAAGGTACAAGTCGAGAAATCTAGGGTAGAAGGAGGAGGATGGAGACCGAAGGGACATATGTCTGTGATCCGTCGTAGCAGCTAAAGAAAGTGCAACTCGTTATTGTTGATCTATACCAAGAAAACAGAGAGTTGAGACAACATTTAGCAACGAAGACCCTCGAAGCATTAGAATCAAAAGGTCACGAGGGAAACGTGACTTGGCTCAAGAGACAACTCAGGGAAGCGTAAGATACAATCATAGAGTTGCACAAAGCATAAAGGATGTCAGAAGAAAGGAATGCGAAACACTTCAAGGAATGTGAACCGACCATGAAGAAATTATGCGCGGCTATGGCCAGCACACATAAGAAGCTGAAGGGGGGCATGGTTCTGCAAAGGCAAGTGATGAACCTGAAAAGGCGAAATTGGTCTCTCAAGGAAATTCTTCGGGTATCAAAACTGCAGACGAGACTAGAAGCATGATCAACCAACTCCGTTTTTTTTTTTTTTTTCTCAGACATGGCATGGATTTTGTTTCCCCATGTCCTGTTTCCTACCGAGAGGTAGGGAATCTGATAGACACCCACATGGAAAACATACGACGCACAATGATGGAATCTCATCCATTGAAAAGGACAGGTGCACGTTGAACATGCGACAGTTTAAGGAAAGGAATTATTCCCAACTGGGGTCATCATTTTGGAGGCACCTGCAATGGTCTGCATTTACCCACCACATGCATGCACTAGCAAACGATCGAACGACAAAGATCAAGGCCATTACAATGGGTGGCAAGAGTTTGAAATAACACTTGATCGTCCATATACCCTGTCAAAGGAAGGTATCGACACATCACCCTGTAATGACGATATCTTGATAATGACTGAACCATCGTGGCAAAGATGAGTTGCTATGATGCGACCAAGTACAGTCAAGTTATGTTTTTAGTATAATTCCATACGAAGAGTCATCTGACAAAGAGTAGTCAGAACCTAATTTCTAGGGATAGTAGTTAGAGCGCAGGATAGCCTAAGCAACACACCCTTGTCTATATATTCCATCTTTTCAATGTAAGCCATGTTGGTTGGAAAAAACAATGTAGATAGTCACTATTGAATGTATTTTTTATCCGATTGAAACTTAATGCAAAGGTCCCGAAGCTTTGATGAAAATATTCTAACGGTGATAGTTTTATGTATTGTATTCTCCCTTTGCGTATGTGATTTCCTGTGTTCTTTATATTCACATCTGTATTTTCTATCTAAATCATAATGTGATTTCGAATCTAGAATTCACCGCATAGTGCTCTAGATTCACGCTATTTAGACAAACTATGTTTCTTCTAAGTGAACTATGAATTCATCCCCAACGATGCTCCGAGTTATTTCATGTGTTTTTCTCTTGCCACACACAATGATTTTTAACTAAAAGATTGTTTCTCATTTAGCCTTTATCCTCTCAAGTTCAGTCACTGAGTCATTTGTTTCTATCATTTTCTTAAATCGAATCCATAGCCCAAGGTCTTGCTTTATTTCGCCAATAGAACCAGAAATGATTGTTTATAGGTGTTAAATCTAGCTGATAGCTTAAAGCCATATCCTGTACAGAGACAAAGTCTCCAGGGAGGGCCCTCTCCAGGTCCGAAAGTCTAGTTTTGGGCCTCGAAGTTGGTTTGTAGTTTGCCTTTGTCATTCATTTTCTCAGCTGGATGAAGTTTACAAAGTGCTAACAATATGGTTGCGGGTGTGGTGTTGTTGGAAAATCCAACTTATTGACAACCTCTACTGATATGATGTTATTTTGGCATCCTCTATCAACAACAAAATGCAATGGGGTCCCCTTCACCCACATCTGTGAATGGAACAGTCGCTCCCCCTCCTTAGGATCCTCTTCTGGTTGGATTGTTGCAGTTGCGACAATAGTAGTGGGTTCTTCATCAATGATTTGTCTCCTTTTATTATTTTCTGAATCAGGGTCCACATTGAGGTTCAACTCTTTGTCTTTGAGCTTGGCCACAAATGAATATATTGAGTGACATTCATCAGTGTTTTTCCAAGGGATTTTGTGGAACTCACACCACTTTTCAATGTCTTTCTTAGACTTACCATTACCCTTCTTTGCCTGCATATGGGGATGTCTCTCTTGAGGTTGGCCTTCCTTTCTTTTTCCTTCATTATGTGAGTTAGAGTTGACTTTGTGATGCTTCTCCCACTTACCCTTCTACTTGAATTTCTGCTCAATTTTGACTACATATCAATAATTAGCTCCCAGTGAGGAGATGTCCAAGAAATCCATCTTTGTTTGGATGTACCTATGTATACCACTGTGGTACTTCAAAACCAGGAGCCTCTTGGATTCTTTAATACCTAGCTTTGAGCGTAAGGTATGAAACATGTTGGTGTACTCTGGCACGGTTTGGTCTCTTTTCTGACACATAGTTGTCCATCTCATGTATTGGTCATCATATTTTCCGACAGGGTAGAACTCCTCCTTTAGGGAATCTACAAAGGTCGCCAAAGTGGATTCTCTCCCAAATAGTGTAGATTCATCAGCAATATACCTCTCCCAGTAACCTTACGACCAAGCTCTGACATGGGGAAGGGATTTAAGGAGCGCGAAGGTGATCTTTTCACTGTCGTAATTTTTTTTGGATAGAGTAATAACCTTCTAGAAGATTCAACCATTTTTCTAGAGCATCTGCATCTATCTCGCCTTCAAATAAAGGGATATCAAAATATACTTGTACCTTTAAAGGTGTCGCACTTGCGAAATGGATTCTTGTCAAAGATGCCTCATTCGTCTCCATCGGTAGTCTTCGAAGGATCTGAGCGAACTTTTCCATCATCTTGTTCCTCTGTCGCACGGAGGTTCCTCAAGAAACATCTTGAAAGGATCTCCTTCTCTGTCATCTCTCTTTTCTTCTACCATGGGAGGTTGCTTGGGATAGTGAGAGAGGTTGTCCTCATGCGAAACTAGCTTGAGACCCAAATATCTGTACCCTGACCTCCTCGAGAATTTTCTCTAAGAAATAACAAGGAGCAGACTGCTATGATACCATTGAACCAAAAAAAATTTGAGAACAATATGAAGACAAAAATATAACCAAGATATAACAATGAAATATACAAAAATATAGAAGAAAACACAGAAATACAGTGAAACCCAACTTATATTACTGAATAATATAGAAAAACACTGTAGAACACAAACTAACAAAATGGGGTAGCCTATCTTTGAAAAGAAAGATATGTTGGCTACGCTTCATTTGCAACAATCTTTTCATCACACTCCATTGCATGCTTAAAGGGCCTCCTTCACCTCGATTATATATGAGAGAGTGAGAGGACAACAATTCCCATGATGCATGTGGGATAAATTGGACTAAGTTTATAAAATGCCATAGGCATGTAAAACACTAGGACTTCCCGAGCAGTCACCCATCCCAGTACTACTCTAGCCTAAGCGCACTTAACTGCGGAGTTCTAATGGGACCCAGTGCATTAACACTATGCTATAGGCATGTACATAAGACCACTAGGAAATCATTACATTATGTCCATAATTAACAAATGAAGATGACAATACATTCCATTCCCCATCAAAAGGGTGAATATCGTCGTTTATCAAAACTACATGCCTAAAATGGTGATTCAGTTGAAAAGGTGGATGGCCATCGAGATCCATCTGGATCAAATTCAACTTATGAAATATTTTCCACATATAATTCAATATGTCTTCTTAGGATTCTAAAAATTTCAAAGTTTGAAACTTCATTGAAATTCATTTATAGATAAAATAAAAATATGACTCATTTGAGACTAATTTAAGGACTAGTCACAAACCCCAACTTCCACAAAAGATATCTCTGAAACTATAACAAAAAAAAAAAAAAAATGGATGAAACATACTTTTCTATGTTGTCTCATTCTCCACAAGCATTTTCTATCTAAAACTTCTCAGAAAAAAATTATAGTGAAAATTCCAAGATAACACCTTTAAAATGGATTTTAGGCTACGTCAAAAACCTTATCTTGCATAGGCTATATCTTCGAATGTGTAATGAACTAGAACTTGATTTTTTTATCAGACATACTTGGATATGTCTCATAATTAACCTCTAAATTTATAAATCTAAATCATCTTAAGAAAAATGTTAGAGCGAAATCTCCAAGATGACTCACTTGAAGCAACAAAACCCTGGGATCAATTCTCTGATACCAAATGTTATGATCCAATTCCTTAAAAATTATGAAACACCAATTAATATAGTCTGATTGGAGGGGGGGGAATCCTTTTACAATATATCCAAATCATAATAAAATATGAGATGAGATAATATGATCCTAGTACTAGGTCTCCTTGATATATATATGAGATAAAGGGCACAATTATAATGAAAATGGATTCTCTATGTGTAAAGAGACATTGGGATATGATGAAAATTGTTCTTTTGTAGTAGATATATTCTCATTAACATCATAATTATGAGCTCAAGTTTGTATGCGAACATCTTGTTCACAAATATAAACATTGGCATTCAAGGTACTATCATGTTGTTGAGGTACAATATTAGAAGAAACCATTGTTTTCCTGCTATGGAGGAAAATGAATTGGTAAGTATTTATGTTGTTGTTGAGATCCATGTTCGGTTGTATATTGTTGAATATCCTCCATTTAAGGACACTGGTGAGTAAAATGGTATTCGGTGCAAATTTTGCAAGGGATCTTAATTTTTTTATTCTCGTTAGTGTCCCCAATGGAATTACTTGGATTGGGGATAGTCCCTATCCCAGGATTATAATTTTTCTTTTTGTTATTCTTCCTTTAACTATTGAATTGTATATTTTTCCTCGAATTTTTCAAATGAATCGAATTAACATCAAAGGTATGGGAAGGGACTGAGGAATTTTTCAAGGTTTTCATAGTTGTAGGTGAATTATGATACATGGAAATCTATCCCATTTGGTCCACCAACTACCCAATAGTTGCATGATTAGTAGAACCAATCACACCATCAGTGTGTGGTCTTAGAGTAGGTTTCAAGAGGTTAGTCATAAATCAAGGTGCATGATGTATCAACTCATATAATGTGTTGGACTAAGATTAAATCAAGTCCATCTACTGAGTGCAAATAATAACCTATTCCTTGGTGAGGGCCCCTAATGGAACAACATCTTTGGAAATGTTGGGAAGTAAATACTATGAACTACTCTACTAGAAATTGATCTGGGATTTTAGCTCTGATCAGTGAATTCCTCTATTGTCATTCATTAATATGATCAGAAATATACATAAAGGTACTTTGGTGTAATGACGTCAAGAGTTCAATTCTAGTTTCGTAGTGGATAGGAAATTGAAAATGTGTCAAAAAATCCATAGCCAATGACAAAAAATCATGAAATGAAGAACAAGATAAATCAATGTACCATTTGGTTGTGCTCCATTTTAGGGTTCTTTAGAAACGATGCAATTGAATACTATATTCTACCAAGGATTTATATGGCACTAGAAATGAAAAGTCATCACACGAGTGGAAGGATCTTGTCTAGATTTTCCATCAAACTTAGGGATGTCTGAAGGTAACTTGGTAGGAATGATTGACCATAAAGGGTGATGGTGTATGGGATTTGTTTTCAACTATGATAAGTAAACTAAGTTCAAGGTCTCCAAAAATGGTAACCAAGTATTGGAAAACGAGTTGTGATAGATAAAGGTATGGCCTTGCAGCTCATTAGGTGTCATATTACCACCAACACCACTACCTCTTGGGACATTGTTGCCCTCATAAACATGAGTAGTATCATTTGAAGGGACAACACTTTGAGGAACATTCCAATCAAAATGAAAACCTACATTTTGGATTGTCCAATGGATATGTCAGAGACAGGTGTAGAACCACTACCAATACTAAATCCAAGGGTGTTCCCCCCACTAAAAGAAAAATCAACACTAGGTAATTACATTCTTAGTGTAGTAATATTAAAAGTAGGAAAACCTTGGGGAGGAACACTTGGGTTGATTGATGGCATGTCCCACATAGGGACACTATATGTTTTAGGTACATGGATAGAAGGACTTGTACCACTGACTAGTGGTAAGGAGGGGCCACTTGTGCCTTTTCCTGACATGTTGGGAATAGAGAGAGTGGGTCCCCTTGCACTAAATGAACCACTACAACCTGGCATCATAAAGAAGACGAATAAGAAAGAAAAAGGATTACTCAAGGGATGTTCACTCACTTTAACAAGTAAAGGGTCATTAGGATCATTCAAAGGAGGATTGAAATTAACCAAATGATTTTTTTCAATGATTTTGATCTCCCCCCGGGGGGTGATCCTTTAAAGCTGGAGTGAGAACCTATTTGGTTTTGTTAGTGTGTGTTTCATCTTCTAAATCACTAAGGATGTTATTAGGAATGAATATTCATAATCAAAGTACTGGTGGTTCCTCAATCTCAAGAGGAGATCCTCACTACCTCTTAGACCAATGAGAGTAGGTTGGCTATCCACCATAAAATATATGGGTCAAACGAAGATTTTTTAGTAAGATTATATTTCAACCCATGGCCAACTAGATAGAAAGAAACATAGAGAACACCCTAAAAATCGACAAGTGATAGCAAAAAAGCAAATTTTGAGATAGAGGGCCTTCCAAAGACTAGTCTATCAGGATGAGGGCCCATAACTAATCAACAGAGATGTGATAGATAGAAAGGGCACTAATGATAGTTCCTCATTTTGATTCAGTGATTAGTCTTAATATTTTGGTTCCAAGAGTATTGGTTTTTAAGGCCAATATTTCAAAAAAATTGCAGTTTTATCCCTAAAAAAAGGGAGCGTGCTACTAGGAGTACCACTTTTTGATTTAGGGTTTGATTTTAATATTTTGGTCACAAAAATACTTGTTTTCAATTCCGAATATTTCAAAGAAGTTGAAGTTTTAACCTCGAAAATAAAAAATTGTGTTGTTGTTAGTACCACTTTTCAATTCAGAGCTTGATTTAAGGTTTTTGTCGACAACGTTACGACACTAATAAGGACATGGTTGAAAAAGGTGATAATTTTAAACTTGAAAACAAGGGTGCTATCAGTAGCACCACTTTTCAAAATGACGGTTGAGTTTGGTGTTTTTTACCCAAAGATATGGGGTTTTATGGGTAGAGTTCTCATTTTGAGGTCACAATTATTATCAAGTTGATAACTATGTTTCCAGAGATTTAGGCCCCTAGAGATGCACCTCATATTGAATTATTTTCTTTAAAGTGCCCATAAATATATCTAACAAATTATCCTATAGAATGTTCTTTACTCTAAGACTTAGCTTTTGAAATTGTTGAATGTGCTCTATAATTGGACCTATTTGCCAGTGATTTATCAATTAACTAAAGAATGTGTTGCTCTTAATACCCCCATAATGTACTATCAGTTCATCCATAAAAATGGATAAATAGACTCCTTATTTTTCTCACAAATCCATTAGTATCAAAAAAATTGATCAGGTTCTAAATAGAAGGATGCAAGAGTTACCTTTTGTAAAGTTGGTGGTTGGTGTAGATCAAACAATTGTTCCATATAGAATATCCATGGTATAGGAACTTTACCATAACATTTTCTCATATTGATCAAGGGAATTACGTATTTCCTTGGTATTGAGTTTAACCACCAATGATGCATATCTTGGAGTGATGAATGATCATGATTTTGGGACTCAATCTTCATGTTCTCCAAATGTGTTAAAATATTCCTCACATGTGACTTGTGTTCAATACTTTTGTTCTCCTTATTTGCATGATTTACTTAGGTCACAATATCACTTTTTGGGAACCTCTCATCTAGGGTATGTAAGAGCATGGCTTCCATGGAATTTTTTAATCATTACATCTTTTGATCCATATACTTTTCCATTTTTTCTTCAAGTTCCATCTTTTGATCCATTCACTTTTCCATCTTTTGATCTATCAAATTTTCCATTTTATCTTCAATTTCCCTTTTAAAGATTTCTTTTGAACATACCAAATCAACATTTTTCAATGAATTGTCACCCATGCCATTTAATTGGTTCCTCAATTGGGATACTTGGTTCCCTAAGTCTTCACATTCTTTAGGATTCATGGATGGGTTCTCTATAGGTTTAGTAGGTGTAGATTGTTTTCCACCACCTCTTGTAATGTGACCTAAAAATAATATTTACTTATATATATCCTCTATTTTCTCTTTACCACACCTTTTTGAACCACATAAAATAGTTCTTCCAATAAAAAATATGTAAATTCTAATTTAACGTAGATTTTTAAAACCCTGATTAAGAAATTATTCTGGAAGCTAACCTTACAACTAATATAACTCTAAAATTTCTATACCTCTAAATCTAAAATTTCAAATTGCAGTAGCCTAATATTTATTTTCTACAATTCCATTGATTTGACTAAATTCTAATGTGCCAAGAAAAATTGAGGGTAACATTTCCCAAAACATGTTGATTTTGGCCCTTTCAGGAGAACAAACTTGTAAAACTACCATGTGTCCAAGTTTTAAGATCTACTTCTAACATTTTGACCAAAAATTCTATGGTCTTTACTTTGTTCGATACAACTAGTTTCACTCAATTTGGATCTTTCTATAATCATATATGACTATTTTCCTTGGAACATCTATTTGAGACTTGTTTTAGGACTAGTAAGAAACTCTAACATCCACAACATGTAACCTGAAACATATAGTGAAACAAAATATGAAACTTTTACCACATGTACCTCACTATGTCAACGCAGGCTCCTAATAGTTTAAATATCTAAAACTTTCTAGAAAAAAGTTATAGAAAAAATCACAAGATGACTTGTTTAGAGGAGCCAAACCCAAGGATTGTATGCTTTAATACCAAATTTTATGCACCAAACACCCAAATAGAATAAAAATAGAAATAAAGTAACTCCATGCATTAAGAATGAAAGAGAAGAATGAATGAGAAGCCTCTTCTAGGGGAATCCTCCTTTTATAATATAACAAATGCACAAGATGAGATTATCTATAAACCTAGGTATCCTTGGTATCAAGTGTAGGAGACAAAGGTTACAATTACAATTAAAGGGTCTAGACGACCATTAAAGGGCCTATCCAACCAATAAGGACAACACTAATATAACAATAGAAAATTAATGACTCAATATCTAGGACTTAAAACTATTACTTTTGCAATTTAAAGTTAAACATAATATAGATATGAATTATAATTAGTTTGGATACTCAACTTAAAGGATTAAATTTGATCTTAATGACATTGCAAAACAAATTTCCTAACACTATTTTTTGAAAAGAAAAAAAAAATCAAAATCACACATCAAAACCAATTATATAAATAGTATTTATGACCTCCTAACCACTATATTGTTTTTTAAAAATATGTAAAACTCATTATAATAATGATGTAATGATGGTTGTGCTCATAATATAAATGAATAGTAGTTGTGATTTGGGTGTTTGAAATGTTTATCATGGATCAAATATTAAGACATGATTTGGGATACAGATATGTTAGTTAATTACTAAAATTTTAGCATCTCACTCGCTATTTTTCTTGTTTAAAGTGTGTAATTCAAAAGGAAAATGAAATTTAATTTCAACCTTTTTTTGTCCCACTAGCCTTTTATAACACTTTAAATATGAAAAAAAGTTGGCATTCATGAGCAATCATCAATAGTAATAAAATTCATCAATACTCATCATGTAATATAAAATACATCGATACTCATCATGTAATAAAATACATCAATACTCATCATATATAAAATAAGATCTAGTAAAAATCAAAGCATTGAGCTAAGAACACTAAAATTATATCAGAACCGAGCTATAATAAAAAACTACAAATCTAAATCCTCTACCACCATTAGCCCTATGACCACCTAAACTAGCTCCATCCCTTGTACTAGGAACCCCATCACCCTCATGGTCGTTGCCACCACCACCATAACCTACATCGGGCCTCTCATCACTCGTATGAGTGTCAACATCAAAATAACTCATAAAAATACCCTCCAACATATTGAACTGAAATTAAAATTTAAAATATAGTTCGATAACTTTTCTAAGTACAAAATATAATTGCGGACAATGTTTTCAAATTTTAACTAGATGGAGGACCTCACCTAGGTCGGGTGGATGATAAAATATGTATATGGGATATGATTATATGTGACATATCCTAGGATCACCAATGGGATCCCATCAGGATGTTGATGATGGGTAAAATCATGAATTTGTGTAACACTTTCGTGCTCAAAATCGGGTCGTGAAAATTGCTATTGGTTTCGACCGAACTCTTGAATTTTTCGACTGAAATAGTTTTCATCCAAACTGTTTTTTCGATTGAAAGTTAAATCTAATGGAACTGTTGAAAAATGTAACACAAATTTTAAATCTAACAACAATTTTCCATTAAAACTAACTTTCGGGCGAAAACCTGTAACTATGGAAATTTTTAGAAAAGTATGTGTTCTCTTCAACTTACTCCAACTTGGGGAGGAGCAGACTTCTTAAAATACTGTGAGTCTGGTTTCAAAACTAGTACCAACAGTTTTAGAATTGAATCTACTTTATTTTAATACAATTTGTATTCAATTTAATTGTTTTTCAGTAATTTTAGTTAATTTTATAAATAAATGTCTACATATTATTTTTAGATGACATAATGATTCAGTAAAATGAAAAATCAATATCTGCAATAATACATAGTAAAAAATTATGGAAAATTTATATTATGGAATCTTTCATTGTCCTATTCAAAAGGGTACTTTTATATTTTACTTTTAAATAAAAATTAAGGAAGATAAATGGTGTCAATATAAATGTGTTTAAAATATGCAATTTTTTCAAATTAGTCAAATTCAAAAAATTGTGGTAATTATAATATGCATATGTTGTCTTCAAAATTATAGTCATACTTTAATAGTGTTTGTTTGGATTGTTGAACATATTTCATTTTCAAAATCAAAAGTTTAATAATGAGTAAATTGGTGTCAACAAACATAACTCATTATTAGTGCCTTCATTTTTTAAGGAACATACTGTCAAACAATCATTAAAATGATATATCAAATGTCAATAAGAAAATTTCAAAAAATAATCAATAGAAATCTAACAAAATTCATGACAAGTTTTGTTTTCACTTTAAAGCGAAATTATAAATAAATAAAAAATACTTTTGTTTACCAAAAGTTGAAAAACTTCTAAAAAAATATTTATTTTCTCAAAAAGCAAAGAAAATAGACACCCAGATTCATGATTTTAACCTGAAGTGTTGCATCCCACTCATGTGATCACATCACTGTGACATTTAAAAGCCCCTTTACCTAGACCTGTGCGTGACGATATTATGTGTAAACACTCAAATTAATAAATAGTACTATAATCATTATTGCAAAACTTGATGTATAATTTGGATTAGGTTGAATTGACTTTGAATTTGTACTTCGTCAACTAGGCTCTAAAGCTGAGTACATATCTCCATAATGATGATATGTGGAGATTCAGGCTCGGTTATGGACTCATGCCCTAGAAAGGGCATGGGAACATTATCAACACCCTTTCATTTACCCTATACAATTTCACTAAGATACATGAATAAAGTTAGCCATATACTAACCTTTTACTTTTAGAAATCAACCATATACTAATCGGATCTCCTACATCTTCCATGGGTACACAATAAATTAATTGTTCACTAAAGTAATGCTCATCTAGTAAGGTTGACATCTACATGGCATAAATACAAAAGAATATTACTTAATATGTTGATGCTACATGTATTAAAATATGATAACTTGATGACTAATAAAGATAATTTAAGCATACAATATTGTACAAAACTATACCTCTCCTCTACAAGTTGGTTTGAATCCCTCATGCAATTGAAAATAATGTATCTTGGGCATCGATAGCATACTACAATAACTAATTGAGGGGTAACAACTCAAGTACACTATCGACCACAAAACAAAAATTAGGCTTTGTAGAAATAGGTGGTGGTCCTAGCTAAAGAAACTAAGATATTTCCCAATCAAATGCACATGGTGTCCACCATGGCATCCCTCGCCTCAATTCTAATATGTGATAGGTCGACTAAATCCTAGGTAAAAACAATACTCTTTCTCATCAATGGTATTAATCTAGAAAAATTTTGTATGGAAGCAAGGTCTCCATGAGCCCCAAGATAACATCATTGTTTCCCCTACCCAAACCATATACACATGATGATGTGTTGGCATAGTCAAGGTGCATATGAAACATAAACTTAGCAAATATATATTTCAAAAAATATAAGGCAACCTCATCATGGTGGGGGAACATGCCCCATGCTTCAATAAAGTTTTCATAAACATGATGCGCTGCAAACTCAATCTTAAAATATCATATTTTAAGTAGTTTCCCCCTTGCATGGTTAAGAGGGATCTCAAATAATGTACCACTAACGTCATGTTCTCTCATTGCAACTTTCACTACCTCCTATTTATTTGTCCCTAACAAATCACCCATCCTCCTTGGGATGACACTTTTCCAAAGGGTACTCTATGGCCCCAACCTACAATAGAGACCCATCAACTGATCAACACTCTCTAGAATCATTGGCATAGAGTTCCAAGTGGATCTATCATGGGGAATAACTAAAGATATCTCCACACAACTAGTTCCTCTATGTAGAGATATCCTCATGAGTGATCTATGTCACCTCATTCTCCACAAATGATGATATGTGAAATGATCTTATCCACTAGGGACCTTTGCAAATTAGATGAAAAAAATATATACATTAAAATCATTGTTTTCTTATGAATTTAAACTTTCAAAGTTAAAGATATCCATAAATGAACTATTGTCTCTCTAATTTTACATCTTTTACATCATCAGTTGGTTCCCTTTTTTTATCATTTTACCTTATCATTGCACCCGTTTACTATGCATATTACTGCATTTACCCATACTTATGAAGTTAATTTGCCTAACGAGCTTAATATTGTTAATCTTTACAATTTCCCTTGTTTTTAGTAAATTGGAAAGGGTTTAGACTAATCTTGCTAATGAAGGTTTTTGAGCAATTCACTTTTGGCACATGATCTCCATGATTGGCATATCCACACATCTTTGGGGAAGATTATGGAACTTGGGTTTTGTCACTAGGACCCTCAACATGGTATGATGTTCATCAAATGGCACCCAAGTCCAATAGGTAAGCCTCCAACCCATGGTCAAACATACTAAAAAAATATGTGCCAAATTAGCAGCAATGATCTTCCCACACGATTTTTGAGTTAATGGAGACAAATCTGGAAAATCTAAAACATGGGTTTTGTGCAAAATGACCTAATTTGAGTTAGGAATCAGTGATGTTCTTTGAAAGTATACATTTTAAGATATATGGTCGTTTCTCTAATATGGTTTTGTCCATATTTACTATTGCGACCATCTTCTCCAATGTTCTAGACAAATGAATGTGCCCAACCAACAAAGGGGTCGAATAAATCTATTCTCATCTCTTTCAAGTTATGTAAAATGATTTGTAATCAGATATTGAGTTATCTTTGCAACCAAGATCCACCAAAATGAGATAAACAATATCTTGTAAGTTCTTATTTGAGGGAATGAGTTTTGATCCACTCCATTGCTCTTCTCTGTATATATGCATCCATAGAATAGAGAAGGAGGACATGATTGATGAATATTGTAAGAGAGAGTGGAATCCATGCTTGGATATTTGTAATCTCAAATTTCATTCCATAATAATCAACTGTTGATATTTTTTTCTCATTCTTGAAGTGCTCACTTAGTTTGTAATTTTTCCCATAGCCTGTGCTAGGTTTGGTAGGATCCCCAATCCTTGGCATGAATTGTGTTTATTTGTTCTAGTTAGATATTAGATATGAATTTCATTTATAGTTTTATTAAGTGCCTTTTGTTTACCAGTGTTTTGATTTAGCGAAAGACATAGATTCAATTTCTCAGAAGAAAAAAGATCATTGTTGTAATTACATTCATTTGGAAGTATAAGAACACTTGGACTTATCTAGTGAAAGATTGTACTCGGATCCAGTTAAGTGTAATTGACATTCACGATGAATGGTTGGAAAATTCCTCTATGTTTCCTACAACTTTCAAGATTTTTATTTCAACATTTCTTTTAGTTGACCATAGAAGTTGATTATCCATTGAAGATTGAAGGATTGATTTTCTTTATAAGTGATCATAGGGACCCTTAGGGAATACTATGGTTTGTGCCAAGATAAGAATTTGAGTAACCCTCGTCTAGGGATATAACTCTATGGTGTAGTTTGATTTGCTAGAATTTCTTTGATAGGCCAGCATAGGTTTTGATCCTTCATTTTCCATGCTTGCATCTTAAAGATTACGAGCCCCCATGTTGATGATTTAAAGTTTGGAATTTATACCTATAAATATCATAACATTTTTGGCATCGTTTTTAAGGAGGTGCTAAAGGGATTAGATCACTTATATTTTTTGTTTCTACACATAATTTTGTGCACCAACATTTAAGACTCGGAGGAGGAAAAATGGTAAGATTCAAAGGTTCCCTCAGTTCATAATTTATGAAAGGGTTTTATCCCACGACATTCACTTTAGTGAGTTTCTCTGAGCCCTTATCGTGTTGGTTCAATGTGTCTTGTTTTGGATTGATGCATGGAAATGGAAAGATTCTCATGTCAATAGAAAACTTGGTGATAGTAGAGTATTAGTAGCATGATTTGTCTGAATACATGCCCTTGTTTGGAATTTGTCTTGTGTGGTCGTCAATATTTCATCTATTTTATTAAAAGTTCTTTTTTTTTGTTTTGTAAGAACTCCATACACTAATCCATGTGCGAGACAAGGATCAGTAGAACAACCAAAAGAATGTAAATATGATCAAGAATTTGTTGATAAAAGGAGGACATAACCATGCAAGGATCCTCTCAAATCCTTTCCCACACTCTAGAGTTGTTACCGAGAACAAGTCTGCAATTCAAGAAGCAATAGAGGAACCAGGGATCCATGAACATATATCATAGGAGGAGGATCTAGAAGTTTCTTCTAGTAGTCCTTGTGAGGAGATACAAGAGATCAAAGAATCATGGACCAAATTAGATAAAGATTAGTTATTAGAGCCAAAGATCGAAGAATTTTCAGCATGTTTATCGCCAAATCCTTTGTGCATTATGGAGTGTGAAGACCAACTCTCCAAAGGAATTCATTGCATGAAAATAAAAGAGAGCCAAGGAGACAAAGATTACATTGAAGCTTGGTTCCAAACCATCATCAATCCGTAGTACCCCTCCATCCTTCAACATTTATTGGCATCATCTCCACAAGAGAAGTTAGCCTCTTATGGACAAATTTTTCCCCTATGGTAAAACCCAACTGCAAATTAGAGGAAGAATTTTGTGGATAGTGTGCCAACCTGCTTAGAGGTATGCGAGGAATTTCTTCTCTGTGGAAAAAATTTGTGTATAAATACTTGTCACCAAGGGAATTTTCCTTCATTCTTGGTTTCCATTAATCAAAATGTAAATCATCATCTAAGACAATCCCTTTCTGGAAGACCATGGTATTTGTAGAGGAGAATGATGAATTCACATGTGAAAATTATTAGGAAAAATTTGTGGTAAACATCGGTGCAGTAAAAGATGTTTCCCTCTTGCAAATAGAGGGACCTAAATTACTCTTTCAGATGATTCAGATCTACATTTATGCCAAATGTCTCATGGGAAAAGTTACAATATGGGAATCATTTTTCCAACAACGTTTTCATGATGGCCACTATCCACCCTGCCTTGAAACCATTTTCAATGATCTTTATTGTGCATGTGGGAAGACCTTAATTCCTTTTCTAGTTCCTTGTGGAACACCCATTCTTTTGTTCTTTTTTTTTCTCCATTCCTTGGCCATATGGTTATCTTGCTAATCACGGTTTCCATTTCGAAAGGTTGCATCTTTGTATTGTTCCTATTGCAAAAGAATGTGTGGGGAGTCATGTAGTTTTGGAAAATGTTCCATGTGGTTCTTAGGACATCATGTGAAACAAGATTTGTGGAAAAACATGGCAATATGGAATGCATGCCTATAATAGGACATTCCATTTACCTCCATGTGATTCAGTTTCCATGGAAAGTTCATTATTAGTGGATAGAATCTCACGTGGGAAACTTTGTGGAGCTCCTTGGAGAGATTGTAGGCATACTTGTACTACTTCATGTCACCCATATATTCCATGCTTCTTTGAAGTGATATTAAGTCACCACATGTTCATGACCCTGGTACCTTTAACATTTAGTAATGTACAACAAAAAATACAATTTGCACCATTGGTCTTCATTGGAAGTGTGAACAACATAGATGACTTATTTATGATAGTTTAGGTGAAGTATCTGAGCAAAATCTAGTAGTGGAAATGCATATTGATGAGATTGAATCAACATGGCATTAAAGTTGGAAAATCTCAAGAGGATTTTGTAGTCAGAAAATGGTATTTTCCTACTTCATTTGGAATGAGGACTTGTCAAGCCTTGGGTGTGGGGGAGATGTTGGCTCACTAATTTGACATCTTTTACATCATCAATTGGCTCCCTTTTTAATCATTTTACATTATCCTTGAACCCATTTACTATGAATATTACCACATTTACCCATACTTATGAAGTTAATGTGCCTAATGAGATTAATGTTGTTAATGTTTACAATTTCCTTTGTTTTTAGTAAATTGGAAAAGGTTTATACTAATATTACTGATGAAGTTTTTTGAGAATTTCACTCTCAGTACCAATAGTTCACTTTTGGTACCCAATCTTCATGATTGGCATATCCACACATCTTTGGGGAAGATTCCTAAACTTGGGTTTTGTCATTAGGACCCTCGACATTGTATCATTATCATTAAATCGCACCCAGTTCCAACAGGGAAGCCTCCAACCCATGGTCAAATGTCCTCGACCAAATATGTGCCAAATTAGAAACAATGATCTTCCCACGTGATTTACGAGTTGATGGAGACGAATCTAGAAAATCTAAAACATGGGTTTTGTGCAGAACGACCCGATTTGAGTAGATCTTTGGTCTATTTCTTAGAAATTATTTGGTTAAAGAGATATGGATGTTTCTCTAATCTAGGTTTGTCTAGATTTACTGTTGCAATCGTCTTCTCCAATGTTCTAGACAAATTAATGCACCCAGCCAGCAAAGGGGTCAAATCAAGATATTCTTAGCTCTTTCATGTTTTGTAAAATGATTTGTAATCAGATATTGAATTATCTTTACAACCAAGAACCAAAAAAATGAGACAAGCAATATCTTGTAAGTTTTGATTTGAGGGAACTAGTTTTGATCCACTCCATTTCTTATATATATATATATATATATATATATAGGAGGATGAGGAAATGATTGATGATTATTGTAAGAGAGAGTGGAATAAATGCTTGGATAATTGTAATCTCCAATTTCATTCAATAATAATCAACTGCTGATATTTTGTTCCCGTGATTGAAGTGCTCACTTAGTTTTTAAGTTTTCCCACAACATGTGCTAGGTTTGGTAGGATCCCCATTCCTTGGCATGCATTGTGTTTATTTATTCATAGTTAGATAGTAGATCTGATTTCCATTTATATTTATTAAGTGCCTTTTGTTTACCAATCTTTTGATTTAGCTAAAGACATAGATGCAATTTCTTAGAACCAAATATCATTGTTGTAATTACATTCATTTGGAAGTACAAGAACACTTGGACTTATCCAGTGAAATATTGTACCCAGAGCTGATTAAGTGTAATTGAAATTCATGGTGAATGGTTGGCATATGCCTCTATGTTTCCTGCAACTTTCAAGATTTGTATTTCAAGCTTTCTTTTAGTTGACCAGAGAAGTTGATTATCCATTGAATATTGAATGACCAATTTTTTTTATAAGTGATCACAGGGACCCTTGGGAAAGACTATGGTTTGTGCCAAGATAAGCATTTGAGTAACCCTCGTCCAGGAATATAACTCTTTGTTATAGTTTGATTTGTCATCATTTCTTCGATATGTCAACATAGGTTGTGATCCTGCATCTCTTGTGCTTGCATCTCAAAGCTTACAAGACCCCGAGTTGATGATTTAATGTCCAGAATTTATACATATAAATATACCCACATGAAGAACACAATCCAATACTTCATCAAAAGAACAACCACAAATAATAAAAGCTAAAAAGGCTCATAGAAAGAATCAGAGATATGATATCTACCATGCACTCTACGTTTTACCATATTCGGTGCATAAACAGTGGGATAGAAGAAGAAAA
>ML792043.1:325345-360456 GCA_009831015.1 Picea engelmannii
ACCAGTCTCATCATTGTTCTGCTACACTTCTCTTCTCTGCCTACATCAATGTCTTCCTTCTCGCATCTTCTTTCTCTTTCTATTCTTCTGCATTTTATGCTCTGTGTGTCATGTATGTTCTATGCGCTATGCCTCCCCTCTGCACTTTCTCACATACACTTGGTTTCCTTCTACATGCGTGAATAACTATCCAACTTTCTTTACAAAGAAACAATAGCCTCTCTCTGTCACAACATTTTACTTTTATTCCTGCTCTCATCATCCATTACATTCCATATCTCCAACACTCAAGTCAAGAATCTCAAAAATGCTCAGGAATCATGATTCCAACGCTCAAGAACAATGATTCAATTAGTGTAACTGAATCGTAACTGATCAAGAAACCACGAGATGAAACAACAACCCTTCGATCAGATTCTATTTGATCAACACCATTGGATTATACACACAGAGGACTTTTTGACTTTTCAATGCGTAACCTCTGATGTGGAGCCTAGCAGCGCTAGCTCATTCCTCAATCTTCCGCTAATGTGACCTTGGGCGATGCTCTCATGTGACCACGTGATTGCGGGAACGGCCAAAGGTGGTTTGAGATCAATCTACTTTTCTCCCCAAAATTCACTACAGATCTCCACGTATGCCTTTGGTGATATCGTGGTTTTGATTGCGTCCCGCTCATGAAAAATTAAGACTCAAGCATGTTCTGACCCCATAGTTGAGCATGACCATTGATCTCCAATCCCTTGGTGATGCCTCTCTATCAACGACTGTTATTTTCCTCATTTTCTCCTTCCACGCCAGATCCCAGATCTCCACGGTCTGTTGACACATAGCTCCCTTCCAAATCAACAGCTACGACTTATTTCGTGATCTGGGCTTCGGGAGTTTCAACTCTCAACCCTTGCTTTCCTCCATACATCAATCTTTCAGAGTTGAAAATCCACTGATGCGTTACCCTTTTCTCTATCAACAGTCGAGATCTGCTTCGCTACTCTAGTCTTCGACGATTTCAATTCTCAACCTTCACGCTCTCCCATAATGCTTTTAGCCAGAGTCCACAGAATCCTGCCATGTTTCCTCCTCAAATCAAATACTCAGGTCTACTTTGGGACTTCGACACTTTCTACCAAGACCAGATCGATGACCCTTGGCACCCTTCTCGATCAATGGTCGAGATTCACTTGGGGGCTTCGACGCTTTCACTCTCTGCTTTCCTCCGGAGTATTTCGTACCAGAGTTCACGATTTGTTGATGTGTGTCCTCCTATAGATCGTCGGTCCTCAACTCCTTCGGCTCTTCGGGCTTCGGGGATTTCAAATCTCAACTTCACTTCCTTCACTATCTCCCAGAGTGTTTTTTCCCAAACTGCACATATTTTTGCCATGCATCCTTCTAGCAATCGATGACCTGGATCTTCTTCAGCCCTCAGGTCTTTGGTGTTCGGGACTTCAAGACTTTAGGATAATCGTTGCTTCATTTTCCTCTGGAGTGATCACCTGTTGAGTAAGTCATAAGTGGTGGAGACCACTTGTTCTCAGTTAATACTTCCACTTACACTATCCTTCCACTATAGTATATCGATAGTCGAGAATGATCCCAAAGTGATCTTCAGATCAGATGTTTCGTGTCCACTTAGGGACTTCGGGACTTTGGGAAAGTGTTGGTGGTAAAACTCCCGAAGTAAAACTCCTGGAGTGACGTAACTTACTTACGTCACTTGATGACGTGTCACGAGCCGAGTAGCTGCCACATGTCTCTCATATTCATGATTTGCACGTACCTGAAATGTCGATTCAACTTGACACTTGTCATTGTCTGATTGCACCATGTGTCCTTGCCGACGTGGTCTTCCAACTTGGTCTACCACATGTCCTTGTAGATGTGGTATGCTAACGTGGTTCTCCCTAATCTAATAGTCATCGCATTTTCTCCAGATCCGATGGTCCTTATTCATTTCGGATTTTGGGATTTGGGTAATTCGACTTTCAAGTTGCCAATTCTCTCAAAGTGAGATTCCCCGAACATTAACCTCCTCACAACTTTTGACATGAACCAAATGTTGTTCATCGATCATGTTCTTAGATCGACGGCTCGATCTATCTTTAGTGCTGCTCTTCTAGCTTATCATGTCCTTCCACTTAGAATGATCCATCGGTTGTCGGATATTCGGCTGAAGGTCCTTTGGATTGATGATCCAACGACCATTGTAGCTCTTCCTCTTGATCTTTCTCTCCTTCTGGTCCGCCTTCTGTTCTTGCCATCGATGACAAGCACACTCTTCCTGTAAACATGCCAACAAAAATAATAGTCTCATATACATTCATCAAAGCCACAAATTTTCGAAATTCCTCTTGCCCTTTATTAACTCGGAAGTAATAGTATTGTCTTTCATTACAAAGGCCAAAAGTCACATTTTCTATTCAACCAACTCTCTTTTATAAAAGAAGAGAGACTCTTCATCTCTAGAGGTTGTTCATTTTGTTTTTCCCCAATTGCTTTGTACATTTTCAAAAATTTAGATGTGGGAGTCACAAATGGAAGATGAAGAGGCCCATGAGTAGTTGCATTCACCCTATGGCACTTTACAAATGATATTTATAAAAAAAATATTATTCACTCAGTTGGTTGGTGTTGTCTTATGTATTCCTTAAGTTATTTTGGATGTTTCTAGCTCTAGCCTGTTGATTGACATATTTTTATATTCTTCTCCTATGTCTCATATTTCTATTGAGCTATTGTTGGTCCAATTTCATTGCATGTAGCTTAAGTTACGACTGTTTGAAGTCTGCATAGCCCAATCTTATACTAAATTCGGTTTCTTTCTGTATTTTTTAATTTCAGACAATTTCTTCTCTTAATATTCTAAAAATTTCCATCCCATCATTTTATTCTCTTTTCCATATTTCCATCGTGCCATCTTGGGCCTGATTTCGTTGCTTGTAGCCTCAGGTATGGTTGTTTGAAGTTTGCATGGCCATTTTTCCTCCAATCTTGTGGTTTTTCATTTTTTGATGTCCTTTGTCAGTTTTACAAATTGGATACCTATACCATTGCATTCATTTGTTCGATAGCTTTCCAACGAGGTATCATGGACCCAATTTCGAGACATGTAGCCCAACTTATGTTTGTTTAAATATCGCCGCTTAACAACAATTAATCAAGCCTGCAAGTAAATCTGGACTGTTGATCCTTAACCTACAAAAGAAAGGAGTCTCACATGCATGAGAGTCCAACAATTAACGAATTAAATGGTTAAGCCCCTATAGACAATTTGAATAAGAATCTGGGTGGGCATGGGACCCGTGACTTACAGTATAATTTTAGCTAATTTTTCCTTTTCTAAAATTAGAAAAATAATTAAAAATAAAATAAAAAATTATTTACATTAATCTACATCATTTACAATTATTAAAATAAATTAAAATAAATAATTACCCCCAATCAAATAAAATAAAAATTAAACTAATCTAATCATCCTCATTAATGTAAAAAATAAAAATTGTCGAAATCGAAACTAATAAAATAATAATTACCCTCTACCCCTATGAATTTGAACATATAACCTTCGAGGAGAAAACACATGTTTTTGTTCAGGTTGTTTACTCCTCTTACCTATGAGAAACTAGTAATTAAATAATAATAATAATAATAATAATAATAAAAATAAAAATAAAAAGTAAAACAAAATTAAAAAAAAAAAACAATCAAAATTAAAAATTAAAAATTAAAAAATAATAATAAAAATAAAAAATAAAAAATAAATAAGAAAAAATAATTTAAAAAATAAAACTTCCCCCCCCCACCACCATATGGAAATATCCCATGGGATTAAAATCCCATATAATATCCCTAATCCTCCCAAGGCCTCATCGTCGGCGATCCATGCATGCATATTCTAACTCATACCCCACTCCACATTGCCGACGATGATCATTTATCATCGATCACTTCACTTCACTCCACATTGTTGATCACTTCACACTTTTCAATAAATATATTGTAATAATCGTATTTTTTTGTAAGCATATTCTTCCAAAACTATTATTAAATCAATCCTTTATTAAAATATTATCATGGAGCACATCATCGTCGGGTTTGGTTGGTAGGTGAGTGTGGTAAACTTTAGTGAATTCGTCGACGACAACATCACTAATCCAACCTAGCATTCGTCAATGATGACATCGACGATCCAACCTAGCTTATACTCTTGACGACGATAGTTTTAGTTCATTCCCATTTAGTTAATAAAATAACTAAACAACACTTCTCCCAAGGTGCATGTATTCCAACATCAATATTAAAATAAACTTTAGGATATGTGATGTATGTTCATTGTTTTAAGGGAGTTCGTCTGGGTGGTGAATCGTGTTTAAAGGTAATCATTGACGACGACAACCTCATGAAACTTTCCATTGACATAGTCCTATCAGCTCTCTCGTGAGCTATCAAATTAAATTATAATATAATTATATTATATTATAACATATTATGCTACACATTTCAAGGCATTTGGGAATAAGGTTTCAATGGGTAATATAGTTCCCATGCCATTCGGGAGAGGAGGAAGGAAATCCTAGAAAATAGGAAGGGCTTCCTAAAATTAAGGAGAGGTGTCTTGATCATTGATTTCTCATGGTAAATGTTATAAATTATGTGTAAGGGCTAGGATGGATGAGGGATAGTATGTTAGATTTTCAATAGGTGAGGGAGAAATAAAAATAAAATTAATACTAAATCAAAAAGAAAAAAAAAATGGAATTAAAGTTACAATGAAAAAAGACAATAAAAATGAAAATTTGATTTTTTTTCCTTTTCTATTTTTTACGTTCATTTATGAGAAAAAGGTTGTACATGTTAAATGGTTAAATAGTTAGTTTATTTAACATAAATGGTTTTCTCATGTAAAAATGAATTTACCCCATGTAAATAAATTTTAATGTGAATTAGTTTCCCCCCAGTAAAATTAAATACCTATAGTAATTCTAGGGGTAAAAACCATGAGAGGGAACCATAGGAAATACCATGTGGTATTTCAAAACCATTGGGAAAATGAATATAAATTAGAATTAAAGTTAAAATATATACAAAAAATATGTAAAAAAAAAAATAATAATAATTAATTAAATTACAATTACAATTTAGAGAAAGGTGTGTAAGGTATGATTTAAGAAACATGACATCATGGAGAGGAGCGACAAAATAGAACAATGAAGGATGTCATGATTAAGCTGTGATGAAAGAAAAATGATGGAGGTGAAGTATATGACACTTCGTGTGACAATTTAATGTCACAAGTAGCAATGAGTGTAAACAAGAAATCGAATCCAACCAAGCATACATCACAAGCTAGTCCACTCAATATTCACATCTCAAAGGGGGAGCATAATCAGATCATGAGGAGCAGGAATCGATCAAGTCGAGAAAAAGGTCCTCATATCAGACCACCACGCATGCCACAGATAGCGAACATGCATCAAGCGATGGAACGAAAACGACTCACAATCAAGAGTATGAATGGGATTTCGGCATGGGTTCTAGTGAGAGGTAAGACCAAAAAGGACTAAGTATAGGTCATTCTGAAAAGGTTTAGGGACATTCGTTTGGGAAAGGTAGATTCAACAACCTTGGGTTCTTTAGACCTCGAGGCATTTTCAAGCCAAGGTAATCCACTTCCTGATAAGGAGAAACCTGGGAATAATCAAGGTCAAGGTTGTGGGAAAGGATCAAGAGATTCCCCCATAGGCCTCTCAAGGATAGAGAATTCACGCGAATGAAGTGTCCCTGCAAACCTGCTCCTAAAAAACAAAAGAATTATATCAACCATGCGACCAAAAGAAAACTTACTAAAATAGTATATTCCCTACCTTTAAGCCAATTTATAAGAGAGTGTTAGGTTTATTCAACGATAACATGGTGGTTCTGGATGAATGTCCTAAAACTACACGTGCCAAGTCTCAACTCTAAACAAGGATCAGTAATTAGGTGATTTAGACTTAGAGTTTGAAATAGAATATTAAGATCTACATGCGACAACATAAAATTTGAAGATATTAAGCATAGCATGCCAACAAGAGGATGCAAAATTTGAATTAGTCAATCAAAAAATAATCAACATTACACTCATTCAAGACATGTAATAGAACATTAGACCTTACAGCCACATAGGATCATCAAGCACTTTGGAATCAACAAAATTCTGAAGATAACATATCAATTCCATGATACAAATGTCAAAAAAACATCATACATCAAGAATCATCATGAAGACATTTGAAATCATCAGATCAAAAGGAATAACCAACACCAATCAAATATAATCATCAATCAAGATTAACCCCCCAACTCCCTCAAGGTAGGCAAAGAAATAACATTAGCCTCAACTAGTAGAGGATTAGGCAATAGGTTTGAAATTTTAGTAGGGGGGAGGTTTTTAATATTATTAATTTAAAAAGATAATATGTCAACCATATTGTCCCCTGGTAAAACGTTTATTCCATGTTCTCTCATTTCCTGTCCCTGGTACCCGACGTCCCAATGGGGATTTCCATATATTATTATTATTATTATTTAAAAAGGGAATTACGTTGGCCATATCATCCCCCAAAAATATCACTTACCATGTGTACCATTGTTCTCAAAGTCCCAGTGCCCAATGGCCCAGTGGAGTTTAATTTTATTAAACTTGAATATAAAGGGAAGGAAATATAATCTCCTGAGCATTAAAATAATTCAAAAAATATATATATATTCATAGGGGAAATTCCTCCGGGGTTATAGAATTACAATTAATTTATTGATCGACTCCGGGGAATTCACATAGAAGTTGCACCTTGCAATCTTGACATCTCGGTGCCCAAAATCTCTGATGAGAGTTTAATAACAATTATTTTATAAAGGTGAGGAAAGAAAAAAATAATTCCAGGCATTGGAATTTAAATAAAACAAAAATACATTAATAATGGTTTTCCCTAGGATTACAAAGAGCTCTATGTGGTGCAAAATTCCTCCTTTCCTAGAAGAGGGAAAAATTATGAGCTTCTCCATTTCTCTTACACATGATATAGATTCATAGTTTTTAATATAAGAATTTCCATTTTTAATTTTCAACTATTAAGACAATGAATAATAAATTTAGGAATTTACTAGGAGTTACCAAGCTCCCTTTACCAAGCATATTTTACTTGAGAAACCTAAATTATGAGCTTCTCCATTTCTCTTACACATGATATAGATTCATAGTTTTTAAGAATTTCCATTTTTAATTTTCAACTATTAAGACAATGAATAATAAATTTAGGAATTTACTAGGAGTTACCAACCTCCCTTTACCAAGCATATTTTACTTGAGAAACCTTATATATATATATATATATATATATATATATATATATATATATATATACCGACTCAATTAAATTCTTTTATACACACACAGACTCAATTAAATTCTTTTCAGAAAAATAAATGTCTTGGGCATAAAATATTTCAAAGTAAAAGTTATGTTTTTACCAGAAATTATTGCCCACCTATTTTCAAGCAAATATTTACTACTATTTAGGGATTAGCCTCCAATTCAAGTTCTTACCTTCGGACATGGTTTTACTGAGTAAAATCAAGTAAGGATTTCATTCTTACCATGTCTTAATAAGACATAAAATTAAATACAAAACACATATTCCTAATTTCATGTGATTTACATATTCCTCATGTTAAAATACCTTGTCCTCTCTACTAATTAGCCTAATATTATGAGACCAAAGTTATGGTCAATATTTAATTTAATAGAGATTCTAGACTGTAACTTTAGATGTTTTGTGAAGACTTTGACAACTTAGTCTTCACTACTAACTCATGGGTTATATTCACACACATGAGCTGCAATTTCCTAACTAGCACTATGTTCTTACTCAGAGTTGCAAATAATTTCGTATACCAGTCTATAAAGGTAGAAATAGTTAGAGGAAAACAATAGAATAAATATTTACACAACTCTCTTCAAATTTTACAATCATCTAGGCATACGAAGCAACAAAGTTTACTACTTAAACAAAATATCAACTCTTCATAAAACCAAAGCATAAAATTTTCCATTGTATTAGAAAACTCATCGTGGCATATGCAAATTATTGAAAACCTTATCTGAGAGTTAAGGGTAGATTGGAAAATGTTGATGGGCGAGCCTCTTTCCACCCAACCATAGGCATAGTTGTCTTTTTCTATCATTGTAGTTGGCCACCCCCTAGCCAAAAGATGATGTCGTAAGGGAAATTCTCACTTAATAATAGAGTTAAAATATGGAGATCGCTCTCCTTTGTTAAGAGAATTTAGCAAGATGTATCTCCAATTCCACCAAGAAAGGGGGTATTTTCTTGACTTAGGGAGTTACAACAGTTATCTTGCACATCTAAATACACCATATTTTGCAGCCATGTTTATCATCTTGGTCGAGAGAATGTATTTGTTGTTTTCTTACCCAGAACACCCAGAACTTGAATTCCCTCTATTCGCTTAGAAAGTTTCACACACTCTTCTCTACTCATATTTTGGTCCCTAGACCCAATTATGTGTGTCCTCTCTCCTCTGTCCACTATTTTCCTCATTTTCTTTCCTTCTGCAGCAAGATTTTGTGGTCAAATCCCCCAAATTCGTGGGTTATATCAGAAACTTCCAGATGGGTACTCTACCCATTCTCTCATTGATTTCTAAGGAGGACCACCCAACCACCAGCTTGAGTGGTAAATAAATCTTCTGGGACATAGGAAAATTCTATGTTTGAATATTTTAAATTTAGGAGGGTATTGTCTGGTAAGGGTCATCTCAACTAGTAAGGGTTCCCCCTCACCATTCCCTCTTATGGCATCATTTCTGTGTAAATGCTCCACCCATCAATAATTTTCTTTTAATTATCATCAAAATGCATTTTATCGTTTTAATTGTAAATCAAGGTCCAAAATGTTAAACATACTATCCACAACTCATGGTGAAATTTAGACATATATTTACATACTGGGGAAAATTGGGTGTTACACATGGTGAATTTGTATTGATTACAAATCCCTGGACAAGATCACAGTAAAAACTCAGTACCCAATCCTCTAGATTGATGATATTCTCGATCAACTCAAGGGAGACAAATTTTTAGTAAGATTGATTTGAATCTAGGCTACCACTAGGTGTCGATTGAGCAAACCGATGTATCGAAAACAACCTTCAAGTATAAATAAGGTCTCTTTTAGTGGTTGGTCATGCCTTTCAGCCTGACTAATTCCCCAACCACATTCACGTGGATGAGGGATGATATATTGTGTTCATTCACAAACTCCTTTGTGTTCATATATCTAGATGACATCCTCATCTTTAGAAAAACCTAGGAGGAACATTTGAAGCACATTCAACAGGCCTTGGGCACCCTGTGACAACATAAGTTTAATGTCAATTTGGAGAAGTGTTCCTTCAGAATGCAGAGTATCCAATATTTGGGATACATCATGGATGAGGAGGGTGTTCATGTGGATCCAACCAATATCCAATTCATTTTTTATTGGACGGACTTGAAGACACTAGCCGAGCTTCACAGTTTCTTGGGCCTCGCCAAATTCTACCGTAGTTTTGTGTTGGGGTTCTCTCATATCGCTTAGGCCCTAATCCAACTGACCAAGGGTGGAGCGAAGGCCAATTTTGTTTGGGATGTGTCCCAACAGAAAGCATTTGAGGATTTGAAATTCTACCTTCGCTTAGCACCACTCCTTATTCTACAAGACCTGCAACAACCATTTGATATTGAGATGGATGCTTCAAATTATGCTCTCAATGCAATTGTCACTCAACATGGGAATCCAGTCGCCTATCACAGTGAAACACTATCTTATTTTGTTTGTAGATATTTTTGATTAATTGGGTTGGTTTTGATTGGTTTCAATCCTTAAAGAAAGTCTCGTAGCGAATTTCGGTAGCACAAAGGTTTGGGTAATGGACCCAAGTTTGTTTGATGGATAATGGTATGATTTTTGATATATTTGTAGGTAAGACTATTCTATATGGATGGTACATGTCAGTCCATTTCCGGTGGTATGTGGAACGTCACATAAATCCTCACGGCTAGAGAGTTATGGCTATGTGAAGTTGGAGAACCCTCATGAGTCATCTAGAAGCCCCAAAAAGTCAAAGTGTTTGCAAAAGAAATTATTTAAATAATAAAGTTAATGGAGAAAGTTTCAGAATTACAGAGAATACTAAAAAACCTTAATTTTTTAGGCGTACGCAGACTGATAGTGTATTAGGGTGTGTACATACGCGGGCTCATAGTGTATTAGGGTGCGTACATATGCGGGTTGACATTGTATTAGGGTGAGTACATACATGGGTTGGCATTGTATTAGGGTGTGTACACATGGGTAAAGCCATGGAAACTTGAGAATACGAAGATGCAGAGGTTCTAGATTATGAGATCAAGCTCCCAGGAAGGTCTAGAGTTCTCAAATACATCAGATCTATCCATTGGTTCAAAAGGTATATCTTATTTATATGAATAGTTGAATTTTGATGTATGCATGATAAATGGTTATGAATATTTGAGGATTCTCCCAAGAGAGAATAGTGGTTGCATGGTATCTTTTGTATAATTCAGATCTACAAAAATACAGTGATGGTATATTTATCATTGATACTTCTTGTTAGAGTTGAGGCACATCTTGTATTTCTTGGCATATGGCTAAGGGTTTTTGTGGTACATGGTTGAGAGCTTGTATTGGTTGATGTATTGAGAGGATGAATATCAAAAAGGGTTTGAAGTCTAAATCATGTGAGGGTTATTATACGTGTTCCTGAGTACACACACTTATGGCACATGCTAGAGAGAGATAAAGAGTTTTTGGGTAAAGGTTATGTATGAGGATGCATGCACAAGGTACAGATACAGTCTGGATATAGTGACATGTTACAGATCTATGTGAAAGAAGTTACAGAGGGTTTTAAGTTTTCAGAAGAAACAAAACCCTAGTTTTCAAAAAGCATACACAAGTTGCATAACAGTTTGGTCGTGTACATACACGGGCTACATAATAGATAGGGCGTGTACATACACGTGTTGCAGAACTAAAGGTTGTGTATCTGTTTTATTTTGGTTGATACATGTTCAGTTCAGGTACAAGTTGATTGCAAGGAAGTAGTACAGGTTGGTTGTAGGTCAGTGGTACAGGTTGGCACAGTTGTATAGTGGTATATCTCACGGTGATGGTGTGACAGCGATTCCATCATTCTACTTATATTTCAGGGTGGTTGGACGGGGCAAGGACAAGTGGTTGTAGCTGGAGAACATGGAGGGTTGTAGCCTCCTTCTGGTCGTAGCCAGAGAATTGGGGAGTTGGATATTCCCTCAGGTTGTAGCCTGAGAAACTAGGGGGTTGGAGCCTCCTTCCAGTTGAAACTAGAAAACAAAGGAATTTGGTGCTTCCAATGAATGTTATTCTTAAATACATATAAGAAAAAGAATTAGGTGGTTTTCTCCCGCTTTGGGTTTTCACGTAAAAACATTGTTGTACTGTGTATGTGTATGATTGATCATTTGTTCATTGTTTATTTACTCTACAATTATTGTATGATAATGCTACATTGATATAGGACTTGCATATTGTGTTTAGAAAAGGATTTAATTTCTCTATTATTGATTCACCCCCCTCTTAGTAATCCAACAATTGGTATCAAAGCGAGGTTCCTTCAGAAATCAATTTAGCCACTGAAAGGTAGATCATGGAGAGAAACAACATGTATAAAAATGGAATACCACAATTTGATGGAAAAAAGTATGGATTTTGGAGCAGAAGGGTGAAAACATATATACAGACACAGGGATTTTAAATTTGGTAATCAGTTGTAGATGGATACAAAGAACCAACAGTTCCGACAACAAATGAAAGAGCAATAAAACTTGGGCAAAATAATTCCAAAGCCACAAATGCACTTCTGAATGGTCTTTGTGAATTAGTATACACCAAAGTTATAAATTGTAAATCCCCTAAAGATATATGGGACAAGCTCCAAAATATTTATGAAGGAGATTCAAAAGTCAAAGAATCAAAGCTTCAAACTTACAGAGGTCAGTTCGAACAACTAAAGATGAAGGAAGATGAGAATATTGTAGCTTACTTCTTACGAGTCGATGAAATAGTAAATTCAATCATAGGATTGGGAGAAGAAATTAAAAAATATGTAACTTTTTGAAAGGTAGTAAGATCTCTTCCTATGAGATTTGATCCTAAGATATCAACACTAGAAGAAAGAGTAGATCTAGACTCAATAATCATGGACAAACTACATGGAATCTTCATAGCATATGAAATGAGAATTGAATAGGAAAATCTAGATATAAAAGAAGCAGCTTTCAAAGCATCCAAAAGGCCAAAGCAAAAGGGAAAGAAAAAAGAAAAATAACATAGCAGCAGTAGTGAAATCTCGTAAGATGATGAAGAAATAGCCAACTTTGTCAGAAGATTGAACAGGGGAACCAACGACAGATATAAAGGTAAGTTTCCATTGATTTGTTTTAATTGTGATGGTGTTGGTCATTTTGCTAACAAATGTCCTCATAAGAAAAATAAGAGGAATGATGAAGATTACTCAAATAGAAAACAAACATATAAAGGCAAAAGAACCACAAATAAAGATTTCAAGAAAAGCTTATGCACCAAAGAAGACATCTCCTCATCAGATGAAGATGAAGTCAGGGATAGTGAGACAGAAATATTTCTATTCATGGTAGTAGAAGAATATGACAAAGAAGACACTGAAGAAGAATATAAAGAGGCAGAAGTTGACTACCAAGAAGAATTGTTGTGTGCCATAGAAGTTATAAGAAGAGAGAAGAAGAAAAACAAAAAGCTACAAGTAGAACTAGACAAGAAAGAAGACACTCAGAAACTAGAACAAATGATCACAAATTTGAAGGTTCAAATAGAAGAAGATAAAATAATTGAAGAAACACTCAAAGAACAACTAGAAGAAAGAGACATGATCATTGGAAATTTGGAAGCAGAGATTGTCACATTAAGAAAGGATCTTCAAAAGAAAAATATTCAGAACAACTCAAAAGTTTTGGATGACATTACCAGCAGTCAAAAACCTCATCATGACAAGTCCGGACTTGGATACAATCAGACAGAAAAGGGATCAAGCTCCAAAAAAACAAAACAATAAACATATCCAAAAAGCCATGCAGAAACAATCAAAGGGGATAGGAAGATATACAAGGAAGATTACAGGGACACTCCTCCACCGAGAAGATTTAGATTTCATAATCAACAACTGACAGATAGGCCTTAGGAAGAAGAAGGATTCAAAAGAGCAACTCCTTTCAGAAGATGTTCAAATCCCATGTATCAAATTATATTTTTTGGTTTATGTTATGCATGTAATAATTTTGGACATAAATCTATGAATTGCAAAGCTAACAGCAGAAACATAAACAACTTTAAAAGTCATACACAAAAGGGTTATCCAAGAAGGCCTAGTGAAACACAAAGAAGAATTTACAACAGGTTTGAATCATTAAGCACTGAAGTGGAATGCTACAAGTGTAACAACTTTGGAAACATTGCCAAAGATTGCAAAATGAAAGATCCTCCTAGAGAACCACAACAGAACAAAAACAATCACAAACAAAAAACCTCAGAAGAGAACATGGATAAGAAAGCAGAATTAGTATAGCAATGAAGAATGCACACTCACTCTACAAGATAAGCAAAAGAAATGTGGTTGGTATGTTGACAGTGGTTGTTCAAAACACATGACAGGTGATTAAGACAGGTTTCTTAGATTAAGAAAGGAAAGAGATGGATCAGTCTCCTTCGAAAATGATGATTCAGCTAAAATCATTGGAAAAGGCACAGTCAGAATTGGAAACAAGAATATTGAGGCAGAAAATGTTGTACTAGTAGAAGATATGAAACATAATATTCTAAGTGTGATTCAAATGTGTGACCAAGGTCATAAAGTTACTTTCGATTCACAAAAGTGTGAGATAAGAAAAGAAGGTTCAGGAAAATTGATTGTAATAGCTGCAATAACTTCAAGCAACATATATGTACTAACTGAAATTGGAAATGAAAAGTGTTGTCTAGGAAAGGAAGATGAAATTTGGTTGTCACAGAAGAATGGGTCACATACACTTTGATAACCTTGTCAAAATCAACAAAAAGGGAGCAGTTAGAGAAATTCTCCAGATTACAAAACCAACCAACACTTTATGCAAGCATTGTCAACAAGGAAAGAAAACAAAGACCAGGTTTAAATCAAAAGAATATTCAACGACAAGACCACTGGAAATTGTGCATACTGATCTAGTTGGAACAACTACAACAAAGGGTTTAAAAGGTGATAAATACTTTATGTTATTAGTTGATGATTATACAAGAATGACTGCACTTTTCTTTCTCAGGAATAAGTTAGAATCTTTTGAAAACTTCAAGGTCTACAAGGAAATGGTTGAAAATGAAATAGATTCAAAAATCAAATGTTTGAGATTTGATAATGGAGGAGAGTTCACTTCAAAAAAATTTATGGAATACTGCAACATGCATGGAATACAAATGTAATTCTCCATTGCTAGGACACCTCAACATAATGGAGTTGTTGAAAGAAAGAATAGGACAGTACATGAAATGGCTCGAACAATGTTAATGGATTCCAAATTGCCATATATCTTTTGGACACATTCAATGCATACAAAGGTTCACATTCAAAACATAGTAATTCTCATAAACACCACTAACAAAAATCCCTACGAGCTATGGAAAGGAATACCAACAAATGTGAAGCACTTCAGAGTATTTGGAAGAAAATGCTATATCAAAAGAGAAGATGGCAGAATGGGAAAGTTTGACTCTTGTGTGGACAAGGGAGTACTTTTTGGTTACTCAAGTACAAGGAAAGCATACAAGTGTTACAATCTAAGGTTGAACAATTTTTTGGAAAGAATCAATGTAACAATTGATGAAACATGTGGACGATAATTAAAGAAATAAGAAAATGAATCAATGGAACAGCTTTACGAAGAAGAAGTAGAAGATGAACAAGAAGTAGAAGGGGAAGATGAAGAGGATCAAACAAAAGTAGAAGAGCAAATTCAGCAAGTGCCTCCAAAGACACCTAGAAAATGAGTACAGAATAATCATCCCTTAGATTAGATTATCATAAACAAAGATGCAAGAGTTGATACTAGAAGAAGAATTTGTTCACCATAACAAACACACCTAGCACTCTCATCTACAATTGAGCCAAACAGTTTTGAAGAGGCCAACAAGCATGAATTTTGGAATAAGGCCATGGATGAAGAATTGGATCAAATAGAGAAGAATGACACTTGGGAATTGGTTCCAACACTAAAGAATAATAATGTTATTGGCACAAAGTGGGCATTCAAAAATAAATTGAATGAATATGGACAGGTGTTGGCATCCAAATGTTCATGTCACTTCATCATTATTTAAAACACAATTTTAAAAATGAAAAAGAATTTTTAATAGCTGCCTCTTTGTGTCTGTGAAGACTTCAATTATGATTTTTTTTTGAAGAGTCACTTGATTGGTTATTATGTGTTTCAGAGTTTATGTTTTTTAATAAATTTCTTGTTTACTCTTTTTCAATTTCATGATTGTTAAAGCATGAAATTGAAACAATCTTGGCATAAACACATCATACAAATTCTAACATTTCTCCTTGTGAAACTGGATGAGTCTTTAAAATACCTAATGATCTCAAAATCCTTCAAGGGTATTCAACATATCGTTTTGTGAGTGACTCTTTACTATTAGGATATGAGTTGATTGTGTTTGGGTTATGCCTTGATCATCTTTTCATTTGTGTTTTGATTGTCACTTTATACCTTCACGATAGATTTTGGTTTTAAACTTTGATATAAATCTATAATTTGAATGCCACCCTTGACCATCATATCAAAGTCTAATCATTGTCTTACATGGCTATTAGTCGTGCTCTGAAACCATTACACCCTTGTCCTGCTTACCCGATCTCGCATTCATTACGTCGTTTGGTGGTGCTTCATTTTTGGGGTTAGGTTCTCAATAGAGGAGGTGGTTTTCGATTGCGTTTGTCCTCTGGTTTAGGGTTCAATCAACATATAAAGTGGTAGTCATGGTGGTCTTCTCCCGAAATCGTAGTTATCAAGCCACTTTCGACAATGCAAAACATATCATTCGTATCGAGTGGTTTCAATCACAAGCTCCTCTTTTCTACACCTGTCGGTATATCGTAACCAAGTCCATGGACCCTATGGTAAGGATATAGCCGAAAGAGTCATAGGTCTTGCTCTCCCATGATGATTTTGTGGATGATATCACAATCTTTGGATGGGTTAAGTTTATACAGTCGTTCAAGGGTTTTAACCTTGAAATCGCCCAAGATTTTTCCAAGACCTTCGACGGTACTAGAGCCAAAATAGGTGACTTATAGTTGCAAGTTAGTGAGGAATTGATTGCAGAAGCCACAGGCCTACTACGAGAAGGAGACCATTGGTTCAAGAATATAAAAATCGAAGGTATTCCTTGGCACCTGTTAATGATTTCCAAGAAGTCACGCTACGACGTCGAAGGTACACCCATAAATCTGTTCAAGCCTCGACGGCATGGTTTTTTATTAATTATCAAGCAATTCGTTACCTACGAGGGATGATATGGATTGGTATTTTTGTTTCATATACGTTGATTAATGGTCTTCTTAGGGTTTAGGTTAAACATGCCTTTTATCTGCTAAAAATCCTTCAGAAGATGGCTAGATTTTATCATAGAAAAAACCCTAATTCACAATCCAGTCTCTTTCATCATGGTTTGATCTGAGTCTTAGTCATTTCCCATTTGTCAAAGGCAGGAGATAACTAGAAAAAATTTCTGGTTAGGAATGGTTTTGTTTTACTCACACCTGAACCGGTAAGCAATTTACCCCAGTGTTTTGATGATCCTACGGGCCCTTTCCCATCGACTCACTCTCTGCAAGATCTTCATATCGAATTGCAAGTTACAGAAGACCCTACATTACTTATCGAAACCCCTATTGATTTTCGTAAATCAATCAGAGACACACACCAGAGGCATGAATTTGTCCCTAAAAACTCTTTATAGGAAGTTTTGGATAAATTGAAGGGTAAGGTATCTGTCACTCACAATCCTAGGCAAGGTTTGATTGATGTAAACGAAATTAAAACCAAGAAACAGGGCAAACAAAAAACGTAGAGGGTTCAGGATGTAGATTTCAAGAACGAAAAGAACGGTCGACTCCTTTCTAGAATGGCCAGAATCACTGTCACAACCATGAAAATCCTATCCCCACCATTGATATTAAAGACCCGATCTTTGTTGACGATACCAGTTCTGATTCTGCTAAGATGAATTCACCTCGATACGATTTCGTGTCTAACTTGCCTCCTTTTTAAAGGAGAAAGAGGGATTCTCAGGTATCCAGTATGACCTCAAAAAGATTATGGAGCAGGGTAAACCTCTTAACTCAGATCAAACTTGTCCACTACCAAATCTAGAACAGGTGTATTGTGAAGGTTTCTTTGATTGGATCCAAATATACTACCAATACATCCCTTATCTACAGGCTCAACTAAATCAAGTAATGACCTGAAAATTAGTCTTGGAAAAGGAAAATGAGGATCTCAAAGCTAGCATCCGATCAAATTCTCTCAGGGCCAACAAACGTTTCAAGAGATCAGGAGATGTGATTATAAAAAACTCCACTAGTTTCAACATTGTTGTAAATTCAGAATTGTCCGATGTTTCCTTTTCAAAGTTCTAATTGGTAAACACTCTTCTTGTAATTCACGTTTGGATTTGTATAAATAATAACTGAATTTGTTTTTATTTAGACCAACTACAAAATCATAGATTCAGTAGCTTGTCTTTTAATTTATTTATTCGATTGTTTTCTAATTTAGATTTTGTTTTTCTTTGTTCTCAGGTAAACAACAAATCAATGTGCAAAGATTAAAAGAACGAGTCAAAATTTGGGAATACAATGCACTTGTAATTTCGTTTTTGAGAAACAATATTTGAATGATGTAACTATTTTTGAATAGTTGTCTCAACAAACATATCTTTATGGTTATTTTGTTTTAGTAAATGATTTATTAAAGTAGATATGTCTCTATCTTGCATGATATGAGAAATAGACTAGGAACTTGTTTTAAATAACACTGTTTGCCTAGGGATAAGGGCAATTCCTTTTGGACCTTATGATAGATTTATCATTTTGAAACTATATGGGATATAGTTTACTTTTTGGCTTTAGTCCTTCTGTAGACTGTGCAATGTAATTATTGTTTCTCATATAATTTATGGACATGAAAACTTATTTGTATTGAATTAGCTTTAGATTGTTCTACATGTATCTTTTCATGTTGAGTTTTTCTTTTACATGGTTCATTATATTTTGGTTCTTTTAATATCTGTGACTAATGGTCCATCTATACAGTTTGAGTTTACATCAAATGTTGGGTCCTTGATAATACCATTTGCTGAGAGTTTGAGTTGATTTCCTTTTCATCTTTTGGACATTTTAAAGTCACATGAGTGAAAATCTATTTGTCTTTCTGTTATCATAGATCTGTTCCGAAATATAAAATATTTCTTTGAGTTGTTTGAGGAAATATCATTCTTTATTTTTGTCATAGATTTATACTTGACAACAGGTTAAGTGGAGCTTATACAACACAGAAAGATGAATCTAGCTTAGTACATTTTCTATACAGTTGATCATCGTCATGTTAGTTAGTTTATATTTTATTTGATTTGTTAATTTACGAATGAATAATGATTAAATCATTTAAAATTTAATGCTTTGTTCATTATCGTTATATCATTTCTAATATTATTCACTCATTGTTTATTAATTTTTCATTCATAGTGAAAAAACAATTTTCTTTATTTTTGCATCTTATTTTGATCCATTAGTTTAAAACCATCATTTTCACGAGGCTTTAGTTAAACCTTGTAACTGTATATATATATCTATTGTATATAATACTACTATTAGTTAAGTAATCGTATGAGTGTGTTAATTGATAGGATTATATATTTAGGTAGTTTTACCTCTTTTAGTTATTTCAAAATCTTAGTTGGCTAACGGATCCATAAAACCCGTTAGGGTAGATCATTCCAAACGGCTTGGGTTAAATAGACAACCCCAGACATGATCTTCCATTCTCGTTGACGGTGTGTCAAAAATGCACGTCAACAACATGTTACAAGGAACAAAGCTAGATTGGTATGTAAAGGATACACACAGTTTGAAGGAATCAACTTTGAAGAGAATTTTTCTCCAATTGCCAGAATGGAAGTAATTTGATTGCTCCTAGATTATGCATGCTCCAAGAATATTAAATTGTATCAGATGGATGTGAAATCAACTTTTCTGAATGGGGAACTTGAAGAAGAAGTCTACATTGAACAACCAGAAGAATTTTAGTTGTCAGAGAATGCAGATTATGTGTGTAAATTAAAAAAGGCCTTGTATGGTCTAAAATAGGCTCCTAGAGCATGGTACTCTAGACTGGATAAATATCTACAACATGCATGGTTTAGGAAAGGAAGTGTAGACAACAACATCTACATCAAGGTAACTCAAGATAGTATTTTATTAATTGAAGTTTATGTTGATGATATTATTTTTGGAAGCAATGATGATATGTTAAGCCAGAAATTTTCAAAGGATATGCAGAATGAATTTGACATGTCATTACTCGAAGAACTATCCTTATTTCTGGGTCTTTAGATACGTCAAAGAAACCAAGGAATTTTAATTTCTCAAACTAAATATATCACAGAAATGATAAAGAGGTTTGGAATGGAATATTGCAAACCAGTTACCTCTCCTATGCAAACCAGTTGCAAGTTGAGCAAAGACGATGATTCAAACTCTACAGACCAGAGGCAATACAAGTCGATGATTGGTATCCTACTATATTTGAAAGCATCCAAAATAGATGTAATGCGGGAAGTTGGATAGGTGGCACGATTTCAAGCAGTGCCAAAGGAATCACATGTATTAGCAGTGAAGAGGATTTTCAGATATCTCAAAGGAACATAAGAGTTTGTATTATGGTATCCAAAAGGAAAGGATCTATCACTTATTGCCTACATAGATGCAGATTGGGCAAGTTGCATTGATGACCAACGAAGCACCGGTGGAGCAACGTTCTACTTGGGTGAGTGTTTAGTATCATGGCTAAGCAAGAAACAATCAGCAATATCCTTATCTACAGCCAAGGTAGAGTATATTGTAGCAACAACTTGTTGTACATAGGTTGTATGGATGAAACAAACTCTGACAGATATACAGGTTAAGTATGATGAGCCCATTCCAATCTATTGTGATAATACAAGCGTCATTAGTATCTCAAAGAACCCGGTGATGCACTCCAAGACGAAGCACATTCCAATCAAGTATCACTTTCTACAGGAATGGGTTGCAGAGAAGAATATCAGAGTTGAATATGTGGGCACAAAATAATAAGTGGAAGACATCTTTACAAAACCTCTTCCAAGATAATCCTTTGAGTATATTCGCTAGAGACTCGGAGTAATTTCTACTCCAAAATGAATTCTTTTGAATGCTTATCTTATATGTCTTAGATATACACGAGGAAGCACCATAAAGAGGATAGTTCAGTTCAGGAGATCAGTTTCATGAAGAGTTCAGTCATGGAGACTATCCCCAAGGACAGTTCAATTAGGAGGAGCAACCCTGGATGGA
This sequence comes from Picea engelmannii, assembly GCA_009831015.1. Taxonomy (NCBI): domain Eukaryota; kingdom Viridiplantae; phylum Streptophyta; class Pinopsida; order Pinales; family Pinaceae; genus Picea; species Picea engelmannii. Next base: position 346,109 of record ML792043.1, read on the forward strand.
AAGATACCTTTGCCATCGATGACAAAGGGAAGAGATTTATCAAATGTAGAGCATAGAGGCATGGTTCCAGGGGGAGTGATGGTCACAGGGGGGGCATAAATGATATGAATTCATTATTGCATGACATGAATTCAGTATTGCATCAGAGTGTTTCCATAAATGCCAAAGGGGGATATTGTTGATTAATTTGGTTGGTTGTCATTGATGTCAACCCTTGAAGAAAGTCTGGTAGTGAATTCCAGTAGCACAAAGGTTTGTGTAATGGACCCAAGTTTGTTTCATGGATAATGGTATGAGTTTTGATATATTTGCAGGTAATACTATTATATATGGATAGTACATGTCATACCATTTCCGGTGGTATGTGGAACGTCACATAAATCCTCACGGTTAGAGAGTTATGGCCATGTGAAGTTGGAGAACCCTCATGAGTCATCTAGAAGCCCCAAAAAGTCAAAGTGTTTGCAAAAGAAATTATTTAAATAATAACGTTAATAGAGAACTCCCTAAAATAAGGAAAGTGGGATGGTACATGAAAGTATAAATAAGAGGCAAGGCTCTCTCATTTAATCACACTTAAACATATTGAATATCTTTTGGTGTGTAAGGCTTATTGCAAGTACTCATTGATACATTTGAAGTTGCAAAAGTCTGAGGTAGTACGAAGGATTGATGATGAAATTTTCAAAATTACAACGAATACTAAAAAACCCTATTTTTTGAGGCATACGTGGGCTGACAGAGTATTAAGGTGCATACATACGTGGGCTGAAAATGTATTAGGGTGCATACATGCGCAGGCTGACAGTGTATTAGGGTGCGTACATGTCGGTAAATCCATGGAAACTTGAGAAGATGAAGATGCAAAGGTTATATATTCTGAGCTCAAGCTCCCAGGAAGGTCTACAGTGCTCAGATACATCAGATCTATCCATTGGTTCAAAAGGTATGTCTTATTTCTATGAATAGTCAGATTTTGATGTATGCATGAGAAATGGTTATGAATATTTCAGGATTCTCCCTAGAGAGACTAGTGGCTACATGGGATCTTTTGTATAAGTCAGATCTATAGAAATACATTGCTGGTATATTTATCATTGATACTTCTTGTTATAGTTGAGGCACATCTTGTATTTCTGGGCATATGGCTAAGGGTTTTTGTGGTACATGGTTGAGAGCTTGTATTGGTTGATGTATTGAGAGGTTGAATATCAGAAAGGGTTTTAATGCTAGATCATGTGAGGGTTATTATACTTGTTCAAGAGTACACACACTTATGGAACATGACTAGAGAGAGATATAGAGGTTTTAGGTAAAGATTATGTATGAGGATGCATGCAAAGGGTATAGATATAGTATGGATACAGTGATAGGTTACAGATCTATGTGAAAGAAGTTACAGAGGGTCAGAAGTTTTCAGAAGAAACAAAACCCTAGTTTTCAGAAGGCATACATAGGTTGCATAACAGTTTGGTCGCATACATACGCAGGTTGCATAACAAATAGGGCACGTACATATGTGTGTTGCATAACTACAGGTCTTGTATCTGTTGTATTTTGGTTGATACATGTTCATTTCAGGTATAGGTTGATTGCAGGGAAGTAGTACAGGTTGGTTGCAGGTTAGTGGTACATGTTGGCACAGTTGTACAGTGTTATACCTCACAGTGATAGTGTGACAATGGTTCCATCATTCTACTTATATTTCAGGGAGGTTGGACGGGGCAAGGACAAGTGGTTGTATCCACCTTTCAGTTGTAGCCGGAGAACATAGGGGGTTGTAGCCTCCTTCTGGTTGTAGCCAAAGAATTGGGAAGTTGGAGCTTCCCTCGGGTTGTAGCCTGAGAAACTAGGGGATTGGAGATAGAAAACAAAGGAAGTTGGTGCTTCCAATGAATGCAATTCTTAAATACATATAAGAAAAAGCATTATGTGGTTTTCTCCCGCTTTGGGTTTCCACGTAAAAACACTGGTGTACTGTGTATGTGTATGACTGCTCATTTTTTCATTGTTTATTTACTCTGCAATTATTGGATGATAATGCTACATTGATATAACACTCGCATATTGTGTTTAGAAAAGGATTTAATTTCTATATTACTGATTCACCCCCCCACTCAATAATCCAATAGATACCCCACCTATGACAAAGAGATGTACTCCATTGTACAGGCTTGTCGACAATGGAAGCATTATATTTTAGAGAAGTAAACGATCATCCACATTGATCAAGGGTCTCTGCAATTCATGCAGACACGGGGAAAGATACAAAATGACCACCATTAGAAGTGGTCCATGTACCTACAACAATTTTACTTGAACATCAAGTACAATAAGGGCATCACCAACAATGTCGCAAACCGTCTCAATTGACCCATGGTTGTGGCGTTAACCAAATTTCTTAACTGTTGTGGGAATAAGATGTTTGGGTGGCCACATTTATACAATAGTGAATCTGAATTTGATGCTCCCTAGTAAATATTGATCGTAGGAAAAATGGTTCTATACTTTCATCTCCAGGATGAATTATTATGCCATCTGAGCCATCTTTGTGTTCCTTCAAGCAAGTGTCCAAATCTTGTTTGGGAAGATCATTGCATTCAAGCGACATGACACTTTGGTGTGGAAAAAATAGTTTTCATACTACAAAATCATTTGTATTGGTTTAAGATTCGATAATATTTCTACAAGCACATCATTTATTGCACTTCCTACATCATTGGCAAACCCTCCACCAAGAAACAGGGGATATACACCTCTCTTCCTACTCTCGATAGGCCTTGGGAGTCCATCTCCATGGATTACATGTTCGGTCTACCTTCAACCAAGCATGGGAATGACTGTGTCTTCGTGGTCATTGATCGATTGTCTAAGATGACAGTTTTGACACCTTGTAATAATAGCATCACAATCGAGGTCGCCGCTAAGGTATTCTTTGAACGTTTTTGGGTTCATTTTGGGCTCCCATGGACCATTATTTCAGATCGATATAGTAGGTTCATGAGTACCTTTTTCTTGAACCTATGGTCAATGATGGACACCAAGCTGACCAAATCGACTGCCTTCCACCCATATACTTATGGAAAAACAAAGGTAGTCAAAAGGATGGCTTTCCATAACATGAGGATGTGTAATTCCAAACATCCATGCAAATGGGACAAGAGCTTTCCTTATTTTCAACATAGCTACATCAGATCCCTCCACATCTCTATTGGCTAGAACCATTTTCAAGTGTGCTTGGGGTTAAAACCATCGGCCCCCATTGACACAGCTCTGCCCATTGTAGTTTCACAAGAAGAGTCTTCCCATGCCAAGACCGAGGCATATTGAGAAGAAAAATTTATTGAGTGAATCTAGAACATTCAACAACAAGTTCATGACATTTAGTAGAAATCGAATTCCAAATACAAGCAGCGCCACGATCAACATCAGGTACGACAAAAGTTTCAGGTGGAAGATAAGGTATGGTTGCATCTACAAAAAGAGATCCTCATAGGGCCCCATAAAAAGACCCACCCACTCCAATATGGGACTTACACCATCACCAAAGTTGTGTGTGAGAATTATTTTGAATTAAGTATTCCCCCTTTCCTTGTCTTGCACCCAATGTTTATTGTGGAACTACTTCGACCATATTTTCCACCTCTCCTGGACACTTTGGACGTGGTTGAAAACTTGGCCCCTACATAACTAAATCCTTAATTCATTGAATAGGTGATATATGATCAGATCACAGAAACCAAGATGAAGGGAACCTCCTAGTAGAACATCCAACTCTATTGGGTCATCAAAGCAGGGCAACTTCTTCACCAAGGCAAGTGGCTCACCAAGAGTCATATTCAACAGAAGTTTTCCCATCTAATGGAGGAACTTGAAGAAATGGGGACCATTTATACCTAATGGGGGAGGAATGATCCAGTTGGATACTAGTGGCCACCCACCTATTCCACTAATTCATAATGGTTTCACATCTTAGCATTTTTTCTATGGTTTTTCGGGTCCCAAACTTCTGGGGTCATTTTTAGGCCCTAAACGATGTGTTTTTGACATGGCAGTGCCCTGTAGATTAACAAAGGCATGTTGGGTCATTTGGAATGTGTACTCCTCGGCTAGGCCTTTGTGATGAGGTATCGAGTACCCCAAATGGATATTGTATGCAAACGTTGTGCCCCCGAGAATTTTATGTATCAACTAACCACATCAGGGCTGACAAAATATGAAATGTCAAAAGGTTTGTGGGTCATTTGGAATGTGTACTCTTCGGATAGAGCTTTGTGATCGGGTTCCGAGTACCCCAAATGGATATCATATGCAAAATTTGTGCCCCTGAGAAGTTGATGTATCAACTAACCACATTGGAGCCCACAAACCTTTTGAGGTTTCATCTATTGGGTTTAGGGTTTTGAATGTTTAGGGTTTTCTAGTTGATTTTTATGTTAAAAGGCCTTTTCGACCTCTTTGTAATCAATTTCTTACGAATGAGTGTAGTCGTCATGTCTCTATATTCATAGATAATCTACCACAATTCTAACTAGCTTATGTGCTTTGCATTTTACAGTCTTTTGTATTTCAGACAGCCATTAATATAATCTGAGTTTAATTGTATTATTGTTTTCTTGCAATATCTCAGTGTGTTTCCTTCTTATATCATTTCCTTCATGTTGTTCTCAATATAATCTAAATCAATGAGTAGGCATGATGATCATTAAATGTTTGGTGCTTATTGATGTGAATTTGTGCATATGGGCATGTTTGAACATGCATATGGCATGATTGTAGACTGAGAGTGGTCTTCTATTATATATGAAATAATGATGTTATGATATTTGAATGTGACTAATGATGGATTGTGTATCCAAGAAAATTATTATAGCATGGTTGAATATGTTGATAATTTTTTTCATATGAAATCCATTTGTATGAAGAAAATGAGGATAGTAATATGTTGACCAAGAGAATTGGTGAAGGGAGCCGACGAGCTTCTACAAAATATCAATTGATCAGGTAGCATCAATTAATGTAATAACAACCATGCAGGTATGCATTTATGGTTGTTTATAATGCATGAATGTTGAAGGGAATTGAGGTAAGAGTTACCTCAGCTAAATTCCCAATATTTGAAATTGATGTAACGAAAAAGGGCCTTGAGTACACACATGTTGTGTAATGCTTGAATGCATTTATGAGAAATTTAATTGCATATTATGTTATATTGGTTATGATATCATAATCAAGTCCAGTTAGGAGACATACTCTTATTGTACCAATGAATTCCATTAGACATGACCATGTGTGAGGCCATGTTGAGGTTGGAAATGGAAAGGATATAACTCCATACATGTGTGTAATGTTCTTCCCCTGTATAACCATTGTTTGGACTGCAACCTCTTTTCCGACATGGGAAAGCACAAAGGGAATTATGTTCCTAGTGTTGTGTATGGATCGAAGAGGAAGGTATCCAAATGATAGAGAAAGTAATTGGGGAAGATTTTGAATGATGTGTTAAGGCATGGGCTATGCCTTCCAACTCACATGGTGGAATACATGACATACATATATGGTATTCTTGAGTCAATGCAAGGATGCATTGTGTAAATTTGTTCATGGGTATTGTCACATTGGATTCATTTGTTGGTAAAATTTGATTGCATTATGAAAATCTTGGTGTGTTGATAATGCATGTACAGTGAATGATAGTTTCATTCTAGATAATATGATTAATAGTTGAATATTTCTTTTAAATGAATATGGAAATGATTGAATTGCTCGTAAGATACAATTCTGAGATCACTTCATGGGTTGTTATAAATGTGCATGAATGATAACGATTTGTTTGTATGCATGAAAGTTGAGAAAATGCATGAAAATGGTATTGGATATGGAAGGGAGGTAAGCCCATAAAGAAGAGCAATGCCTGCAATTGCAAGAGACAAACATAATGAGAAAAAATCTTATAAATGGGAAATTTTATTTTCTTGTATAAAACAGATTGGAAAATTAATAATTGAGAATGTTGTATCTCATGTTAATTGTATGTATATGATGTAGATGAGATTATTTCCACCAGTTGGCACTCGCTTGCACCAAAACACCTTGGCAAATGATGGATCACCTAAGGAACTATATAAAAATAAAATGGATGCTTGAGCCTAAAGGGAGAGTACAGCAAGGACATAGAACTTCAAAAGAGAAGAGAAGATTAAAGTATACTAGGCATGCTAGTAGTTGTTCAGAGCCATTGAAGACTAAAGAAGAATTTTTTTAGGCATGCAAAATAACTAGGTTGTCAATCCTGAAGAATGAACTCCTATGTGGGAGTTGCACTACCGAAGAACTACTTTTTCATGCCTGAAGAGTGAAATCTTGTGTGGGAGTTGCACTATCAAAGAACTAGGTTATCATGCCTGAAGAGTGAACTCCTGTGAGAGTTGCACTGTAGTAGCAAGGTTGTTGTTTCTTATTTCCTCATAGTTTTCCTAATAGAGAATTCCCTTGAGTTCCCAGTAGTGATATTCCTAGTCACCTATGCCAGATACCCTATTAAAATGGTGCAGCCCAATGGACTGAGAGAAATGAAGGGGGAACATTAGGAATGGTATAGTCTGATGGGCTGAGAGAAGTGAAGGGATACATTCCTTAGGTTAGGCAGGTTGTGTGGAAGAGACCTGGTGGAAATCGAGATAGATTTAGGAGAATGTCGGTGGGTTATGTATTTGTCATTTTTGGGCCAGAGTCTCTATGTATTTATTTTTTGGGGCTATAATTCCCATGTGACATTAGGCCATAGAGCATGTATGTTGATTAAGGTCGGAGAGCCTAACATTGTGAAATGTATATAACCTGGTGGTGTTGTGCACTGAGGACGGTGAAAAAATAAGGGGGAGGGGAATGTAACATCCCCGATTTTAATCCCCACAAATTATAATGTAATTGTATAAATGTGATTTAGACTAGTGCATCGATATGTTGGGGAAACGAACCCATATTGATTGATATAGCCAAGGGGAAAATTATGTAAATGGTACATTGAAATAATTAATAAAAAATACAATCATTGGTTGTGATACAAGAGGAATGATAATGATGGGGAGGCTATGATTCCACAAGAGAGGGGTGTTAGCATAATTTTCAATGCTCCCCATAAGTTTCGCAACATGGTATAACAACCTCTAGGAAGGTCCTTAACTAGGATGGTAGTGGATTTCCATAAGGTGCATCTTTTGGATATAACGACCAACTCAACTCCCAAGAAGTGGTATCAAATCAGGGTCATGGGTTCGAAACTCACTCGGGTAACACTGAGGGGAAGATTGTTGGCATAATGTTCAAGGATCCTCATGAGTTTCACGACGTGGTCTAATAGCCTCTCAGCAGATCCTTAACTGGGATGGTAGTGAATTTCCATAAGGTGTTCCTTTTGGATCTAAAAACCAGATCAACTCCCAACAAGGGGGATAAATGGGGTTTTGTTGATGGGTATTAATTCAAACCCACATTCCTAAATTTTATTATCTTTGTGTATAAACCTTCTAATTTTTATTGAGTGTTCCTAAAGATAATCATTGAATTCATGTAATAAGGTGGGTGTGAGAAGTCACATCCCATAATTATTGGGAGCATGGGACTGAAGTACAATCATTTTTGGAAAGAGTGAGATTCAAGCAAGCAAGGGAGAATAAGGGAAATTCACATGTAGAAAGGAGACAAATTTTACATGCAATTTTTTTGGGAAGCTAGAGAAAAGATGAGTGTTAGGAAGAGTACCACCCATGCTTTGCTTGAAGGAAACCATTATTGGGTTGTGTTTATGTTGTAAGTATGGCCCATGTGCCTATAAAATGGGATGTAATTATGTAATATGTTTCCTATTGAAGAAATGGCTCAAAAGCCTTGTGAAGGATGATGTGAGCACTCTTAGAGTAGCTAAGAGTTCCTGGAAGTCCCCAACTGTGAGATTCTTGGACAACTGAGTGCACTAGAATCCCTGATAAATGAATGGGATAGCCCGATGGACTCGGAGTGGTGAAGGGGGTACATTCCTTAGATTGTATAGGTTGTGGGGAAGAGATTTGGTGGATCGGAACGTTTTTTGGATTAGAACATAGGTTTTGGGTTGTTGAGTGTGGAGAGTGGAAAACCAAGAGGGACACACCTTCTTTTGGACTTGTAGCCTCAGCTTGGGGATGGCCTGTTGTTGAGAGAAAATGAACAGTAGCGCCCATGGCTGGGAGGTTCATCCTTCATACACATCTAGTTGGTTAAGTTTTGTAAACATATATGTTTTATATTATGTTATTCAGTTTATTCCATTGTGTAAATGGTTTATGTGAATGCTATGTGTTTTATGTTTTCTTGAACAGTTGCATTCGTGGTTTTTATAAATGTTGTTAAATGCATGTTTAATTATGATTCTGCTACCCCTTGGGTTATTTTATATGTATGGGTAAATTTTAAATTTTCATTTCAATAGGCTAAATCATTTTTTTGGTAACGAGACTCGGCTTGGAGGTTGGCTACGTTATAGAATGACCACACAAGGGAGAGCTCAGTTAGTAAACAAAATATTGTTGAATAAGGAGAAGAATTGGTCACCACTTAACTTTTTTTAAATGACTTGGGAACCAAAATTAGTAAGCATGCCCCTGCACAAAAAACATGTGAGGAGATATGTAGATTTTAACCTTGTATAATATTTTACTGCAAATAGATTTTCAATAAAAGAAAAAAAAGATACAATGGAAAATACACACATTGCACAGATGTTTTTCCCTGGAAACTCAAACCCGGAAAGCCAACATATTGTATATTCATTCATAGTGATACATTTTTTACAATACAATATACATATAGGATCAATCGGCATCCAAAATCCTAACCCAATGACCTGGATTAGTCAACAACCCTAATTCCTTAACCAGAAATAGAAAACCATCGGAAACAACCATGTGTCCAAAAACCACCCAACAATGGACATGAAAATCCAGGCGACATGAAAAATTAGGCAAAAATGTGACACGTTTCTCAAGGAAAAACATTTCTCGGGGGAACTGCCCCTTAACCCCCGCACAGGGGGGATATCGCCCCCCTCAAACCCCCCTGTGTGCCCGACACTATAGATAGTCGTGAAAATAATATAACACATACCCAACATTCTCCCACTTGTTGTTTTCTTTTCATACAGAGGGTTACATAATCAACAATATAGGGAAGCATTGCCCATGGATAATCTACACCAAGAGAAATTCTCAGTGATCACAGATTTTGTTAATGAATCTACAACATTCTTAAAAGTGTCCACCTTCATCAACAACACTTTATTTTCTTCAACCATGTCTCTCACAAAGTGATATTGAATATCAATATGCTTTTTCTTTGAATGATAAGCTGGGTTATTCACCAGAAAAATTGCACTCTGATTGTCACAATCTATCCCTACAACTTTTTTTACCAACCCAATACCTGAACACAATATTTGTAACCATACTTCTTCCTTACTTGCATGAGTGGTTTCCATGTATTCAACTTCTGTAGTTGAAATTGCCACTACATCCTATCTTTTTCTCATCCAATTGATTGCTCCTCCAAATAGGTTAAACACATGCCCGCTTGTACATATCCTACAATCCATATCTCCAGCCCATTATGCATCCATAAATACATTTATTTACAACACTCTATCCAATCCTAGTCTTCCTTGGTAGCACAATCCATAGCTAGTAGTGCCACGCAAATACCTGAAAACCCTTTTTACTATTGTCCAATGCTCCTTCCCTAGTTTTGACATATACCTTCTCAAAACTCCCACTACATGTGCAATGTCTTCTCTAGTACAGAGCATTTCATACATCAAACTTCCAACTACACTCACATATGGAACACAAGACATGTCCTCCTCCTCTTCCTGTTTCTTGGGACACTGATTCGCAGATAACTTTACACCAATAGGAATAGGGACCTTGACCAGTTTACATTCCTACATATTAAACCTCTGCAATATTGTCTCGACATATTTTCTTTGATTTAACCATAGTTTCCTCATTTTTTGATCTCTTTTAATTTCCATGCCCAAAATGAAATTTGAAGCACCGAGATCCTTCATGTCAAATTTAGAGGACAGCTGATTTTTCACATCCTAGATAATCTCCTTGTTGTTTCCTATCAACAACATGTCATCCACATACAAGACCAAATAAATCAAATGATCACCAATTAATTTAAAATACACACAATGATCCTCTTTACTTCTTGTGAATCTAAGTGCCAGCATATTAGTATAAATTTTTTTATACCACATCCTTGGTGATTGTTTTAAACCATACATAGACTTTTTCAGCTTGCATATCGGCTCTGTCTTTCCCTTCACAGCAAATCCTTTTGGTTTCTTCATATAGATTTCTTCTTCTAGATCCCCATGTAGGAATGTTGTCTTCACATCCATCTATTCTACTTCAAAATCAAATGCAATAGCAACAAATAAAAGAAATATTATAGAAGTTAACTTGGCAATAGGAGAAAAAATCTCACCAAAATCAATTCCCTCAACCTGGGAATAACCCTTTGCTACTAATCGAGCTTTGTATTTCTCCACTTTTCCTTCTACATTCAGCTTCTTTTTAAATACCCATTTGTTTCCAATGAACTTTCTTCAAGTTGGCAACTCCACTAGATCCCAAGCCTCATTCTTATCCAAAGTTTCCATTTCTTCAACCATGGCCTTTTTCCGGAGCTTTCCATCCTCTGAATCCACTTCCTCCCTAACAGTTCTAGGATCATCATCAGTAATAGACAAAGCAAAATTTGAACGGAAATAAAATGGATTATACCTTTCCGGTATCCTTCTTTCTCGAATCTATCTCCTCAATACTGGAGTATGAGGATCTTCTTCTTCTGATTCATGTTCTTATGTAGAGTCTGATTCATCAACCTTTAAATCAAACTATATTTTCTTTGGCTCTTCCTTACTTGATAGGACTTCATGTTTAACAACATCCTTCATTTCTCTAAATACCACATCTCGATTATACACAACCTTCTTAGTTTCTGGGTTCCAAAGCTTATAACCTTTGATACCATGTTTATACCCAATAAAGATACACTTTTCAGCCTTCTTATCTAGATTACTCTTGTTTTTCTTTGGAACATGAACATAGGCCTCACATCCAAATACCTTGAGATGTGTGAGAGAAGGTTTCTTACCAGTCCATACCTCTTATGGAGTCTTGTCATCCAGTGTTGATGAGGGTGATCTTTTGACCAGGTAACATGTAGTACCCACTACCTATGCCCATAATTCTTTCCCTAACCCAACACCAATGAGCATGCACCTTACTTTTTCCATCAACATCTTGTTCATCCTTTTTGCAAATCCATTCTGCTGAGGTGTATATGGAGTAGTCTTATGCCTTGTTATACTGTACTTCTTACATAATTATTCAAATTCAATCCCCCAAAACTCTTTGTCTTTATATGTCCTCAACACCTTAACTCTTTTCTCTGTTTGATTCTCAACAAGAGCCTTAAAATATTTAAACCTGTCAAAGAATTTAGATTTTTTCCTGAGGAAATGTATCCAAGTATTCCTCGAGAATTCATCTATAAATGAGACATAGTAAACATATTTTCCCAATGATGGAACTGACACAGGTACAAACACATCATTGTGAACTAGCTGTAAAATTCCTTCTTCCCTCATTGCACTAGAGGGGAATCTTACCCGATTCTTCTTCCCATATACACAATGTTCACAAAAATCAAAATCCAGAGAGTAGTTAGACATACCTTCAACCATACCTTTACCATCTAGTAGTCAAAGACCCTTCTCTTTGATATGCCCCAGTCTTTGATGCCACAACATAACCTTTTCTCCAGATACTGTAGGAGTTTTTTCTTCTTCAACTCCAATACCAAGAACAATGGAACTATTACACTAATCAATAATAGTGCTTCCTTCCAGCTTATACAGATTTCCAAACCAAACTCCCTTCAACAACACCATTTCTCCTCGAACCATCATGTAGGTTTCCTTTTCAAATATTGTTTTTACCCCTGCATCATCCATTTTTCTTACAAAAATCAAATTTTTGTCCAAAACTTAGATGTGTAGAACACCATGTAGTTTTCTAATCCTTCCATCTATGAGCCTCGACTTGACTTTTCTTTGTCCTACGACTCTAGTTGTCGATTCATCACCTAGCAAAACATTACCTCCATCAAACCTTTCATATTCACAGAACCACTCCGTGTTTGGAGTCATATGAAAGGATGCACCTGATTCAACCAACCATGCCTCATGATATGCATGTTTTCTTGAAGAAGAATCCAATTACACATCCCCTCCTTCCTTGGAGATCTTTTCTTTTGTAGAAGGAGCTTCTTTAGATCCCTTCTTTTTCTTAATTTTGGATCTACACTGCTTCTTGTAGTGCCCTTCTTTTCCACATCTCCAACATACCTTTACAAAATTTCTGGGAGATTTATATCTACCTTTAGACTTAGATCTCCCACTTGAGGACTTAGGCCTATTTATTAACTGGGAGCATCCTCTTGCAAATAATGCATCTGTGCTCTTTCCTTCCATGTTCTTCTATCTCATCTCCTCCAACAACAAGGATGAGACCACTTCATCTAAATTCAAGGCAGTTGTATTACTACCTATGGCCACAACTAGACTATCCTGCAAGTCTGGTAAAGAGCATAGTAAATTGATACACTTATCTTCATATGAAATTTTAATCTCAACAGATATTAATTGACTTACCACAGTATTGAAGGCGTTCAAATGCTCTGCCACCGAGTCTCCATTTCTCATCCTCAAGTTATAAAACTTCTTTCTTAGGAAAATTTTATTTACTTGGGACTTAGACTAATACAACTTCCCCAACTTATCCCATAAATATTTGGTTGTAGCTTCCTCTGACACATTCAGTAATACTGAATCTGAGAGACATAGTCGGATTGTGCTCTTCGCCTTCTGATCCAAATTTTTCCAGTCATCTGTTGAAGTTCCATTAGGTATAGTACCTAGATCCACCATGATCCACTGATCTCTATCCACCAATAGATATTCCATATTGAGCTTCCATGTCTCAAAACTTTTCCCATTAAACTTCTCTATATACATTTTTTAATTTCTCTCCATTTCTTTTCATCTGAAAAATCAATACCATGGATATCCCATTGTAACAAGGCTTATCATAGTCCCAAGCCAAACCCTTGACCACAAAGGCATCCCCCTAAATCCAACAAATCTCTGATACCAAATGTAGATTTTAACCTTGTACAATATTTTACTACAAACAGATTTTCAATAAAAGAACATAAAAGATACAATGGAAAATACACACATTACATAGAGATTTTTCCCTTGGAAACCCAAACCGAGAAAACCAACATATTATATATTCATTCATACTGATACATTGTTTACAATACAACATACATATGGGAGAAAGCAACATCCAAAACCCTAACCCAATGACCTGGATTAGTCAACAACCCTAATTCCTTAACCGAAAATATAAAACCATCGAAAAAAACCATGTGCCAAAAAACCGCCCAGCAATGGACACAAAAATCGAGGTGACATGGAAAACGAGGAAAAAATGTGACATGCTTCCCGAGGAAAAAAAATATCGGGGGCACTACCCCCCAACCTCTGCACAGGGGGGCTATCTCCCCCCTGCAAACCCCCATGCACAATGTAGAAAACACTATATCTAGTCGTGTAAAGAATATAACACGTACCCAACAAGATCAAACAAATTTTTTGTTTCCCTCCTTCCATGGAATTAGTGGGATGGATTAAATGAAACATCATCCTTCAACATACCCAAAAAATGGGTTTTCTAAGAAAAGTGGCAAGGCAAGAAGGAAGATGCCCAAATGAAACCTTAGGAAAATAACAAGTGAAATGCCAAGAAGAAGACTAAAAGGAGGAGCAAGGAAGAGGGAACATGCACATAAGGGAGATCTCAATAAGAAGACAAAAATATTTTCAATAAGGAGAAGAGTTCGTCACCACTTAAGTTTTCTGATACGACTTGGTAGCTAAAATATGGAAGCCTTCCCATGCACAATAAACTTGTAAGGAGATTGAATGAATTTCTTGTTTCCCACCTTACTTGGCATGAGTGGAAAGGAGTAAACGAAATTCCATCCTTCCATGTACTTAAAACTTGGGGTTGGAAAGAAAAGTGGCAAAGAAAGTGTTGATTAAGGTTGGTTGTCATTGATGTCAACCCTTGAAGAAAGCCCCGTAGCACAAAGGTTTGGGTAATGGACCCAATATTGTTTGATGTAAATATGACTCATTATTGTTTTGTCATGGTTGATAAGAATTAAATATGGAT
>ML792043.1:385849-399020 GCA_009831015.1 Picea engelmannii
TGGGCCGGGCTCTGTGAAAAATTCTGCTCATGTTTCACCAGGTGTACCAACGGCTTTAATACCTCAGATATGCCACTCAAATCCAACGGATGGATAAGATCTACAAGACGGTGACCTATGATATGAAGAATCTCATAGGAGAGCTGAAGAGTCTTTGGGAACTGGGCCAGTTGATGAAAGTAAGATGTGTCCAAGCTCACCAATGATCCTTCAACAAATGGGTACAGATGAAATGAGTTTCACCAAAAACCGAGCCGACTCAAACCAACGAGAAAACAATGTGAAAGTAATCAAACGTGAAAATTTGATGGTAACTTCGCGTTAAGCAAAAGACATGGTCATGATGTAAAGTTAGAAAGAAATCGTGGAGGGTAAGACAGGCTGGAATCATGAAAACATGATGTAAGGTTGGAAAAAAATCGTGTAGGATAAGACAGCAATCATTAAAAACTCATATAATATAATTATTAGTAACTATAATAATAATAATCTATTTTTAAAGTCAATGAGAACTCCTTGTTTGTGGGACAAGGGACTCCTTCTGTCGACTGGTAAAGTCTATCTAGGTATACATACCTTACCTCTCTCTAGATTTGAACTTGTGACTTCTTAGGAGGAAACACATTTCTTAACCATTAGGCCCACTAAAGTTGTATTCACTACTTCATTATTGAATTATGATTAGTTTTATCACCTTTTCAAAAATTTCTAAAATTAAAATTAAAATTAAAAACATCTTAAAATAAATAATTATTTATTTTATTAATATAAAAGTTTGATAAAATTTGATAACATAAGTGGAAGGGAGATGCTCAAACAAAACACCAAGCAAAGAACACTTGAAATGGCAAAAGGAAAAATGGAGTGAGCAATAAGGAAGAGGAACAACCACACTACGAAGAGGCCTTTAAGAGGACAAAAATTGTTGACTACGGAGAAGCATTGGTCACCACTTAACTTTTTTGAGACTACTTGGGAGCCAAAATGGTCAAGCCTAGCCAAACACAAAAAAACATGTGAGGAGAACAAATGAAGTTTGAAGTCTCCCACCTTCCTTGACATAGGTAGCATTGAATAAACCACGGGCTCACGTTCATTCATAAAGGGGGTTTTTTAATTATGAAAAATAGAGCCAATATATTGGGGGGGCTTTATAGCTATTGGGGGGTAAAAGGGGGTATTTGGTAAAAATACGAGATATATAGTAAAAATAGAGTTTTGTTTATTGGAAAAATCTATTAGGAGGGGGGTAAAACAAAAGGATATGGGGAGGTGTTTATCTATATCTAATGAAATTAGGGGTATTCTTTAATATCTCATGAACAAACGCGCTATCTCATATGTTCCTTGAGTGGAGACCCCATGGAATAAACGAATTTCCATCCATCAACATACCAAAAAATTGGGATTGCCAAGAAAAGTGCCAAGGCAAAAAGGCAGATGGCCAAATGAAACATAGGATAGAGAATAAATGAATTGGATAGAAGAAGAGAAAAGTGAGTAGCAAGGAAGAGGGAGCAACCATGCAAAAGAAAACTACAAAAAAGGGAAAAAAATATTATCAAATAAGGAGAAGCATTGCTCACCACTTAATTTTTTTTAGACAACTTGGGAGCCAAAATTGGCAAACCCACCACGCACAAGAAACATGTGAGGAGACAAAAACAATTATGGGGTTTCCAACCTTCCTTAGCACAGGTGGCATTGAGTAAACAAAAATCCATCCATCAATGCAATGAAAACTTGGGGTTGCCAAGGCAAGAATATAGATGCACAGATGAAATCCTAGACAAAGAACAAACTAAACGATCAGAGTAAGACCGAAGCGAACAATAAGGAAGAGGAAACAACCACACTAGGGAGAGATCAATAAGAAGACAAACACATTGTTGAATAAGTAGAAGCATTACTAACCACTTCACTTTGTTTAGACGACTTGGGTACCAAAACCAACAAGCTCGCCTGTGCACAAGAAACATGTTAGGAGATCAATTGAATTTTGTAGTTTCCCATCTTCCTTGACTTGGGTGGCATGGAGTAAATAAAACAACATCCATAAATGTATTGAAAACTAGGGTTTTCCAAGAAAATCACTAAGTCAAGAAGGTAGATGCCCAAACAAAACATCAAGAAAAGAATAATCAAAATAGTAAGAGGAAGACTGAAGCAACGAATTAACTTTTCTAAGACGACTTGGGAGCCAAAATTGGCAAGCCCACCCATGCACAGGAAACATGTGAGTAAACCATACAATTTTTTGGGTTTCCCACCTTCCTTGGCACACATAGCATGGAGTAAACAAAATTTCATCCATCAATGTACCGAAAAATTAGGTTTTCCAAGGAAAGAATGAATATGCCCAAATGAAACACTGGGAAAAGAACAAGCAAAATAGCAAGAGGAATACCAAAGCGGAAAACAAGGAAGAGGGAACAACCACACTAGGGAGAGCTACATAAGAAGACAAAAATATTGTCAAATAAGGAGAAACATTGGTCACCACTTAACTTTTTTGAGATAACTTTGGAGCCAAAATTGGAAAGCCTTTCCACACAAAAGAAACATGAGAGGTGACAAAACGAATTTTGGGCTTTCCCACCTTCCTTGGCATGAGCAGCATGGAGTAAAAGAAAAGTCATCCATCAACATACCGAAAACTTAGGATTTTCAAGAAAAGTTCCAAGGAAAGAATGCAAATGCCCCAAATTCCAAAGGAGGAATGAACAGGTAAAAAGGTAAACTATTCATTTCTAAAGACTTTTGATTGTGAAACATTTGTCCATATTGATAGAGAAAATAGAACAAAGCTTGAGGCAAAATCCAAGAAGTTTACTTTTATTGGATATGGAGTTACTGATTTTGGTTGTCACTTGTGGGATTATGAAAATCACAAAGTCATTAGGAGTAAAGATGTGGTATTCAATAAAAAGTTCATGTACAAATATCAGTTGCAGGGAAAGAAACAGGAAAATGAAAACAAATAACACGTAGTGCTTGATGAAATCAAAACGAAAATCCAAAGGCGCCATAAAATCAAAATGTTCAAAAAGAGGTACCTCAAACTCCTGCCAAGGTTGTTATAATATCTACTAGGTTAAGTACACCTCTTGAATGATACTCTCCTTCACTGTATTATTTATTGTTGATTGATTCTGGTGAACTAGAAAGATATGAAGAAGAAATGCAAGTAGAAACAGAAAGAAGTGGGAGCAAGGCATGAAAGAGGAGATGGACTCCTTGGTACATAACCAAAATTGGGTCTTAGATTAGTTTCCTATGGATAAAAGAGAATTGTAGAATAAATGTGTATCTAGTTTGAAGGAAGAAGATGGAGGAAAAAATAGGTACAAGGCCAGACTTGTTGTAAATGGGTTTGCACAGAAGAAAGGTATAGATTTTGATGAAATATTTTCTCTTGTTGTTAAAATGACTTCAATTAGAACTATTTTAAGTCTAGTGGCACTAGAAGATTTTCATCTTGAACAGTTAGATGTAAACACAATGTTTCTCCATGGGGATTTGATGGAAGAGGTGCAGTGGTCATACGGATATGAGGTTAAAGGGAAGGATAAATTATTATGCAAGTTGAAGAAGAGTTTGTATGGCCAAAAGCAAGCTCCAAGGCAGTGGTATTTGAAATTTGACAGGTTTATGACAGAACAAGGTTATAGTAGATGTCATTCTGACCACTATGTTTATTTTAAGAGACTAGATAATGGCAACTATATTATCTTGTTATTATATGTAGATGCCATGCTTGTTGCAGGGTATAACATGAAAAATATAAATGTGCTCAAAAGAAAATTATGTAATTAATTTGTGATGAAGGATTTGGATGCTGCAAAGAAAATCCTTGGTATGAGAGTAACAAGAGACAAAAAAATCACAAATTAACATTGTCTCAAGGTGAGTACATAGAGAAGGTGTTGGAAATATTTAAAATGAAGGATGAAAAACCAATTAATACACCTTTGGCCAGCCATTTCAAATTGACTAAGGATATGTGTCCCAAGACACGAGAACATATAGACTACATGTCGAAAGTTTTGTACTCATCGACAGTTGGCAACTTGATGTATGCAATGGTGTGCACAAGGTTGGATATTGCACATGTAATGGGAGTTGTGAACATGTATATGAACAATCTAAGTAAAAACCATTGGAAGGCAGTAAAGTGGATTCTCATGTATTTGAGAGGTACTACTACTCATGCATTATGTTTTGGAGGTTCAAACACTATTATATAGGGATATGTTGATTCATATATGGAAGGTGATATATATAGCATGTGGAGAACCACATGGTATGCTTTTACTGTAGGTGGAATAGCAATGAGTTGGATTTCAAAATTGAAAAAGGTTGTTTCACTTTCAACAATAGAAGCAGAGTATGTCACTGCTACAAAGGCTAGTAAAAAGATGATTTGGTTACATAGATTTATGGAGTAATTGGGAAATAAGCAAGAGAATATCAGGTTGTACAGTGACATCTAGAGTGTTGTTCATCGTGAAAATACCTAAACGTTGCATTCTAAGACTAAACATATATAGCTCAAGTTCCATTTCATACGATTAGTTTTGGAAGATGAATTGTTGAAGGTGGAAAAGACACACACTAGCCAGAATCTGCAGACATGTTAACAAAGACAATAACCGAGGATAAAATAAGTTCCTGCTTAGTTTTAGTTGGCCTTCAAGTATGATGGTGAAGATGAGAAACATGATAGGTCCAAATTTGAAGCATAGTCTAGTAGGTGCAATAGTGGTGAGGTTGTTGTGATCAGTCTCCAAGTAGGATATTGTTGGTTGTGGAGCTTGATTATCTTCCTGATTTAGAGAAATTGTTTCAACCACGATCCTAGTTCTTGATGAGGTGGTATGGAGGGGATTTCTCCACAACTAATGTTGTCAGAGATTACAGCAGGGTGAAGAAAATTATTTGGATCCCCCCCTGGCAAGGGTTCAGGGGCAACACCCTTGAAGAGAACTTTTTGGAAAAATGCCTTGTAAAATATTGTAATTTCATAGCCAATCTAGATTGTTGATTATTAGGTCGTTGATCTTACAGTAAAGGATATGTTGGTACCTTTTTTCCTAGAAGGAAATCCTCTTTTTAAGAGGGCATTGTATTGCAACTATGTATGGGGAGAGAGATTATTGTGATTGAGAGAGGAGACTTTGAGAGAGTGAAGAGGAGATTGTGGCGGATGTATTGTAGGTGTTATCCTTTTATTTTGTTGGATATATTAAACCAAGGACCAGTTGTTTCTCCATGGATGTAGCCTATATCAGGTGAACCATGTATATCAATGTCTTTCTTGTATTGTGTTCTTTTTTGTTTTGTTTTTGCATTCATTTTGATTTTTTTTTTATTTTTATTTCTCCATGATCCTTTTCCTAAAACATATCGCTTCTATCATGTACATATAGTTACCATGAGATATCATCGTAGAAATTTCAACCAAAATCTTTTAAACTTGTATCTCATAGACTGTCCCATTCCACTTTCAAATATATTTCATATAGGAAATCAAGTTTCCCAATTATGAGCTTCCCCCTCATAATGTTTATCTTTTGTTGTAGCGGTTGTTGGTTGTTGTAATCTAAGGGATTACATAGGGGAAGTTACCAGCAAGAAAACACACATAATATACAAATGCATGATACAATATTATACAAACATGCATTCATAGAAGGAGAAAGAGGAAAAGAGTAGTAATATAACCAACAATATGTATTCCTTTATTATATAGATCAAGCACCATTATTATCTCTTGTTACATTCATGATCACATATATTTATACTCTGGTTCAGTTGGTAGGTAATTACAACTGTTCCTAACTACCCTGGTTGATCAACTCAACCCAACGATCAATCAAATGAACTTTCCTAGTCGACTTCCTTTCACATTTGAATGATAATTTACCTTGGTTGACTGCTCGACCTAGTTCTCAATGAAGTTGTTGCTTCAACTGTATTTGTTGGAACTTATTCTAGTGGAGATTATTTTTATTGTGATTTTGGAGATGATTGTGGAGGTGGTTATGGATGATCGATTGATGCCTCGTCAAGACATTCTTTAGCTTCACATTCAACTCTTAGTTTTTCTAACCAATATGGCTCCTCTGCAATGGTTGATATTATAGGTTCCCTGATTTCCTCAGCAGGTTGGTTGATAGATGTCCTTGGACTAAAAAAATGAAATCTTGGTTGAGGGAAAGTAGTAGGTCACAATTTTTCTGGCACGTGGGAAGTTGTAGGTGTCTTGGTGTAAAGTTGATGAATATGTGGTGCCAATCACTTAGTCAATTTTCAAAATATTTCCATTCTTCAACTGATCATTCTACTTTCAGACTTAGTGTTTTTATTTGCACCAAATAGTTGAGTTTGTCTGAAAGGGAGGCATTATGTATTCCTTCCAATTATGGGCTATAATTCTCCTGCATGTTTTGGAATTCCTTTAGGGTTTTTGTGATGTGTTTTGATGTAGTACCAGCTTCTACTTGGGCATTATTTCCATCTTGAAACCATTGATATTCTTGGGCTAACAATTCTACTTCTACTTGCTTTTCTTACTGAATTTTCTTGGTGAGAGCATCGTAGGAGCATGGGTCAAACATGGTGTTTTTCCTGTTAGTGAGGTATTCAATAAGGGCCTACGTGAATTTAAGATAACTACATGTGTTCGCAAATTACATGGGCCAATTCTTGAGTGATAAATTCATGAAGGAAGCATGTGCACTTGTTCCTTCCAAGTTTACCTTTGTTTCTTCAAATTTTCATGATCGTTTTGCAAAATTGTGCCTATTTGGTTGACCTTAATCCTTTTGTTTTCTTGTTCCAGTTGTTGGTATCATTCGACCAAGTGGTGAACCAATTGTTTCATGTAGTCAATTTTATTAGTGGTTGATTCCTTAGTGGTTATGTTCACCTTGTTCTGGATTAACTCCCTGCATTCTTTCCATATTCTTTGTTATTTGTATTTTCTGATGACAAGTGATTCAGTGCCTTTTAGGTACGCTTTCCACCTAATTACCATGTTTTTTATACTGACCTCGTGAAATGATTCCATCATTTCAATAACATTAATGATTTTGGGGTCAAATACTACCTTAAGAGCACTGCAAGGGTCTCCTTTTGGTTGAAAGGTCATAAAGGCTTCAAGTTCGTTCGGTTTTGTCTTGCCTTCCTTCCAGTGCCCTTTTATTTTTTGTGAATGACATATTGTTATTGGAGTATTTGTTGGAGATGGAGGATGCTATGAATTTAGGTTGGATGGAATGTCTTGAGCTGGTGGATGACATGATGATGTTGTAGATGGTGGATGCTCTTCTCTTGGTTGATCGGTTCCCGGATTCCGATTCTATTTTCCCTTGAGTCTGTTGCTTGGTCCTTTGCCTTTGTTGTTCTATTTACTCTTGTCTTCGATTGATCAATCTATTGAGGTGACTAATGTGGTTCATTCGATTGTTCTAGGGAAGTTTATTGTTGTGGGGTAGTCGATTGTTGTGGGGAAGTTGATTGTTGAGGTGTATTCAATTGTTCCAAATTTTCCTACACTATGGGAGTTGATACTATTGGCAATGGATACTTTATTATATCAATAGTGGATTGTTGTGACCAAGGGGATTTTATTTTGATTCTGATGGATTCACCCTTTTTTGTTTTTCTTCCTTGGAGGTTTCTTCAACTTCCTTGGCTTCTAGTTCTGCTTACTACTACATCTTTTTGATGTGAATATGCATCTATTGCTCAATTGTGGTTTTTTTCTTTAGGAACTTCATTATAATTTATTTTTATTTCTCTATTGCTTCAATATATTGAGGTCTAATGCTCGATTCCATCACTTGTTGGAAATTCCGATCTTTCTCTTGCATTGTCTTCCCATGTCAAATTGTTTATGCGATCAATGTTTGTTGTGTGACTTATTCTAGGTTTTTTTTTTTTTCAGATTAGGGTACTCAAAGTCGATTTCTTCTTCACTTTGGAGGATGGCTTGCAAATTTTCCTATGTTGATGCACTAGGAAATTTGACTAGTATTCCTGTATGTTGCAATTGCTTCCTCACAGTTGACTTCTTTTCTATATATTTTGATGTTGACTCGCCGATTACTATGAAGGGGATAGTATAAGAAATGTCTTCCCGATCCTATTCAATTTCTCCATATTGCAAAGGTGTGATGATCTCGATGATGGGATTCATATCAAGAGGATAACAATATTGAACTATCGTTGGATTTCCTCAAAGATTTGTTTGACAGTCAATTGATAGGAAAGCTATTTTGGTTCTTCTATTATACCATGCATGTACCAGAATTGTGTGTAGTCAAGTCCTAGATATATGTGGGCCATTAGGGAAAATGTCTTTATGATATTATGTGCAACTCTCCAACGGTGAGAAATGCTCTTTAGTGTTTTGACCCATTCCTGAAACATATACTGAGGTGTCACCCCCTCAATCTAGCATTTCCAATAAGATGCAAAGCATTGGAATTTGAACATTGTTGGGGTTGTTGTTCTTGTGAATGCATTCTCCCCAATTGGGCAGACTTGGATCATTGTAAGCCAGATTTGTAGAGATGGGTATTGGATGGCCTTGTGTGTCTCTTGGTATTCTTCACAATTTTTTTTCTGGATGTCAACAATGTGATCAACCCAGTTGAACACCTTATGGGATTGCATTCCTTCTATATACAAGACTAGTTTACTTGCAACCTAATCCTTTGAGTCAACTAAACACGTATAAGTATTAAAGAATTTGCAAAACATCAAATTTCCATACACCATAAATTTCATTATTCTCCATTTCCAGTCATGGAAATCAAAATGAAATAATTATTCATTTTTTGTGCAACACCATCACACTCAACATTACATAATGCAACCAATTATTCAAGTTAGAACTATTGTGCCAATGCTCATGGTCACATGCACACAATGCATCCTACATTGATCTACAAGATACCATATAATTGTGCATTCCCCCAGTGCATCTAACATATATGCTACATGATTCATAATATGAGTGTGATGAATTATTCATTCATTGTCAATCAACTCAAGCATGACATGCAAATTACAAATGCATTACAAAGTGTTTACCAATGTTTATATGCAAAAAACTTCCTACCTTGACCATACCCTACCTAGGTATCGATGGCATACCTAGATTCAATCATGTCCTTACCCATAGAGATTGCAAAATAAACTTGAAGGAATCCTTACCCAATTCCTTTCATATTACCCATTGTTTTGGCATGACCAATTTCATACCTACATGGTTGTAGTCATCATTCTTGGTGTCACCTTCCCAGCTAATACTCCGTGGGAGCTCACATAATTCCTTTATCTGCCTTTCAACAATAATCCTCTTGTCTTTATTCCTCTACATGAGGCTATTTTCCATTGGTAACTGTATCATCATCATCTTCAACCAATCCTAATCATACATCAATCACAACCACATTGGTCATAATGCCATGCTCATTACATATGTCACAACACTTTTTGAGTTAGCAAACAATATTAGATATGATTCTGCATATATACATGCACTCTACCACAAATTATCTCTTAATGTGTTTGCAGGGCCAATTGTATTCAAACAATATTCATTTCTTATAATTGTCAGCATTCCCATGCCTGAAATAATTACATGTATCATCTTTAATATTCTAGAGACATATAATAAACAATAAGAGAGAAGTCCAGGGATTTTCTCTTCCGATTTCTCTACACAGTCTAGAATTTGCAGCATAGCACATATGTTGTCCTTTCTGTCAATTGTATAACATACCAGTAGTTGTGATATTCATTCAAGTAGCTATGCTTATTCATTTTTCACAAACTACACTTACTTTTTTAAAAGCATATAACTCTTGTCAAACAAAGAAAATTTTAGAGTAAGAAAAATTCCCCCCCTGACTATCTCTACATTCTATCCCTTTCTAGGTTGGGTTGTTCTATTTCTTCGAGCAATTACAGTCAAGTCCACCTTGATATTTCTAGAGCTACCCTCCTTCATGCAATATGTATTTAATTTAGCAAGGGTAGTCTCACATGTTTATTTTAGAATTCGAACATATCTAACTTATGCATTAAGATTTATTAATATTTCTTAATAGGCTCACCAACCTTATTATATTAACACAAGTGATCTAGGGGAATCCTCCCCCTTGCATTCCTATGCATAAATTGTTTCAACTGATGTTGCAAAAATGAAATGATTTTTTTTCACTTGATAATATTCTAAGACGTACATGGTCTTCGTCTACATCTTTGTATCGCTTAATCATCTTTCACGACTCTATTCTCCCAACAAATTCTTCTTGTAGTCGACCCATGTGCAACTACTTAGCATGCAACTTATTTTATGTAATGTATCTGATATAATAAGATCCTGACACTTATCTCTTCTACAACTTGATGATAATCATAAATCAAGTCGATTCCCATGCAATTCTTGCACATTATCATGATCTACATTATTACCTACCAGTCCCCTATCTCAGTGGAGGACCATTCAACATTGGCATCCAAGGACTGCACCAACAAGTCCATAGTATCTCGACAATAATTATTATAGCCTCAACATAGGTTTAAAATCTTTTTTTCTTTCGAAATCTTCACCATTGTTCCAATGGAAAATATCACAAGCATACTCATAAGTATGTCGCTCTCTCTCATGAGGTAATCGACAACAAAAAAGAACTTCTCATATACTAGGCCATACATAATACTCCTTCTCACTTGATAGGTGAGGACTTCATAATAGCTATGTTTGGGAAACAACTTACATCCCATTTAGACCACTATCCCATATAAGTGCAACTTTCAAAAATAGGTCAACATTCAACAATGGTACTGCCGAAAACATAGCAACACTATTTCTTGCATAACTAGGCTCATGTAAGAATCCATAATAGGATTCATGCATTCACACCACAATCCAAATAATGTAGCCAACTCTATCTTTGAACATATATGTATACATATTAGTATGCATGTGTGCACATGCATCACCTACTCAATTTACTCATCACTCTCGCACTTCTTAAAAATAGGCCGTTCTATAGGATTTTATACTCAACAAAATTTAAATATATAATCATCAATGCAAGGCCCGCTTCCAAGAGAGAACTCTCTTGCTTACTTTTTGTGTGAGAATTTCATGAATCATGCCACATAGCTTTCAAAATGATGTTAAATAGGTAGTGTCAGCACCACCCCAACTATAGAAAAAAAGTTATATTCCTTTCTCCACAATTCAACTCACCCATGCATCCATCTCCATAAGTGTGCATTAGGGTCACACACACACACATATTAATTTCTAGGGATAGAAAATTAACCATTTTAATTCATAAATTTATAAGCATAAGAAAGTCCTTCTCCTCATGTATTCATGATCCTTTTCCGAGTTATACTCGCTAAATATTTCTAGCAATACAATATACCACCCCATATGGCTATTTCACACCATTCAGACTCTTTCCAAAATCCAAATAGTCATTTTTTTCACTATAGGGAAGAATACCCTAATCTTCTAGCTTGACCATCCTAGGGAAATAGATGTTTCCTTCAAGCACATGCTTTAAACTACATATAAAGAGCATGGACGGTTATCATTCCTCAGTAGGATCCTCATCCTTCTAGGTGCTAGTCTATCAACCAATAATCACCCAGGAATAACCATTCATGAAGCTTCATGTAACCTCACAATATCAAGGGGAGTTTCATCATGAACATACCATCCAGTCATGGATGTAATCAAA
Organism: Picea engelmannii; assembly: GCA_009831015.1. Lineage (NCBI taxonomy): Eukaryota > Viridiplantae > Streptophyta > Pinopsida > Pinales > Pinaceae > Picea > Picea engelmannii. Next base: position 397,624 of record ML792043.1, read on the forward strand.
GACTTAAAATATGGTTATAACCATATTACTCTCACTCAGGTAGTCAATCCTTGGAGGTCATTAAGGAGATGGGGTATTCAAAACTTTTCCTCTTAACCATGCTTCTAAAACCACTTTTGATCTTATGAAGACACTTTTCTCGTCAAAATATTTCCAACAACTATACTCTTTCTCAAACCTAAGCTCTGAGCACAAAGTTGTGTCCCTTTAAAGTTTCATAAGGTATTTTTCTCTTTTGCCATGTCATCATTTGCACAAGGAACATGTTAGCATCGTACGATGGCACGTCACCATTCATTTACACACCCCCTGAGTTTCACACTTACTAAGTCATTTCGATCTCTTCATTTGGCTTGTCACAACTAGGAAAAACTCCTCACATGCCCCATTTTGCAACTCCAAGAATTTTCTTATTACGCACCAAAGATTTAAATCTTATGACATGTTGCATCTTGGAAAACTTTCTATCATGTGACAAGTTGACTCTTCCAACATATTGCGTCGCCTATATATACACTTTTCACATCTTTGAAAAACAAATTCGGCCAAGCGTGTCGCACCAATTTATTTATTCTTGTGATATATCCCATCGCACTTCCAAAAAATTTCTCTTCTACGATGTGTCGCACCAAATAATTTTATGGTGCAACATATTCCACCTGAAAACATTTTCCTTCTCACGATAAGGGAGGCTCTTCTTACTTTATCACATCGCAATAAATTTTCTCTTTTTGTGATACATCACATTGTGTCAACTTATATTTCGTGTGACATGCAACTTCTCAAGATTTATCTAAGTCCATTTCTTCTTGTTCTTTGGCATCTTCGTTGTATCGCGTGAAGTTTTTCTTCATGCGTTACATGTTGTATGAAACACATTTTTTCTTCCTGCGATATGCACCATATTGCATGAAATTTATTTTCATGCAATACAAAAAAATTCGACTAAGTTCTTTCTTAGTTCTTCAAGAAACCTCTAAGTATTTTCTAGGTTATTTTTCTAAGTATTATCTAAAATATTTCTAAGTGTTTTATGCCACTACATTAACTCATTTATAGTGATACCTTACTAGAGCTATAATAAATCCAAGTCAAATTCAATTTACCAAGAGTTTCTTCTTAACACCTTTGTCCCAATCCAACACTTTTCTTTTCGAGAAAACCTACCAGTGGTCTTCCTACTTAATCCACCCTAAAGTAAAATTCTTAAGGAGATATTCTGACAGGCCTTGCGGAAGATTCTTGCTAAGTTATGCCCAAGAAAACATGCACCATCCTTAATGCATGGACCAATTCAAGGTTAACAATAGTGCAAGGTATATTCATAATCAATGACAAGGGTATCTACAACACTTAGACCCCATATCCATTCACATGTTTCTACCCATGGATTCAGT
>ML792044.1:0-27211 GCA_009831015.1 Picea engelmannii
ATTCCGATTCCCGACCTTCTATCTTCTCCTTACACCTGTCCTCCACTGACTCTTGGGTGGCCCACAGGCTACGATTATGTCACGATATCGCGTATCGCGACTTCGGCATTTCTATTGTCGCAAGTTCTTGGCACTTCCAAATCACGAAACCCGAAACTTCGACACAGGGGATGATCAACAGTTCAGATTCATACTTAACCAACGGCTTTGATCACTTCGCGAAATCGCATTTCGCGATTTCGGAATCCTTGATGTGTTGTGTTCTTGACATAACGAAATCCCGATCCCCGAATTGCCGATAAGGCCTCCTGGTTGCCATGTGTCCATACAAATGAACGGTCCAGATCCCTGCTTGATTAACGGTTGCGATCAAATCGCGAAATCGCATATCGCGATTTCGGGGTTTTCAATGTCAAGTGAACTTTGCACTTTGAAATCGCGATCCCCGATTCTCCGATGGCTTATCTCCCTTGCAACTTCTGCAGATCTGACGACTATTATTCTTTCGGGAAATTTGAATAAGATCCTAAGGTCACTGATTCTTCTCCTCTCGATTATTACTGCGTTGTTATTCAATGCTGTTTTCATCACTGCGACCACACATTCTTGCCATCAATGACAAGTATACGTTGATTTTCTTTCTGATAACTAAAATTGCCAACAACAAATACATTGCTTAGGCCATGTTCTATCCAAAGAAGGAGTAGTAGTAGACCCTAACAAAATTAGGTCTATCATGGAATGGCCTACCCCAAAGGATGTTTCAGATATTAGATCCTTTATGGGATTAGCAGGATACTATAGGAGATTTATAAAAGGATTCTCCAAGATTGGTTGTCCAATCACTTCCCTCCAGAAGAAGGGGACAAAATTCCCATGGACATAGAAATGTGAAGAAATATTTCAAACCCTGAAACATCTACTAACCCACGCACTCGTGTTGAAGATCATCGATCCCGAAGCCTACTTCCTCATGTGCACAGATGCCTACAAGGAAAATCTTGGAGGAGTCCTTATGCAAGGAGGAAGTGTGATTTGCTATGAATCTCGAAAATTGAATGAGCACAAAGTCAACTATGTGACCCTTGATCTAGAGCTGGCTGCCATAGTGCATGCCTTGAAAATGTGGAGGCATTACCTCCTGGGAAGAAAATTTGTACTTATGACAGATCATTCTGGATTGCGATATCTATTTGATGAACCAAATCTCAATGCTAGACAATCTAGGTGGATGGCCCTCCTTAGGGAGTTTGATTTCAAAATCAAACACATTAAAGGAAAGGAAAATAGGGTGGCCGATGCCCTTAGCATAAGTATGAAAACAATTCACCTGGCAGCGGTGAGCACTTGCGAGACAGATGTCAAGGAAAGAATCTGAAATGCACAAGAAATAGATCCCTTCATCCAGACCATGACCTTGTACCTACAACAAGAACTCGCCAGAGTAAAATATGAAGTCTACCAGATGATCGAAGGAGGTCTACTCACTTACACAACCAGATTGTATATTCCAGATTGTGATGACTTGAAGAGGTTCATACTAGATGAACTACATAAAAGACCATATACTGGTCATCCAGGATACCAGAAAATGATCATGGCCACTAGGAGAAAATTCTATTGGCCTGGATTGAAGAAAGACATAGCCGAGTACCTAGCCAAATGCATAGAATTCCAACAAGTAAAAGCAGAACACTGACACCCAGTGGGATTATTGCAACCTCTACCAATCCCAGAATGGAAATGGGAAACCATATCCATGGATTTCATCACCGGATTACCAACCTCGACCAAATAGAATGACGCCATCATGGTAGTGGTGGATAAATTGAGCAAGTCCGCTCACTTTATCCCCGTCAAATCGACTTGCAAGGCAATAGATATCGCCCAGGTATTCATGAAGGAGATATTCAGATTGCATGGCATGCCAAAAGAGATCGTGTCTGACAGAGACACGAAGTTCACTTCCAACTTTTGGAAATCAATGATGGAGGGTTTAGAGACCCATTTGCTGTTTAGCACCGCCTATCACCCTCAAACTGACGAACAAACAGAAATAGTGAACCAAATACTTGAATACATGCTAAGAATGCATGTAATGCATCAACCCAAGAAGTGGGAAGACTACCTGCCACTGGTAGAATTTGCCTACAACAACAACTACCAAGTATCCTTAAAGATGAGTCCCTTCGAAGTCCTCTATGGTAGACCGTGCAACACTCCAGTCAGCTGGAGTAATCCCGTAAACAAGATTTCTTTTGGACCCTACATGTTGAAATAAATGGAACAACAAGTGACTCAGATAAAACAAAACCTGAAGGCCGCTCATAACCGACATAAAAGTTTTGCCGACCAAAAGAGAACTCCAAGAGAGTTCAAAACGGGAGGTCATGTATATCTCAGAGTTAGGCCCAGGAAAAGTTCCCTGAAAATGGGAGCTTGTGCTAAGTTAGCACCTCAGTATTGTGGACCCTTTGAGGTTCTATATAGAGTGGGACCTGTAGCCTATAGGTTAACACTTCCTCCCACAGTAAAAGCACATAATGTTTTCCATGTTTCATTATTGAAGAAATATGTACATGATGCTAACCATATAATTGATTGGTCTGTGATCCAGGTGGAATTGGAGGGAGAATTTCTACCAGAACCTTAATGCATACTAGACAGAAAGGAAACCCTGCTCCAAGACCGAACCATTGCACAAGTCAAGGTGCATTTGAAACATTTTGGCCCAGATGAGGCTACATGGGAAATCGAGGATGCCATGAAATGGGCATATCCGATTTTGTTTACATCTGTACATGCATGTCAAGTTGATAGATAGAACATCGAGGATGATGTTCCTTTAAGGGAGAGGGAATTGTAACACCCTGTTTCCCCCAGTCTGTAAAAATAACTATACTGGCCAAGTATTGTGGCAAACTCATAAATGTGAATGTGTGACGTGAATGGACCTTGTGAAAATGGTCGATGAATGTAAATAATATTATGAGTATATATATTGCAAGACTATTGAGAGGGGGATGTGTTGAAAAAGAGACCACGATGGCTAAAGAAAGGTGGTGGAAGGCACCTGGAATGGTGGCATTAACTTCCACCGAAACCAATACCGTATTTGGACTTCACTGGCCCGGAGAACCAAGAGCGGCTCGCTGGCCCCGAATTAAATGACTTGCCAGGTTGGTAGGTAAATGGATCCTCATGAGTAATGAGGGATGGGGGTGAACCGCCCATCCATAGAGTCCTCAGACCTAACCACCGCGAGGAATATCGTGCCACACACAACCTCGCCGAAAAGAGAAAAGGCAGGAAGAGTGTGTGATCAAGGGCAGACGCGAGGGAAGGAAAATAAATCTGGGAAAATACAGAGTGAGTGATAGTGGAGAAGGAGAGTAACCTTCGTTCTTGGTCACTGGCGAATAAACACTCAGTCTCACAGCATCATGGTCTCAACTTGGGGGTGTCTAGTGGTAAATCCATTGGGAGTCACTGAGCCTACGGTTGGGTGGAAACGAGCACCCCTCTCAACAGTTGCATCACCTCTGGTTTCTTTTCTGATAAGTGTTATATCCTGTATATTGAAATTTATATACTGACATGTATGTTCATAGTCTGTGCAATTATGAGTGGTTTCAATATAAGACTGTCTACATGATGTTTTGATCAGAAATGATGGCTGCATGTTTTTATTGGAAAGACCACATATGGATTATGATTATAGATAGATTTATATATACGTATATTGAACTAATTCAGAATTCAAGTCTGTTTTCGGGAAATCTATGGCCTTATTCGTCTCCAGGAATACTCGGAATAGATCTCTCCACAGAGATACCCTCTCTGGAAATCTTACCAAGAACCTGAAAGAGGATTTGGTGGAGCAAGTATTAGCCATCCTGTACGAGGAAGAATGGGCCTCTTAAAATCCCAACATTTCGACATTTTGACACCCGGGGTATCTAAGCGCGAGTCCTCTCGTACTCGCAATTCCTGAAACCCCGATTCATGAAATCCTGAAATGGCAGCGTAGGGATAAGTATCGATTGATGGACGAGATTCTGTCGAAAGATCTGCGGTCAATCGTGATTGTTAGATTGGAGGAAGAAACGAAGGCATTAAATGCCTCAACCCTTTTCTTTTATCTTTGTAAGTAGCGAAGAAATCGAGACTTTAGATCCAAAGGTCCGTGGGAGTACCTGGACTGTCCATTTATAAGGACACGTGGCTTCCAATAAGCGTTTCGACATTTTAGCACCTGGGAAATCAAAGGGCAAGATCCTTGGTCATTGTGAGTCGTGAAATCCCGATGACCAAAACCTCGAAATAGTTTAGGATTTGGATGAGATAGGATATTTCGGCACTTCGGGGCCCAAAATACCTAAGTGCGTATTCCCTTGTGCTCGCGAGTCCTGAAATCCTGATGGGTGAAATCCCAAAAGGACAATACACGTGTATGTTATGATATTTCGACATTTCAGTAATTGGAATACTCAAGGGCGTATTCCCTTGTACGCGCAAGACCCGAAACCCTGATTCAAGAAAACCCGAAGTGACGGCGTGTGGGTGAATTAGAAATTTTCAGTGGTTCGGTACCCATGATACCCTTCCTCTTACTAAATGCACGAATGAATCCCTTTTGGAGGATCTAAGGTCTATTATGACCATTAAATTGGATGAAGGAACACATGCGTTAATGCCTCGACCCCTTTTAACCTTCGCAAGTAACGAAGAGATCGAGACCGTCAATCCCAAGACCCATGGGAGTGCATGGACCGCCTAGTTGTAGAGTACACGTGGTGGCCGGTAAGCGTTTCGACGTTTCGACACTCGAGAGACCCGAGGGTAAGAACCCATGTCCTCATGACCCCCGAAATCCCGACATATGAAAACCTGAAATGATAACATGCGGAGGAACCTCGATATTTCGACATTTCGGTACCTGGAATACCGAAGGGTGTATTCCCCTTGTACTTGCAAGTCCCAAAATCCCGACTTGTGAAATCCTGAAATGCTAGTGTGTGGGTAAGTTATGAGTTTTCAGAGTTTCGGCTCCCGGGAATCCCAGGTGCAAGACCTCTTGTCGTTGCATGTCCCAAAATCCCGATGGAGGAAACGCCAAAATAGTGATGCATGTTTAGAGGTAGTGTTTCGGAGTTCGGCTCCCGGAAGATCCCGATGTGAGACCTCCTGTCATCGCATTCCCTGAACTCCCGACTTGCGAAACCCCGAAGTATGAAACTATGAAAATGAGTATAGGGCCACTAGAATTAATGTTTCAGTGTTTCGGCACTCGGGAAATTTAGAGGCAAATGTCTTGTCCTTTCATATCGTGAAATCCCGATAGGCAAAGTCCCGAAATGGATTAGCACATGTGGTTTTGTCATTTCGGCTTTTCGGTGCCCAAGACTCTCAAAGGTCAGTTTTCCTCATATTCGCTAGCCGCGAAATTTCGATGGATGAAACCCCCAAATGAAAAAAGGAATACCTGCATCGTGAAATTCGATGAGTACCCTCTGATAAGGCTTGTGGCCATAACCGCTGATCATATGAGTGCGGATAAGGGATGACAGGGTCTGTATCAGGCCCCGTAGGGATTCGGGGAACTATGTTCCTCAGAGAAAAGAAGAAAAAGGACGAAAATTTTGGAATTCCATAGTGGGTGTATTACATGACTATGCAGGTGGTTTGTGTGCCCAATGGTTGGATTCCACGTGGCCCAATCATGGGCTACCACGTGGTAGTGGGAAAATGCCCAATGAGGGCCCGAAAACTGATTTTCAAAAATAAAAAAAGGGCGTCTCCGCCATATCTGGTGGAGCCCCACTAGATTTAACAGCCAAATGGAACCCTTCAACAAATCTAAACCACATTCCAAAGTTGGTGAACCTCCACTACACATATATATATATATATATATACATTATAACAATCACCGAAAAGGGAAGGCCCGCAGGCTCGACCCTGGGACCTCCCCCTATACTAATGCCTTAACTATAGAATCCGCACTGTTGGGCCAACAGACTACATTGTGTATTCCACCCCATTTTTTTGCTTATAAACTAAGTCTGCCCAGGGACGAGAGGAGGGGGTGTGTGACGGTATGGCTGCGCATGGAAGCCGAGACGCAGTACAAAGAATTAAATGCAAGGAGTAGACACAAAAATCGAGATGATATTTCTCAAGGGCCTGGGAGTGCCAGAGTCAGATTGAGGCATGGAGACAACCATTTTTGGGTAATTCTATTCCAAAAATTCAATGGTGCTATCCATTTTCTAATCAGAGCAAATCTTCTGTAGCTTAATTCCAGGATGAGGTATACTTATGTATTTTTCCAAATTCTTTTGCTAAGTCAATAAAAAGGCCTACCCTTTTGAGAGCAGGACTCAGAGATGTAGTCCACTAGGGACAAACTCCGTTATCAAGTTTTTGTTTTCAGATTTGATGCTTTTATCTCTTCATTATTGATCTTTTTCTTCTTTAATGGTGCACTTTAATTTATGCCCATTTAGTACAATTCTTTACAAGTCACTTCGATGAAAAGATCCCTTATCAATAACGTGGAACATACACGACTTTCATAACTCCATGCCAATTAATGTTGATATAAATCAACATTAAAACAAAAGTGTGGCATATACCGGGCTTAAATTCTGAATCATCGACTTGGAAACAAGGTCTTGTATGTCTGACATAAATTATTGAATGTTGATAAAACTCCACCGTCAGTGATCAGATATGGAAAACCACCAACAAATTATTAAATGTTGATTGAAATTCACCTACGAGTCTGCAATAAGACCTCCAAGTTCATACCCAATTGAAATAAAGATAAAAAAATATTTATTTTATTATTTGATTAAAAAAATAGAAACTATAACCTCAAACTTTGGATAACCTAAAAATAATTGGAAGTAAAAGACAACTAATATATAGTCAACAATGAACTCATCACTATAGTCCCTCTTGCAGGGACTAATAAGGGTTAGTTGGAAAAATCCCCCTAAGAATAGCATGAGAAAGTATAAATACATGAATATCATTGTATTGGCGATGTAGTTGATTGTATTGTCTTGTAGCAAAAATGGCTTTTGGAGTGATTCCTTCCACAAGGAGTATTTGATGGCGTTACCCTACCTTAAGGGTTCTTCTCTCTATATTGTTGGTGTTGTTTATAGTGAATAGTGAATGCTTTGGTATCTTTGGAGTTTATGGTTTATCTTTGAAGTTTTATTGTGGATTCTCTCATTTATCTTCTAAGGTTTTACTACAAGATACAAGGACAAGTATTATCTTTTTCAACTAACCAAGTTTATTTTATTTTTCTTTTTATCAATAGGGAGAAATGTGATTTGATTCTTTTCCCTACTTATGTTGATGTTCTGGTAGCAACGAGAGGTATTCCCTCTTGGACAAATTTTATTAGAGAATAAGAACATTCCAAGAAGTTAAAGGAATACCGTTGAATAGTTGAAGAACACCCTGGAAGAGAAGTTGACCCACATCAAAAGAATAAAGTGGAAATAGAATTTCCAGGAAGAGAAGTCGACCCACATGAAAGTGATAAAATGAAAATAGAATTCTAGGAAGATCAGTCGGCCCCAAATAAAGTGATTTGAAGACTATAAATAAAGTGATGCCTTTCTCATTTTATCACTCACTCACACAAATATCTCACTTAAGAAGAAGGCACAAGTCAGAGGCAAGAAGAAGGCGCAAGTACGAGGCAAGATCAAGATGGAAGTATTGCAACAACTGGGGTTTCTTGGTGGTTCTTGGTGATTTCTCTTGTGCGCTATCTCTAGTAGACTTGTGCTAGTATTATGTGGTGCATTAACTACCCTCTCTAGGGTTTGACAAGGAGAAGAGATAAGTTCTTGTATCAAGGTTTCTTCATTATCAATTTTTCTCTTGTGAATAAAGTTTGTTCATGGTTGTATTGTATTATCAGAAGGATTCTCTCTAAAAAAAATTGGTTGGGTTTTTACCTGAGTTTGGGATTTTAGAGGATTAATATTTCTGTCTTCTTGTGCTTGTTTATCCTGCTTATATTTTCAGTATATGGGTGTTAAATGTAAAAGAACAAAATTTAAGAAAATCTAACATGGTATCAGAGTGGGTTACCTTCAGAACAATCTAATCACTTGAAGGAAGATCTTACTTTGGTACTTGTCGCTACACAATTTTATTTTTTCAAGCTCCTTGAGCACTTATTCCAAATTCATTGGGACTAACTCCACCACAGAGCAATTCACCTAACCCTAGCGTTGACTTTTTAAGAAGATTGAAAATTTTGGCCTAGGGTTTTCTACTGGCGAAAATGATTATCAGTATGAGAGTTGAAGATAGGCTGGATGGAGCAGACAATTTCAAATCATGGAAGCATATAGTACTTATCATTCTAGAAGAGAATGATATCTTGGATCATGTCAAGCTAGTTCTCCCAGAACCATAAGAAGAATATGCCAAGGCAAAGTACAAGAAGAATGAGATCAAGGCCAAGAGGATATTGACATATTCAATCAAGGATCACTTGATTCCCAATGTATCATAATTGAAGACACCAAAGGAGATGTTTTATGCATTAACAAGACTATATGAAAGAAAGAACACAAGTAGGAAGCTAACCCTAAGGCATCTACTCAGAAACATGATGATGAACAAGTCAGATACAATTTCTACCTACTTCATGAGGATTTCTCAGATCAAGGATCAACTAGAAACAATTGGAGATTCAGTGGATGATGTAGAGCTTGTGATTACAACTATAAATGGATTTCCTTCTTCTTAGGATGCATTTGTTAAAGGAATTTGTGCAAGAAGGAAATATCCCAAATTTGACAAGCCATGGTCAAACTGTACCCAAGAAGAATCAATATTGATATCCAAGTCACATAAGACCAATGATGAAGAGAATCAAGCTCTTGTTGCTCATGTGAAGAAAATGAATGAAAGAAGAAACACCAGTCCGAAAAAAAATACAAGATCAGTTCCAGATCACAAGAAGGATGTATCTAATATTAGATGTTTCAACTATCAGAAGTTGGGACACTTTTCTTATCAGTGTCCTCAAGGTAAAGGAAAGAGAAAACATCATGCACATGCAATAGATATGGAGGAGTCCACATCTTAGAAGACGACAAAGGAATCCAAATATGAAGAGTATGTATTTGTCTAATACCTCACAGGTACCATCACTCAAGGAAGTGATATTTGGTTGGTGGACAATGGTGCTTCCAAGCACATGATCAGGTTTTGAAGTTCCCTTAAAAATTTGATAGAAAGGAGTTTATCCCTTCAGGTGGAACTTAGGGATGATTCCAGTCATGTAGTAAAAGGAGTAGGAGAATCCTCCTACCAACTTGATTAAGGTAACTCTATTTCAATAAAGGATGTATTGTTTGTACAATTTTTAAAGCATAATATTTTTCTATCTTTGATTTAGAAGATGAAGGCTGTAGAGTAGCTTTTCTTGATGGCCAAGTTCTTCTATGGCATAAGGGTTCAAGTATAGATTCAACTACAATAATTGGTGTCTGAGAGGGAGGATTGTATAAAATGAAGGGACACTCAACAAAATCTCTTGTACACACCAATATTAGCTCTAATGAGATATGGAACCAAAGACTTTCTTACATCAACTACAAAGCCTTACTAGTTTTGATCAAGATTGTTAGAGGTCTACCAAATATGCAGGTAGAGCATGATGTAGTACGCAAAGGATGTGCACTTAGAAAGAATGCCAAGGGAAGTTTTCCAAATAGTGACAATAGATCCAGGGGGATCATGGAAATCATACATTCATATGTATGCAGATAAATGACAATACCATATCTAGGTAAATTTTTATATTATGTCATTTTTATTGATGATTTCTCACTTAAAATATGGATCTATTTCTTGAAATCAAAATATGAAGTTTTCAATAAGTTTGAAGAATTGAAGGCTTTAGTAGAAAATCTCTTTGGAATAAAGATTAAAGTTTTGAGGTGAGATAATTGAGGTGAATACATTTGAAATGAGTTCAAATATTTTTTCAGAGAAGCAGGGATTAAGAGGGAGCTGACAACTCCCTAAAACCCCCAACATAATGGGGTTGCAGAGAGAAAGAACATATCAATTGTAGAAGACGATAAAGTGATGATCCATGACCAGAACTTACCCATTCCTCTATTGGCAGAATAATCTAGTACAACTGTGTATGTCCTGAACACAAGTCCTCACAAGATATTGGGGAACAATACACCATAAGAAGTATTCATCGAAAAAAAGCCAGAATTTATCCACTTGAGGATATTTTGTTGCCCAATGTACATACATGTTCCCAATGAAAATATAATGAAGCAATAGTTTTCAGGAAAGAAGGGAACCTTCATTGGATACAATGATACTTTGAAGGCTTATAGAATACACATCCTTGGACAGAGATAGATTGAGATTAGTAGGGGTGTTACCTTTGATGAAGATGCAACCTTTAAGAAATCTAGAGAGTCTCACATGGATGAAGACAGAGAGGAGAAAGAGGATCCAAGGGATGCAATACTGATTGACTCCACTTCAAAAGAACATATTCCATAAGATCAAAATGAGATAGTATATCCAGAGATACCTGGAGATCCACCCAGAGAAGTTACAATTACCAAGAAGAGACCAACATGGCTTCAGAACACTTTGCAGAAGGCAGAAAAACATGCAACTCCCAGTGTCTCTTTCAGAGAGAGAGCAATAGACCACACAATTTTTCTAGCTATGTGGCGATGATTAGTAAGATCATTGATTCAAAACCTTCCACTTATGAGGAAGCTGCAAAGTAACAAGTGTGGAAGGATTCCATGATGGAAGAATACCAATCCATCATGAAGAATGATGCATGGGAAGTGGTTCTGAGACCATAAGGGAAGTCAGTGGTGAATTCCAAGGGGATATACAAGATCATTCATGTTGCAGATGACAACATAGAGAAGTAGAAAGCTATATTTGTGGCTAGAGGATTCTCCTAGAAAGAGGAAGAATATTATGATGAGACATTTTCTCCAGTAGCAAGTTACACTTCCATTAGAACTATTATTTCTATTGCTTCCATTATGAGATGGAAATTACACCAGATGGAAGTCAAGATTGCTTTCTTGAATGGTGTAATTGAAGAAGAAGTGTACATAGAGCAACCACAAGGTTTTGTGATTTATGGGAAGGAGTCCCGTGATGAGCTTGGGGTTTACCAAAAGTGATGCAGATCCCAACCTTTAATACAAGGTTGAAGATGGTTTCCCATTGATATTGGTACTATATGTGGATGGACTATTTCTTACAGGGGATGAGGAGCTCATATATAGGTGCAAGAGGGAAATTACTTTAGAGTTTGAAATGAAGGATCTGGGTTTGATGCACTATTTCTTGGGATTAGATGTGTGGCAGAGACCAGATGAAATATTTCTTATCCAAGGAATGTATACAGTTGATATCATACAAAGATTCGAGATGTCAATGGACTGTAAGTCCATGGACACACCTATGGTTACGAATATGAAGCTCTTGAGTGATTCTTCTTCAGATTTAATTGATCCCACGATGTACAAACAATTGATCAGATCCTTGATGTACTCGGTTAACAACATGCCAGATATATGCTTTACTGTGAACACATTGAGTCAGTACATGGTTGAACCTAGACATGTACACTTGGTAGAAGAAAAGCATGTGTTGAGGTACCTGCATGGTACAATTGGATATGGACTTGGATATGTCTTGGACGATAAAGTAAAGATGTAAGGTTATACAAACTCTGGCTGGGCGAGGAGTGTAGTAGACAGGAAAAAAACATCAGGATGTTGCTTCAATTTGGGATAAGGTATGATCTCATGGTTGATCATAAAATAGATGTCAGTGGCACTCAATACAATTGAGGTAGAATATATAGAAACCAATATTTCAACTCGTGAAGCAGTGTGGCTTCGAAATTTGATTGTAGGGTTATTTGATCTAGAGTTGGAGCCAATTTTGATATATTGTGATAATCAAAGTTGTGTAAAGCTTTTAGAGAATCTAGTATTTCATGAAAAGTCAAAACATATAGAGATCAAATACCATTTCATCTGAGACATGTTGCAGAAAGAAGCACTAGAGCTCCAATACATATCCAAAGATGAACATATAGCATACATTCTCACAAAGACTCTGTCTAGAGTGAAGTGTGAGTACTTCAGAGACAGGCTTGGCATGATGCAGGATGTCCATCCTCATTGTGAGGGAGTTGTGATGTTTCTCCTACATCGGGAAATACTCTCCCTTTGAAAAAGGGTTTCCCATATCAATCATGTGAAATGATTGAGGGAGTAATGAGTAGCCTAGTACAAGTCTTTCCTACACCATGTGAAGTGGCTAGGTGTGATTGGGACTTGTAGCGTGGTATTTCCTATGCCATGTGAGGTGGCTGGGTTTGATTGGCACCATCGCGTAGCCTTGCCTAAGCCATGTGAAGTGGATAGGTGTGAATGGGGCTATGGTGGCAGTCTTTCCCATACCATGTGAAGTGGATGGGTGTGGTTGGGACTACTAGGAGAAGAGAAACATCATAGCGTAGTCTTATGACTATGGTGTTATTCTTTCCCATACCATGTGAAGTGGATGGGTGTGATTGGGACTACTAGGAGAGGAGAAACATCAGATATATTTGCAATGTAGTCTTGTGACTATGGTGGTAGTCTTTCCCATGCCATGTGAAATGGATTGGTGTGATTGGGACTACTAGAGGTGAACATCATGGAAGAATACCTCCCTAGATAAGAGGGAGTGTTGATGTTTTGGTAGCAGCGAGAGGTATTCCCTCATGGACAATTTTTCTTAGAGAAGAAGAAGATTCCAATAAGTCAAAGGAAGACCATTGAATAGTTGAATAACACTCCGGAAGAGAAGTCGGCCCATAAGAAAATGATAAAGTGGAAGTAAAATTCCAGGAAGAGAAGTTGGCCCCAACTAAAGTGACTTGAAGATTATAAATAAAGTGATGTCTTTCTCATTTTATCACTCACTCACACAACTATCTCACTCAGGAAGAAGGCACAAGTCTGAGGCAAGACGAAGACACAACTACTACAACAACTGTTTTTTTTTTGGTGATTTCTCTTGTGCGCTATCTCTAGTAGAGTTGTGCTAGTATTGTGTGGTGCTTCAGCTACCCTCGCTAGGGTTTGAAAAGGATAAGAGCTAAGTTCTTATATCAGGGTTTCTTCATTATCAGTTTTCCTCTTGTGAATAGAGCTTGTTCATGGTTGTATTGTATTATCAAAAGGATTCTCTTTAAGAAAAGTTGGTTGGTTTTTTACTGGGTTTGGGGTTTTCCCAGGATAAATATTTGTGTCTTCTTATGATTGTTTATCATGCTTATATTTTTATTTTATTGGTATTAAATGTAAAAGAAAATCTAAATACTTTAGTAAATCTATTGCTTTGAAAATTTTAGAAAATCTAACAACTTCATGTGATCCAAGGGAAGTTTCTTGTCTCCTTGGTCCCTTAATTTAAATCTAGAAGAAGAAATTATAGCAACCCTCATGTGGGTAATCTTGTATCCTCTCCCCATAATTTTTTGAGTTGAAATCTCTCTTAGAGATATTGGGAATAGGCTGGGTCAATTTGTTGAATGAGCAAAACCAAAAGGGAACTTGTTCCCTTGCACGCGAATTTGTGTGGAGATGGTTTTGGAAAAGGTTCTTTTAGACATATTGTGAATCAATATAGATGGGTGGATCCACCAAAAAACCATATATTACAAGAAAATTCCCTTTAAGTGCAACATTTTCATGTTTATGGGCGCTTTGCCAAAAAATACCTAAAAATTCAAGAGGAGCAACCGCCCCCAAAGAAATTATTAAGTAAATAATAAGAGTCTAGGATGGTTCCTAGTAGGCATAAAAATTCTCAACTTAAGGGGATGCAACAATCAAATTCATCCCAAGAGGGAATGATCAAGTCAAGCAATAACAAATTGAAATTTCTCTAAAATCTATATATGTGGATAAGGAAAATGAAGGGGAAGAGAAATAATTGGAAGATCCTAAATCTAGATCAGATTATCATGAGGCTAGTGCAGATCCATCCAAATCCCATTTTGATCAAGAAGTTAATATCCCAACATGAGTTGAAGAGAAGGAAGTGTAGGAGGAAGTAGATGAATCAAAGGAGGAAGAGGAGGAAGCAAAAGGGAAGTTGAGGAAGTAGTGGATAAAGAACAAGAGAAGGGCGTCAACACTTTCGTTGATCCACCTTTAGTTCAACATGATAATTTGTTTGAGAGAACTAATTCTATTTCTTTCATTGGATTCATGAAGAAATCCCCCCATCCCTCCCCTCATCTCACAAGGGGAAGGAAATCGAGCCCAAATCAAAGAGAAAAAGAGGCAGAATCAAACATTATCTTGGGCCATCAGTTCATTCTAGATTCTCCCTTGGTTTGTGGGGGGAGGGGGGTGGTAATCCTAAAAAAACATTAATTATGTATTGTTTCACATATTTTATGTAAAACATTTGTTATAATTTACCCTTGTACTCAAGAATATGTTAGAAAGAGTATTGGTAGTGGCAATTGCTGGTTTCAATTGTCTCAATGCTTCAAAGGGAGGAGGAAAGTTTTTAAAGTCTTGATATTCATATTTAATAGTTGTATTATCGAGATATCTAGTTTGGCCACGACCTTTTTTCAGAACAATCACTATCTATTTCTATTATAAAAAAAAAACTTTAAAGACAAAGTTCCTAGCCCCTCAATGCTGTTCTACTTGTTGAGAGATTTTCCAATGCTCTAAAGAGCACCTCAATAAGAGTCTATATAAGGGAGTTGGGCCTTCAGTAAGTTGACATATGCCTTAACCACAATAGTACCAAGTGTGTGTAACGTCAACTCTCTTAATCACACATGTGGAGCTAGTCAAGTGTGGAGTTTCAATAATATTCTAGAGGGTCCAAAGCCCTCACTATAATTAAGAGTTGGGACATGAAAAACCATAACTTTGGACAACTATTAGGGCATGCTAAAACTAAGTTGCAAAGGAAGAAAAGGATTTCATTCCTTTTGTATTAAATCATTATTTTATAGATTAACAAAACACACGTGTGAGATATCAAAGTAGAACATAGGAAGAAGATGAGCTAAAACAACCATTCACATGCCATAATGTTTATTATAACTCCAAAGTGAGTTAAATATTTCTTTATATCTTCCATTTTAAATTTGAGAAGAAAAAAAGAAGGCATAGTCCTCATTTTCTTGTTGGATTTTCCCACATTGAGTTTCCCAAGGCACATCTTTCATTCATTAAGTTGATGGTGTACTCATTTGACTACTATAGTTTTAACTTATTTTTCTGAGTTAATTATTATTATTATTATTTTTTTGTGACTAGCGAAATCGACAACTCATGGTTCTTGTACTTGCCTGGCACAGGGTCGATTCCTGTCTGCTACCTCTATAACCTCCAGGTGCATCCACACAACCCACAAGCATGGGGTATGGGTAAATCAGAGTGAGAATCAAACTTGAGACCTCCTTTTTACATTTCCTTCCATTTAAACGACACTTGCCAATCGGTCTACACCCATGTAGGCCTGAGTTAATTATTAT
This sequence comes from Picea engelmannii, assembly GCA_009831015.1. Taxonomy (NCBI): domain Eukaryota; kingdom Viridiplantae; phylum Streptophyta; class Pinopsida; order Pinales; family Pinaceae; genus Picea; species Picea engelmannii. The sequence goes on from ML792044.1 coordinate 15,614, forward strand.
TATTATGAAACAAGGTATGCTTGTAATATTACATGTTAATCTTAAGTAAACATTGTTCAGTAGAGTACAACCTCATATTTTTTTATGGCATTTCAAGATATGTTGTGATGAAATTCCCAATGGATTTTCCACAATAGTTTGCAGATCATATTGATACAAGGATAGTTTTCTTTGGTTTTTCCATGCAATATTGTATGATCTAAAGATCAACGTAAAGAAATAAATCTCAAACCTTGTTCATGGTAGATGAGAACATTAGCATCCCATGGGATGACTTGAAGGAGATATATTCAAGAATGGAAGCACATGTCTCTACATTTCGTAGAGTATGACAATATTAAATTCATTTCTAGAGAGTAAGCTCAGAATTTTTTGGAAGCTCAATATATCTAACGAGGTCATTGGCTCCAATGAGAAACATGAAGATAAAACAGAGTCAAAGAAAGGGTGTCCAAGTTCAACATCACATATTCCTAGCATATGTTCTACATGGAAGTGAAAGTGGACAACAAACCCCATCAAGGTGAGATCAACATTATGAAGTTGAATCAAGATGGAGGGAAGGAAGAAGTGAAAAAGGAAAGAGTAAAATATTGTTGCCACTACACATCAATACAAGGATCCAAGTGACGACTATAACCATTGTAACATTGATTTTGATATTGAAGATGAGTGTTGGAATCTGCATCTTAATATAAATCTAAAGAAGCACAAGAAAGTAGCCAAGAAGAAGAACATGTTAAGTATGGATTCATGTAACAAAGTAGAAAACAACACAAATGTAAATGAGAAGATTGTATGTACAATAGTGTAGAAATAGGTGAACAAAAGCATCCTCCATCCTTAGGAATAGAAGGAGATTACTAAAATATTCTATGTCAAGCTCTAAGTCGAAAAGAAAAAGTGTATGCTCTATTCAACTTTAGTTTGCAAGAAAACCTCATAATAGAAAATATAGTGAGTAACCATAGATTAGAAGTTCACTACCATTATTTCAATACCCACTAGGATGGGTAAATGAGGATGTAGAGCACAAATTTACTAAGTAATGCAAGATCATATTTTCCATAAGTGAAAACTACATTGATGAGGTGGAGGTAGATGTGGTCCCACTTGTTGTGCACATTATAGTGTTGGAATCCCCTACATGTACACGAAGGATGTGATCTCCATGAGGAGATAAATGAATCAATCTTTCCTAGTCAAGGATGGAAAACCCTTCATCATCAATGTACACAAAGGCAAGTCAAATCCATATCTCTCTAGTAACTGCCAACCAAGACAATAAACTTATTACCTCAAGTAAGAAGTTTGTGTTTCTCTTGTTAACACAAAATCAATAAGGATATGAATTGATAGAAGTAAAAGCATCTCTAGAGGGATGTACTAAAGAGAAAAAACACCACTTGGAGAAGATTTTTAACCATGTAGAGAATGTTTTGAGAGCCTAAAGGGATAACACTAAAGAAATAAGTGGACCATGAGATACAATTTTTTCATGATTATCCATTTCAAAACATGCAATTGTATATATAGTCTATATTGAAAGTAGATGAAGTGAAAAAGTAGCCGTTGAAACTATTGGAGCAAGGAGTCATATGACTAAGCAAATCACATTGTGGGTCACCTATAAACATAGTTCCCAAGAAGAATGGGACTTGGAGAATGTATATTTACTACAAAATGCTAAGTAAGACCACCCTCGAGAATCAATGTTATTTTCCTTGAATCAATTACTTATTGGAATAGCTACACCATTCCAAGCACTTCACCAAACTAGATCTCAAATTGGGATATCACTAGGTGAAAATAAATGAAGAAGATTCTTGGAAGATTGTCTTCAAGACAAGACAAGGTATATACCAATAGTAGCTAATTCCTTATGTTTGTGTAATGCACTAACTACATTTATGCATCGATGAATGGTGTTTTGTATCCATTTGTAGATTTATTTGTAATAATATACTTCAATGATATATTAATCTTTAGTTCTTCCTAGGAAGAGCACATGTCACATTTGATGCAGGTGTTATAGACTTTGAGAAAATCAATTGTTGGAAAACTTTAAGAAATGCGAGTTTTCCCATTAATCCCCAGTGTACTTGTGGTATTTGATTGATCGAGGGGAACTCGAGATTGGCCCTACAAAGATGGAGGCCATCATCAAGTGGCCAACTCCTACAAATGTCATTAAAGTTGGGAGCTTTGTGGGAGAATCACAATACAATCAGAAGTTCATAACACCCTTTTCAAATGTGGTTGCACCACTCCATGCAATGGAAACCAATAATAAAAGTTTCCAGGAAGGAAATAAATAACATAAGTCTCATGAAGAAATGAAATGAAATACTCGTGAAGGATCAGTTCTCATATTGGCCAATTTAGAGAAGCCATTTGAAGTGGAGACATATGTAAGTTGGTATATTATTGGAGTAATCTTGATGCAAGGAGGTAAACACATTTGGTATCTGTTGAGACCTCAACACACCCTTGAATTTTTTGAATTTTTGGTTCATTTCTTCTTATTTTTTCAACTCTTCTCTTTTGATTTGTTTTCTTTTTCAATTTTTATGAAAATTCTACTTTGAATAATCGTTTTAGGTTGTTTCCCTCTTAACAAGTCTTTTGCCTTTTTAGTCTTCCGATTCTTTAACTTCAAAAGAAAAATTCTAAGTCAAAAACTTGAAAAATAATTTTTCTAAAACATGCATCGAAGGTGAGTTCCCACTTTCATCAGAGTGGAAACTCCACTTTCTTCACTAATCAAAGTTACAAGTTTCCCCTAACAACTTTTTCCTTGTTGGAGAAGCATACACATTTTTATGTATTTGAAAGTTGAAATTCTTCTTCGGAAAAGTTTTGCAGATTTAATGTTTGTTTTGGTCGGAGTTGAAAGTTAAACTTTGACTTCACTGAAAGTCAAAATTCAACTTCACCAAAAGTTGTGTCAAAAGTAAAACTCCAACTCCACCGAAAGTCAAAATTTGACTCCGCTAAAAGTTAAATGCATGCTCCATTGAAATGAAAAGTGAAGAGCATGCGTAGCTGATCAGAGAAATAAAAAAACTTTGGTTAAAATCTAAAGTTTGAAAGTAACTTGGCAAAAGTGTCTAGAGTTTGTCACTTAGACCAATTTTATCTCTACCCTAAATAAAGTGCATTGGGGTCATCCTCAAAATTTCTATGGAATATACATTTCACTTTCTCCTCTGCTTAAAGTCTTTCTCATCGTTGCTATTCTCAATTTTTTAAAGTTTCAATAGAGTAAAAGTTGATATTTAGGGCCACTTAAAGTTAAAATCCCACTCACTAACAAATGAAAATGGCATCACTTTGCAATAAATGTTTTGCTTGTTAGGTAGCTAGATGGTATTGTTTGAAATGAATGAGATCTCATCACCTGAAATATTTTTCAATCTATGGATAAAATAACTCATCATCACTAAAATTTAAATCCAATTCTAATTAAACACTTGATACACATTGTTCGTCTTCAAAGGTGATATTATTCAATAAATGTTGTGCCATCAGAGTAAACTACAATGTTTAACACATTCAATATTCTATGAGCAGAGTGAGTAGCAATGTTTGGTGGATTCAATATTTTCATAGTCGAGTAACCTGAACTCTTTATTGTGATTTTCTTGTAGTTGCCCATTAATATAGGTAAGCATCAATATGACTCCTCTTGCTTATCTATATCATTAAATCTTACTGTTTATGGTTAAAATTAAACTTGAATCTCATTTTAAATTCTAAAAGTTCTTTTCTAATGGCAATGAACAATTAAATAAAGTAGGTTTTTCTCAAAAATAGGATTTTATGTAGATGGTAATTTTAGAATTAATTTTGATCACAGATAACATGCCTCCTAAAATATCCACCCCCAAAACTCAAAAAAAATCCCCCAAAGGGAAAAAACCAACCATTGAAATTTACCAAACTATAGAGTTAATAGATAATGACATGGAAAAAACTATTGAACAATACATACCTATAATCAAGCTCGAAAAACCTGATATTAAGCTAGTGAGACCCATATTCAAATATATTGAGGCCCTTATAAGTCCTTAGGTTTCTTTTCCAATATGGGGAGATATTTATAGGAAGTTCAAAGAAGAAGACTATCCAGATGTAATTCCCCTAAGTGATCCAACTATTAAAGATGTCAATGACTTGGTATTATGCAACATCAAAATATATAATTTATAAATTGTAGTTGATAGAACCCCTATGATTCCTTGTTCTGCTGCTATATAGTGGGTCATCAAACATACTAATAGAAAGACCGAGATATTTACTAATGATGAAGGAATATGCATTGATTCCATTCAATGATTTGAACTAGAGAAGTACTCTAGAATGTACCAATTAGAGAAGTTCATGATTATTGTGTTTGTAGAGAAGTTTCACTGAGATAATGATATCAAGAAAATCTTGGTAAGATGGTGGGTGGAAGACAAGAGATTATTTTCCAAGAGTGATGGGGTATATACAATGACAAAATTAAGAGACCCTTATATCTATGCAATGGCCTTAATGTGCAGAATGTATGGTGAAGCTAACTGTATCCACTTCAAATATGCTTGGGAGCCAATTGTACTGTTGGAATATGGTTTANGCTGAATAAATATTAATAACTTTTCACAATTTTTAATTATTTATTTATTAACTTTATTGATTAGCAAGAAACTTCAGAAATAACATCAATAAATATAAACTTAAATTACAAATTACAAGTTTTATATGAAGATTGATTTAGAGCTCCAACTCTGGGAGACAAGAATCCCCTTGTTTAGGGAACCAACCCTAGGAAGAACCAACTCCATTGATTTAGGGAACCAACCCTAGGAAGCACCAACTCCCTTATTTTAGGGCACCAAATCCCTATTTTAGACTTTAATTAGAAAATGATACTAATCCTTCATTGCTCCTCCCTACCACCCTCACTTCATAAGTATCTTCATCTTTCTTCCCATGACTCTGCACTTGCTTCCGATCTTCTGATGTGGACCACATAGACATCTTTCTTTCACCATCCCTTTCTATTTATATAGTATTCCAAAAGGTATGAAAGTGAACCATTGTGTCTTTTAATAATGACCCATTGCAACTTTTCATTTTATTAACAAAATAACAATAATGTTGTCATTTTTAATTAGGAACATATTTTCTCCTTTGTTTATATCTTTACAAAAAGGATCTTTAATTACATATTTAACTTCATTTTCCTTGACTCCATAGTTATCTTGATCATGTATTTTATCCTTTATTTGTTGATTAGACGTGATTCAACTCTTCTTATTTTAATCTCATGTTTAATGTAATCTCAGATTAGATATTGAACTCAGTTTCCCGGTTCACTTTTCATGTACCTAAAATGGATGATTTCCATATGACCAGACCGCTATGACTTATGGTTTAGACAAATATGGCAGAAAAACCTGTACTTTGGTTGTTTATACGTCGGGAAATTCTTGAACACTAAAGCAATAAAATCGAGTAAGAAAGTATTGTAGAGTTGACTACCTAGAAGTTGAAATGGAAAAATGAGTCGGTCAAAATGCAAGTCGAAGTTCATCCAAGTCGAGGATAAAGGAAATGCAAGTTGAAGTTTATCGGGGCTGGAGTCAGAGGTACTATAGGTTGAAGTTTATCCAAGTCAAAGTCGAAGGCAATGCAAGTCGAGGTTTATTGGGGTTGGAGTCGAAGAAACTGTAAGTTGAAGTTGAAGGCAATGCAAGTCTAAGTTTATTGGACCTGGAGTTGGAGGCATTGTAATTCAAAGTTTATCCAAGTCGAATTCGAAGAAAATGCAAGTCAAAGTTATCCAAGTCAGAGTTGGATTCAGAGGCATTGTAAGTCAAATTCTGTCTAATTCAAAGTCAGAGTCAGAGGTAATGTTTAAACTTAAGAACTTTTCACAACTTTCTGACATCCTGATGGTCGATTGAATCGACTATGAAGTTTCACTGTTCTATGTTCTATGTGTTTTTCACAAGTTCCCAACATTCCGATGGTCGATTCTCCCGACTTTGGAGTTCCACTACTCTACGTTCTGCGTGTTTTTCCCAAGTTCCCGACATCTTGATGGTTGATTGAACCGAATGTGGAGTTCCACTACTCTATGTTCTGCGTGTGTTTTGTGCTACAATATCTTATGAGCTTCTCTTTGATCAATATGTTTCATCCCCTTTTGACATCAATGACAACACTGTCCAACATTCTCCCCCTTTGGCATTGATGGAAACACAGTAAGAATGTAACACACCTGACCCCTGATAACTTTCCTAGGGATGGGGCATCAAAATTTTGCTCTCATTAACATCTCAAGTCCTCTGTCTGAGGTCTTTATCCTCTTCTACTTACCTGTAGCATTCTAATGACTGCTACTAGGCTCGAATCTGAGCTTTGGGTTGCAAGTTATGGCTTCCCAAAGTTCTTCGATCGTTCATTGGTTGAGGGTCACGTGGCATCCACGTGAATCTACCTCACATGCATTGTCTCCAAGTTCCTTCATCCACAGTGGAAGTCCACCCACCATTCAATCCCACAACTAGAATCAACCTTCGTCTAACATGTAGGAGTCTAATACATAGGCCAATAGGAAGCTTCGACACTTCGGTGATGAACGCCTCCTTACTGTCTACATAGGAGATCTTCTGGATTTCAGAACTCCCGAAGTCCCGTAAGCCTGCCACATGGTTCTGGACTTCGGTCCTTTTGGGTCCCTCTATTTCCCTACACCTGAAATCCTCCGGAGTCCTGAAGTCCCAGGCTCCCGAAGTTTCGGTCACTTCACCAACCACTTTGGCTAGGCGGGCACGTACCACTGGCTGACACGTAGATGGACCAGGGGTGAATCTAAGCATATAGGTTCTACAAAAATCATAGATCGAGCTGACACGTTTCACATTGATCGTGGGTCCATGTCACCCCGATGATGTTGGATTTCCATGCTACACCAAACTGAAAACCTTCTAACATCCCTCAAATCTCACGGTCGATATCCAATCACGTGGATCCATAGATCCACGACTAACATTACTTCGCGACTTCGGCCTTTGAGATTTTTGCGATGCAAACTCTTCTTTTCTCCTGAAGTTGGTCACTTTCAGGCTGACCATGATCCACATCTGACGGTTGGGAAAAGTCCCGAAGCGTCCTCGAATCGATGACTCTCATTATTTCGGGCTTCAGATATTTTCAACACATCACACATCCAATTCCCCAGAGTGTCCAGTCTTCGGACTAAAGGATCTAGCGCCACGCGTCCCCAGTATATCGACGATTGTGAGGAATCTCGAAGAATCCAAGGATCAATGGTCCTCATTACTTCACGACTTTGGCCTTCCAATAATTTGGCGTTACAACACTCCATTCCTCTCGAAGCGGTCAACGTTAGGATGACTACATCGTAAATCCTATGGCTAGGAAAGGACCTGAAGGATCCCTAGATATATGGTCCTGGTCACTTCACGGATTTGGCCTTCGAGAGTTTTGGCTTTACTGCCACTCCATTCTCCCAAAGCAGGACTTCGTTGAAGTATCATGTGTGGTTCCCTTCTCCTGGGTGATCGGATGGTAGGCAGGGCTCCTGACGATCTCCCCCAAATATACGACTCTCCTTTACTTCATAACTTTGACGTTTGGGGAGTTTGATGCTATAACATCTCTATTCTCTCAAAGTAGAACTTCACCAAAGTCTTCTCGGTGTAGATCCAATGGATGAGGGAATCCTCGAACATTCTCGATTGACAACTTGCACTCTTCCATGATAAGGGATTGGATCTCGGTTTAGTCGATAAGATAGGTTCCTCTAAGCACTAGGGAAACCATCCATTTTTGGTCAACTTGCCGATAATCGAAACTCCTGGTTACCTGAGGCCATTTGATGATTAGTAGGGTCAACAATACCCTGAAGTTCAGAACCTCTGGATCTCTGAAGTCAGAAGGACTTAGCTACCTTATGCTTAGCCTGCGGTTCCTAGGTGTTGGTCATATGGGTTCTCCCGAACATATCTCGTCCGCTCGTCTTCCAAACAAAATGATCTTCCCTTTCGAGACTTAATCTTACTATCCTTCCTGAGCTTTATCATGAAATTGTTAAGGAATTGGGCACGACGTCCCAGTTGCACAACAAGGAGTTTGAAGGAGATATATTCTCCAAACCGACGGGGTGAGATTGATGCAATGCTCTCTATCCCAGCCTTCCTATAGGTTTACATCCCAAGACGTCTCGAAGGCTAAACTGGGGCATACAGACGATCAGTCAGAAACACAAGTTCACAAGAAGACAAATGCATACACATAGCTTGACCATTCAATATAGAAACCATTTATAGACAAATAAATACATGCATTCATCCATTATTCTAGTTCAGTGCACCAATATGAAAACACTTATCATAACTAGATGACGTGATGTGACTCCTGAAAGGGGTGCATGTTTCCACCCGACCATAGGCTCAATCACTCCTAACGGATTTACCACTGGCCACCCCCGAGCTAGACCATGATTCTCTGAGAGAGAATTTTTCCTTCCGGCTTAGAAACAATTAGGGATGAAGGTTACTCTCCTCCTCCCATAGGATCTTGGCAACAGGTTTCTCTATACCAAGCAAGGAGGCCCGCCTGAGTACTTCCTCAGTCACTTAGCACCCTCGTTTATCATATTGTATCATAACCGTGCTAGCCACATCCTGCGACTAGAACACATTCATTTTACAGTTCTTCCTCAAACTTGAGAGCTTAGTCTCTCTTCTCTGCTTCTCTTCACATGTCTTCCTTTTCCCACCATGCCTTCCTTTCTTTCCTTCCTCAACAAGATTGCGTGTGGTCTGAATTCCCAGTCCTTGGTCAAGTCTGAAAGCCTTATAGATGGGCACTCTGCCCCATCCCATCGTTGACTCTTGAGGAGGTCTTCCCACCTACCATCCTAACTGTAATTCATTCCTGGGTTAGAGGAATGTTATGGTACTGAGCAATTAAATCAAGAAAGGTACTGGTTTGGTGGGGGTTATCTCAACCATTCATGGTTCCCCTCACCATCTCTTTCATAGAATCCGTGGTCTATCTTGGCAAACCCCCTTTTCTGCAGTCATGCAACACTTGTCTATTTCTATTAATAACATAAATTACATTCCTTGACCTTTTATACAAAGGTTCATCAAATAAAACATTCACACATATCGAGTTTTCCATAGTCTCTTGACCAACATATTTATATTTACAAACCGGGGGAAACATGGGTGTTACAAAGAACCCTTTATTTTAACTTGGTAACTAGATTTTACTGTTCATTCTCCCCCTTTGACAACAATGAAAAAAAAAGATGTTTCCTTGCTCCCCCTGGGGTGATTCCTCCCCTAAGTTGATGCTCCCCTTGTCCATGTGCTACCTTCCTTATGAATCTTGTGCAATTTAAAAAAATATAAGGACATGTCTCTCCTTCTCATAAACTAATCTAATAGCTTGTTCCACAAAACATTCATCTTCACTTAAACCTGTATGACTCCCCCACAGTTCTTTGAATATGAAGAAATTAACTTTAACTTCTATCCCTTAGAAACAAGATTAAATTTTCATCTTCTACTGTACTGCTACCTCAAATACTCAAGACATGTTTTAGTCTTCCAAAAGTCTTAATCCATAACTTTTTCTGCCTAGGCTTCATTTGCTTCTAGATTGCTCCTAATTTTCCATGATAGTAGTCAACTATTCATTCATTTATAACCCAAGAGCCTCTTCATTTTAGTTGTCTCAAATGGTGATATGGTTAAGTGCCCATACAATCATAACTAACTTTTTCACATTCAAATCTTGCTCATGCTCATATTTCTACTCAAATAGAAGTAGATCTGATATTAATGTTGTTGTTTTGTAACTCCTCAAACCATGATGTTTGCTCAATAACCTTTTGTTATTGTTTGTAAGAGTCCTCTTTATAATCTTCTCATTCTTTTGGGAATACCTCATTTGGTTTGGATCATACCACATTTTAATAGCATCTGTGACACTTTGCAACGTTGTGTACTCTAAAACATATTGCACACTCCTTTCCATTTCCTTTGTCTTTGTTGACTTCAAGTTTTAAATATACAAACAATGATGGAATTCTGATTTTCTTTGCCATATTTATGATTTCCCTCAGCCTAGGGGCATTGAGAGAAACATTCCTCTATTCTTCAATACTCATGAGGTCATTACTAGGAATAACATTAAGTCTTCCCTGAATCCTCTTTCCTTTCTTCTGTTTGTATTTTCTGTTGAGGGGGAATTTAGTGGATTATCAAAATAACATTGGAAGACTTCCAAGATCATCATCTCTCTATTATTATGGTTGGTATGATATTGAATATTCATCATCATCATCATCACTGTTTTGTGTAACGAAAACTTATTCATTCCTTTCTTGAGAATTTTCTCTTTGCATTTTTCTTTTAATAGCTAATGGATTATTGATTTGTAGGACATAATCAAGATCTACAGTTTTGTCATATTTAGGAACTCTTCTTTCTTGAACTTGATCTTCTTTATATGCAAAACTCTATTTTTTATATTCCATATTAGAAGTTTTACCCACTATTCTCTTATTATCAAGTTCATCAATTTCAGGTGCAATACCTTCATCACCTTCCTTGCTTTGTACTTCAGATTTTCTTCTCCATGTCTTCTTATAATTTTCTTGAATGTTGGAGATACTTATCTTCATGGAATATTTAGAAAGTCTACATTCACTGGCTTTATGACCATGGTTGTTTCACTTGTGGCAATCAACATTGTAATTTTGTAAAGGAGAGAATGAATTATAATTTATTTTCTCTATATCATTCTTGTTGTTCTTATATCTTTGGACATTTTTTGGTTTGTATTTTCTATAGGCTTTATAATATATTGCCTTATGTCTAAAATTATGGCAAGAATAGAAATATCCAAGGAAGATATGTTGATATCTGTTAGGGGAATTCTTTGTGGTGATTGTATTTTTCTTGTCATCTTTTTCTTGAGTAGGAGGTGTTGATTTCTGTTTATTTGGAACAATCTTCAATGGTATCATCTTCATATTATTATCTTCTCTTCCTAAGGAGATTTTAAGAGCATATGCATAATTGATTGGCCTTTTGAAAGTTCTTTGTTATGTAGAAGTTGAATATTGAGTATATCCCAAACTAGTCTTGTTGTTTGTTAACCTTTGACTATTAAGAATTTCATCCAATATTTTTGAACTATTTTCAACTTTTGATTCCTTCTTTTCTTTTTCAAGTTATCCTTTTAGAAGCGTAATTTTAGGTTCTAACTTTTCACATACTTTTTTCCCTATCAGAGAGTTGTTTTAGAATGACTTCTTCAATTCTTTTGGCTTCTTGGAGTTCATATTTTAGGTTACTGATAACTTGTTCTGATTCTCTGATCATTTTTTAGATTTCCTTTTCTCTTGTCTGTTGTGCTAGTTCAAATTCTAATAGTTGTCCTCTTAGTAATTGTTAGGGTCCTAACCTGCACATAGGTAGAACAATATATTTGGATGTAATAAAGGTCAATATTAATAAGGCCTTTCAATAAAATAGAATAAGGCGGATGTAAGAAGACCTAATA
>ML792044.1:27812-99514 GCA_009831015.1 Picea engelmannii
TTAAAAAAAAAAAAAAAAGAAAGGTCTGAAATTTTTTTCACCATTATTTTAGACCTATTCCATTGGATTCATCTCTTCGCCCTTATCACATTCATCCATATCATTTTTTTGGCAATGTTTTTTTACCTCGCCCGCCCCTTTTCAGTTCCCCCATCCTCATGGACCATACTCGTAGCCAAGACGTGGAAGCTTTCTTCAACACCTTGCAATCTGGTCTCATTGAGACCCAACAAGAAGTGAAACAACTCAGTGCCAATGTTTCCGCCATCAATACAACCATGCAATCCTCAATGGGTGAAATCAAACAAGACCTCACCACCCATCTTGAATTAGTCTTTTCGACTCTTTGCACCAAACTGCATATCCCTACAGATAACCCTTCCTCTTCCTCACCCCCACATACTGAAGGTGACCATTCCTCTCATTCCCATACCTTGCAGAACCATCACTTTCAACGTGACCTATGCCTTCCACGGGTGGATGTGACCAAATTTGATGGCTCTAACCCCACTAGTTGGGTAACCCAAATGGAACATTACTTCTCTTTATACAACATTACAGATGACTTGGCCAAACTCTGATATGGTTTTCTCCATCTAGATCAAGAACGTTGGCAATGGAGAAAAAAATTGCGTCAAGGGTATATTGCTTGGAAACAATTTGTGGCAGATCTTTATGAATGCTTTGACACTGAAACCAACTATTTGGTCCATTTGAAAAAGATGAAACAATTAGGAATAGTGGAAGACTTTATAGCTGCCTTTGAGCGCCTTTTAGAATAGAGGGCATGTCTGATGCCTTTTTTCGAGAGTGTTTTATCAGCGGCCTCAAGGATGAAATTTGGGCTCATGTCCTCATGGCTCGGCTTGAGAGTTGGGTGGAGGCTACCAAAAGAGATAAAGAAGCACAACATGTTGTATCTTCTCAAAACCGCAAACCCTCCTTCATCCCTTGCCCTAAACCAGTAAATCCCACAGCTCCCTTTGCTCCACTAAAGATCCAAAAATTGACCCAGGTTGAAATGGCTGAACACCAACTCAAAGGCCTTTGTTATAACTGTGATGACAAATATTTCCTAGGCCACAAGTGTAAAGAACAAAAGGTTTTTATGGCCATCTCCGAGGATATTTCAGAAGAAGATGAAGAAACTCCCTCTATGTCTGAATCACCTGAATCCACTGACATAACCCCTCCCTCAGACCCTCCCGAAGTAGAACCAGTCATTTCCCTCAATGCTCTCATTGGCTTCTACGCTCCCCAAACCCTCAAGCTAATTGGTTACATCAAGCATCGGAAGGTCATCATTCTGGTTGATAGTGGCAACACCCCTAATTTTATTCATCGCTGCATTGCCCAAGAAACTCATTTCTACATCCATGCCATCAATAATTTCCATATCATGATTGCCAATGGTGGTTCCATGAAATGTGGAGGGCGTTGTGGAAATGTGCGTCTCCAAATTGGTGACTACCACCTGAAATCCCATATGTTTTCTATCGACATGGGAGGTTGCGACATTGTGCTGGGTGCAGACTAGTTAAGGACTTTGGGTCCCATTCTCATGGATTTTAAAGACTTAACCATGCAATTCGACCAGGAAGGCCACCAATATAAGTTCCAAGGCATCACCGCCGGTTCACCTGAGATCATTAGTTCCCATCACATGGAAAAGATGCTCAAAAAGGGTCATTATGGTGTTATCACCCAACTCCATGCCATACAAGCAATAGAGACACCCTCGATACCGCAAGACCTCCAAGCCATCCTTTCTAAACATCAATTTGTCTTTTCCACTCCCCAAGGCCTCCCTCCTTCCCATGGTGTTCATGATCATTCCATTCCCCTTGTTCCATGAAGCTGTCCTCCCAATATTCGTCCGTATCGTCACCCCTTTTCCTAAAAAAATGAAAATGAGAAAATGGTCTAGGAACTCCTTAATGCATGCGTTATCCACCCTAGTATGAGCCCCTATTCGTCTCCTGTGGTCATGGTCCTAAATAAAGAAGGTTCTTGGTGAATGTGTCTTGACTTCTGTTCCATCAACAAACTTACCATCAAAGACAAATTCCCCATTCCTATCATTGATGACCTCCTGTATGAATTGAGTGGCATCCAATTCTTCACTAAACTGGATCTTCATTCGACCTACCACCAGATACGTATGAAAGAGGCAAATATCCACAAGACTGCCTTTAGAAGTCATGAGGGCCACTATGAGTTTTTGGTCATGCCCTTTGGCTTGTGTAATGCCCCCTCCACCTTCCAAAGCCTCATGAATCATGTATTCCATCCTTTTTTTTGCCATTTTGTCTTAGTTTTCTTTGATGATATCCTCATCTATAGCAAAACCTGGACAAACCATCTTTCTCATGTGGATCGAGTTCTCCATCTACTCTCTCAACACCAAATTTTCCTGAAATAGTCTAAATGTGCTTTTGGCACCTCAGAAGTAGAATACTTGGGTCATCTGGTTGGAAAAGATGACGTTAGGGTAGATCCTAAAAAGATTGAAACTATGCAAGATTGACCTCACCCAAAGACTCTTAAGAGCTTGCGTGGATTTTTGGGCTTAACAGGGTATTATCACAAGTTTGTTAAGAATTATGGGAAGATTGCAACACCTCTCAATGCTCTCCTAAAAAGAAATCTTTCACTTGGACTCCAGCCGCTGCTCAAGCTTTTCAAACTTTGAAGATGGCCATGTGCACCACTCCAGTCCTCGTCCTTCCCGATTTCACAAATACCTTTGTGTTGGAATGTGATGCCTCATGGAAAGGAATTGGTGCTGTCCTTATGCAAGAAGGTCGACCTTTGGCCTTTACCAGTAAGCAACTATCTGAAAGAAATCTGGGAAATCCATCTATGAAAAGGAAATGTTGGCTATTCTGCATGCCGTGGATATGTGGAGTCCTTATCTATTGGGGCAACGATTCCAAATTAAGACAGATCATCAAAGCCTCAAGTATTTTCTGGAACAACGCATTTCCTCCCCAGAACAACAAAAATGGGTGACTAAACTCTTTGGATATGATTATGAGATCATTTATAAGAAAGGAAAAGACAATGTGGTTGTGGATGCACTTTCCCGAAAACATGAAGATAAAGGATCCCTTTTTTCTCTTTCATTCATTGTACCAGATTGGCTCCAAGTCGTTCACCAGGAATGGTTACAAGATCCCAAAAGTTTGTAGTTGATCCAACATTTGCAGTCCAATGCTCCAGCTTCCCTAGGATACTCTTGGCTCCATGAGGAACTTTGATACAAAGGCCGTTTGTATTTAAGTAAACAATCAAAGCTTAAATCCACGGTACTTTCTGAGATTCATGCTACACCCACAGCAGGGCACTCCGGGTTCACCAAAACCTATGACAGGGTCAAACGTTCCTTTTTTTGGGATGGCATGAAACATGACATTCAAAATTTGTAGTTGAATGTGATGTGTGTTAGCGCAACAAGGGAGAAACAGTCAAATCGCCGGGTACACTACAACCTCTCTTGATTCCACCTGCTATTTGGAAGGATATCTTTATGGATTTTATTACCGTCTTACCCAAATCGGGAAATAAATCCGTCATCATGGTGGTTGTTGATCGCCTTTCCAAGTATGCTCATTTTAGCGCCCTTCAACACCCGTTTACAACATCCATGGTGGATCAAATATTCATGGATCAGGTCTTCAAGCTTCATGGCATGCTGCAATCTATTGTTTTTGATCGTGACCCAACTTTCACAAGTAATTTTTGGCAAGAACTATTCAAGATACAAGGCACATAATTTCATCTCAACACAGCTTATCATACCCAGATTGATGGCCAAACAGAAGTTGTCAACAAGTGTTTGGAAGCATATTTGAGGTGTTTTGCCTCAGAAAATAAAAATCAGTGGGATCAATGGTTACCCCTAGCTGAATGGTGGTACAACACTTCATACCATACAACTACACGCATGACTCCTTTTGAAGCAGTATATGGACAAAAGCCACCTTCAGTTCTCTCATACTTACCGGGTTCTTCGAAGGTCCAGGCGGTTGACCTAACACTTACAGCTCGAGAGGCTATTCTTCGTACCCTCAAAGAGAATTTGGTCATGGCACATAATCACATGAAGCAACAAGCGGATCAAGGTCGCTCTGAACGTCAATTTGCATAAGGGGATCATGTGTTTCCTCGATTGCAACCTTACAAGAAAACTTCCCTCAAGGCTGAGCATTGTCAGAAGCTAGTGCCCAAATTTTATGGTCCTTATACTGTGCTCAAGCATGTGGGACAAGTCGCCTATCAGTTAGCTTTTCCCAACCATTCGAAGCTACATCCTGTTTTTCATGTTTCATGCTTAAAGAAGGTGATTGGAGCTAAGTACCAAATTCAAACCAACCTTCCAGAGTTAGATGAAGAAGGATCCATTTGGCTACAACCAGAAGCAATTTTGGACCAGTGTGAGTGTCGCCTACATTAGAGAACCATCAAGGAAGTGCTAGTCCAGTGGAAAGATACAACTCCAGTAGACGCCACTTGGGAACCAACTACCATTCTGCAACAATTTCCTCATCTCAAGCCTTGAAGACAAGGCTATTTTTAAGGGGTCAGACATGTTAGGGTCCTAACCTGCACATAGGTAGAACAATATATTCAGATGTAATAAAGGTCAATATTAATAAGGCCTTTTAATAAAATAGAATAAGGTAGATGTAATAAGACCTAATAGATGCTTCTTTTTAGTATAAATAGGAGTCGAGGGTATGAGAACCCTAGCTTGGATATTATTGTAATAGAGCTCCTCTCAACTAGAGGTTGCCCCTTCGAAGAGGCCCGTGAACATTGCTTTCAGATTCAAAGTTCTATTTCTGTTGTTATTCTTATATCATTTCAATGTTATTGTGGTGAATATTACTGTTATTTTTCCATTACTAGCATTTTATTTCCGTTCTGCATACATTTTATATCTGGTATATTACAGTAACTTGTTTTTATTTTTACATTTTCCGCGTTCATCCAAAGCACTGATTAGTTATTCTTCTAAGTCTACTTCCCCTTCAACCTCATGGTTTTCTTCTTCAATCTGAAAGGTATTTTTAGTGTGACTATCTTGGGTTTTTATACCCATAAATAGATGCTCAAATTCCTCTTCCTCTTCACTTTTCTCTGATGAGGTGCTATCCTCTTTAGTGTAAACAATATTATTCTTTTTTTAGAACTTCCTTTTGTCGTTGGTTTTTCTCTTCTTCTGTTCTTTGAAATTTCTTTCATCATCACTTTCTTCTTGTTTTGGATAGGGACATTTGTTAGCAAAGTGTCTAATTCTTCCACAACTGAAACATTTGAAGAGTAACTTTCTTTTATATTTTCCATATCCTTTTTGGAATTTCTTTATAAAGTTGGCCTCTTCTACATCTGATATGTCTGATTGATCTTCAATAGACACCCATTCCTGTTTCTTCTTTGATTTTGATGCTTTGAAGGTTGTTTCTCCTTTTGGAGGTTTCTCTTTCCCTATTCTCATCTCATATGCTATGAGGATCCCATGTAGTGCATCCATTGTGAGATTATCAAGGTCTGTTCTATCTTAGAGAGTAGAAATCTTGGCATCATACCTCATAGGTAATGATCCCAAGATATTTTGTACAATAGGTTGATCTCTAAGTTCTTCTCCTAATGCTCTGATTTAGTTGGTCACTTCATCCACTCTCTGAAGATATTATGCTATGTTCTCTTCTTTCATTTTCAAGTTTTCAAATTGTATTCTTTAGTTTTTTAGTTTGGCCTATTTGACCTTGCTATCTCCTTCATATATGAACTTTAGTTTGTCCCATATTTATTTTGCTGACTTACAATGCATTACTTTCACAAATATAGGATTGTCTAATCCTCCTAGGATGGCATTGGTTTCTTTTGCATTGTCATTGCAAAGATTCTTTCCAATTGTGTCTATGGGGGGAGTAGCGGGTGAAATGTACCCATTTATTATAGATTTCCAGACATCAAAACCAAGGGACATTAGATAGATTTTCATCTTCACACTCCAAAAATCATAATCATTCCCTTTGAACATAGGTGCTATGCTGGAAGAAATTCCCTCTTGTTGATCCATTGGATTATGCAAAATCTACCTTCCAGTTATTAGACTATGTTGAAGGGACCTGCTCTGATACTAATTGTTGGAATATGGTTTAATACTGAGAGGGGGGGGGGTGAATCAATATTAATATTTTTTCACAATTTTTAATTATTTATTTATTAACTTTATTTATCAACAAGAAACTTAAAAAATAACATCAATAAATATAAACTAAAATTACAAATTACAAGTTTTATATGAAGACTGATTTAGAGAACCAACTCTAGGAGACAACAATCCCCTTGTTTAGGGCACCAAACCTAGGAAGAACCAACTCCCTTGCTTTAGGGAACCAACCCTAGTTAGCACCAACTCCCTTTTTTTAGGGCACCAACCCTAGGAAGCACCAACTCCCTATTTTACACTTTAATTAGCAAATGATACTAATCATTCCTTGCTCCTCCCTACCACCCTCACTTCATAAGCATCTTTTTCTTTCTTCCTTGGACTCTGCACTTGCTTATGATATTCTGATGTACACCATAGAGACATCCTTCTTTCACCATACCTTTATGTTTTCATAGTATTCCAAAAGGTATGAAATTGAACCATTGTGTCTTTTAATAATGAACCATTGCGTCTTTTCATTTTATTAACAAAATAACAATAATGTTGTCATTTTTAATTAGGAACACATTTTCTTCTTTGTTTATCTCTTTACAAAAATGCTTTGTAATTACATCTTTAACTTCATTTTCCTTGACTTCATAGTTATCTTGCTAAGGCCTTTTATCCTTTATCAGTAGATTAGACATGATTCAACTCTTCTTATTTTAATCTCATGTTTACTGTAATCTCATATTAGATTTTGAACTCAGTTTCCTGGTGAACTTTTCCTGTACCTAAAATGGACAATTTCCATATGACCGGACTATTGTGACTTAAGGTTTAGAAAAATATGGAACACAATCCTGTACTCTTGTTGTTTATACGTCGGTGTTAGCGACATTTCTTGTCCTAGGCACAAGAGCATTTGGGTCTGCAAGTTGTACGAGGAGCGCCCAAGCGCAACATGGAAAAATCTTATTTTAAGGCTTCCAATCAAGTAAGCAGGTGAAATTATGTTGTCAACGACCCAGATTCATCCATAAGAGTAGATCAACAGTCATTGGGATGTCAGGGCTAGTGGACTTGCGCCGGGATTAACACGACGGGTAGCGTCTATATACATTCATGTAGGATCTCAGCCGTCCATCCAAAAGGACATGTGGTGTGCGATCATGTCATGTCGGCATTCGGGGATTCGAGGGGTAAGAGCTCCTCGTCATTTTATATCTCGAAAACCCCAACCCCGAAATGCCGATAAGCGCCCTTCAAAGATAAGCCCATGGTCCTAGCACCCGGTCACGTCAAGCGAGCCTGATAATGGAGGCAACCTTCTTCTAACATCAAATGCCATCTCGACCGTTCCTCTAGAGGACACGCGGTGCACATTCGTTCTTTCGCGGTTTGGTCAATCGGGATTTTAAGAAGCGTTGCATCGTGAACCCCCGGTGCCAGAAATCCAGAAAGAATCGGGATCGTCCATCTGAAGGACACATGGCGCAATAGTTGAGCCACGAGTAGGGGCCCTTCGGGGTTTTCATGTTGAAAGCGTCGAGGTCATCTTAGTCATTCATCCATCAGCAAGGCTCGGGCAAATTTAATTTAAAGGGGGCATGGATCTGGGCGGTTAGGATCTATGTGCTCAGATCTATGATCAGGAGAAGATTCCGGAGGCCCCCCGCCATTCTACCTTTAAGTGGAGGGGGGGGTCCAGAATCGAGTGCACAACTCTTAAAAGGTCAGGATCTGGGTGCCTAAATCAGTGGTTGAGGCTTCATTCCAGACCCCCCTTGTATTTCTGCCTTTAATTGGGGGGGGGGTACGGATTCAAACACACAACTCTTCAAAGGTCAGGATAGGAGCACCTAGATCAACGATGCTCAGGCCTTTCCGACCCCCATTTTCCATCCTGTCTTTAATGAAAGAGGGGGGGTCCGAGATGGTGTGTTATTATTGTGGGGTCCCTTGCCTATCATGTCACTTTTGGTATCCTCCCCATTGCCACCTGTTCTCCACTTACCGCCTCCCTCTTCCCCTGTCATCTGTCCAACTTCCCTCTCTCCATCCACATGACACTTCCTCAGCTCATCGTCCTCTCGTCTCCTTCCATGTGTCCCTCTCACTCCCAGTCACCTCCTCCTGTACTCAAGCACTCCATGCTCCTTCCTCCTCTGTCCTATTCAAACCACGTGGAATTCCTCAGCTGATGTCACAACTCCTATTTCTTCTCCATCACCTCCACAGTGTTCAAGCCTTTAACCCCCGTCACACCCTCGTCCACATCAGCCATAGGGGTCCCTCGCAGTAGTCCAATGAAGTAGCATCCAAAGAAAGACTGTTCGGCTGATCTAGGTGGCACCATTAGGAGACCTCCACGTCCCAAAAGGAAGAGTTGACCGAAGCCGTCCCCGATCCAAAAAAGCAGTTATTGCGACAGTTGCTGGTGGTTGAACATCAATTCTGCCATAAAAGGAAGGTCCGACAAAGGACCAATTTACATCGATTCACCTGCAGAAGGACAATCTGAAATCTGATGGTGTCTATCATAGGTGCACGGTCATTCTGAGTCTGCATGGGCAGGCTGTCAGAAGCCTTGCAGACACAATCTTTTAATGAAATGTCTCGTTTTTGCTGCTGTTGTTATTTTTGAGTATATGTAGGCATTTTCGCCATTTTTGTAAGAATCGATGGTTGAGCGAGGCTCCCAGTTGTAAAGCTTTAATGAAGCACTGTTATTTCTGGTTATGTATGGACTCTTGAGACTTCTTGCCTTATGAATGTTATCTTCTTTCACGTCTTTGTTCAACTGTGTTAGAGCAGCTTGGAATTTGAGAATCCAATCGAGTTGTAGCTGTTATAGGATGATGTAGAATTTGATCACTGTAATAGTCATCACTGTAATAGTCGCATTGTCTCTAATAAGTCCTTGTGATTTTCCTAACGCTGAATGACTTGGAATTGGAGAATCTAGTCAAGTCCCCCTTTCAGTTTCTTGAAGCCCTAAACCAAAGGATCTTGCGTTCAAAGTTTTTCTTCTACAAATTACCAAAAGGCCTATTGCTCGAAGTAGTTTGTTCACTCTTCTTGCCAAGTCTTCCACCTGTTCACCTTTTAATCAACCCGCTGACTGAAGTTAGATCAAGACCTCCTTTGTTTCTTACATGCTAGACACAGTCTCTGAGTTAGAGTGGCATCTCCCCGAGTCTCTGTCCATTTGATCACCCATTAAAAACTACCGTGACATAAACCTGATGGGCATCGGGCTCTGCTCCTGCTGCAATCTAGGAGTGACTTCCGTCGCCAACATTTCTGGCGCCGTTGCCGGGGACAAAGTTGAATATTTTCCCTGGGCAGAACAACATTGAGCCTCTGATTCTGAAGGTGCATCAGACATAAGAGCCCTTAAAGATTGCTACTGTGCACTTGTCGACTCCACTGTGGCGACTCCATTATTTCCACTTCACTGTTTCGGCTGTAGCCATTGTTAGCACACCTGAAAGATAACCCAAAGGATCTTTCTCGAGAAGGTTTCAGCGGCTGCTTTCTCAGCTTGAGAAGCTTCCTGGGGTAACGACAACGTTAAGATCTGGCCTTTGATGGTGAACAAGGACCAGACATACTTGAAGCTGTGAATCTTTCACCTGGCGACTCCATAATTCGAGGATCGATTGGCGACTCCACTGGTTTGATATGGAGAAAGTTTTGGCTCAAAGGTTTGCTTTCTGTGACTTTTCCCAGATAGTTGGTTTTCCTAATGCAATTCCTGATAGATACCAATGGGAAGATTTCCTCCCTGAATTTCATGCAACAAGTTGGGAGGAACCAGCTGAGCATTTACTAGACTTCCATGTAGCTATTCACCGACACAATATTATGCATGAGGATGTCCAGATTAAGCGCTTCAACCCACTGCAAGAATCCACTCTTTAACAGGTTTTTATACAGCTTTCAATTCATTTTGTAAATATTATTTTCCAGCTGATTGTTTGTATGAAAACTGTTGTGAGGAGTTTTCTTCACTCCATGAAGCCTCTGCTGGCCCTGAAGACCAGGTCCAGGATGAAGCTTTTACTGTGGAGGAAAGAATTTTCCAGGAAAATATAGAGGCGTTGAATGATATTAATTGTGTTAGCCCTAGAAAGGAAGCATCTGACATCATATCAGATGCCTCTGTTCTTTTAGATGTTCATAACGATCAACATTCCTCTTGTGGAAATTGTGAGTTTATAGAGAAAATGTGGTCCATGGTAGATGACTCACCTGGATATCGGGTTGAAGTAGATGTTCCTAGCTGCCCTACTTATGACGACGAAGACCTCCCCATTTTTAAAGAAGAGATGGTTGTGGAGGAGGATTTTTCTCTTTTCCTTCAAGGGGTTTCTCACGATATATTCTTACCTGGGATTAAAGAGAAAAAGATTATGTATGAGCAGCCAGAAGCAGCAGGTCCCACTGTCCCTGAAACATAAATTTTTGACGGGATCACTGTTCTGGAGGAGGATCATATCAATGAAGGACAACCCCTTTTCGATGTATATTATAGTGATGAGGAGCAACAAGCTTATCCTATATTTGATCACTATAAAGATACTGAAGAGCCAGTCAACAAGCAGAGCCACCCCATGGTCCCTATTTATGATGAATATGAATCAGACCTGGGGAAGAGCCAAGAAGAAGAGCAAAAAGAACCAGAGGAGCAGAATATTTCCTGTCCAGAGCCAGTCAGCGAGCAACCACTTCTTGAGAACAATGAGCCTACGTCAGTTTTCCACCTGCCTGTGCTTGTCACAGATATTCGGCCGCATGTGAACAATTGTGTAGCAGAAGAGGCTGTCTATTGCCAATTTCCTGGAATTGGCCACTCATTCGATGACCCTGTCAGCAAATACATGGAGTGGCATTTCCCTTATGCTTTGGAGCCGCCATATCCCATCTCAACTTTAGCTTATAAGGAGAAATTGAAGAGTGTAACCGTTCTGCGGTCACGGTTACATCAACTGTTTGTGGTCACTAACAGAGGGAAAGAGCTTCCCTTCAGGAAGTTACTTGATTGTCTATGGTGGAAGTCTGCTTTCACCTAGCCCCATGTAAAGTGTTTTATTAGTTTAGGATTTTATATAAATAAACTCCTTTGAGTATGTATCTTTATTTTGTTGCTTTTATTTTTCGGCTTGTATTTTCAACAACGGGATGTTTTGAGCCTGACTCCATAGCTCAACAACAAGGCACTGAAGCTACAGAATGAGTTCTTAGAACATCACAGGGACAACTCTATCCCCCATGGAGCCTAATGTTAGCGACATTTCTTTTCCTAGGCACAAGAGCATTCGGGTTTGCAATTTGTACGAGGAGCGCCCAAGCGCAACATGGAAAAATCTCATTTTAAGGCTTCTAATCAAGTAAGCGGGTAAAATTACATTGTCAACGGCCTAGATTCATCCATAAGAGCAGATCGACGGTCATCGGGATGTCGGGGCTAACGGAGTTGCACCAGGATTAGCACAACGGGTAGCGTCTATATACATTAATATAGGATCTTGTTCGTCCATCCAAAAGGACACGTGGTGCGCGATCATGTCATGTCAGCATTTGGGGATTCGAGGGGTAAGAGCTCCTCGTCATTTTATATCTCGAAACCCCGAACCCCTAAATTCTGATAAGATCCCTTCAAATCTAAGCCCATGGTCCTAGCACCTGGTCACGTCAAGCGAGCCTGATAATGGAGGCATCCTTCTTCTAACATCAAATGCCATCTCGATCGTTCCTCTAGATGACACGCGGCGTACATCCGTGCTTTCGTGGTTTGGTCAATCGGGATTTTGAGAAGTGTTGCATCATGAACCCCCGGTGCCAAAAATACAAAAAGAATCGGGACCGTCCATCTGAAGGACACACGGTGCAATACTTGAGCCACGAGTAGGGGCCCTTCGGGGTTTTCATGTTGAAAGCGCCGAGGTCATCTCAACCGTTCATCCATCAGCAAGGCTTGGACAAATTTAATTTAAAGGGGGCATGGATTTGGGCGGCCAGGATCTTCGCTCTCATATCTACGATCAGGAGTGGATTCCGAAGGCCCCCCGTCATTATACCTTTAATCGGAGGGGGGGGGGTCCAGAATCGAGTGCGTAACTCTTAAAAGGTCAGGATCTGGGTGCCTAAATCAGTGGTTGAGGCTTCATTCCAGACCCCCCTTGTATTTCTGCCTTTAATTGGGGGGGGGGGTACGGATTCAAACACACAACTCTTCAAAGGTCAGGATTAGAGCACCTAGATCAACGATGCTCAGAAATTTCTGGCCCCCCTTTGCCATCCTGTCTTTAATGAAAGAGGGGGGGTCCGGGATGGTGTGTTATTATTGTGGGGTCCCTTGCCTGTCGTGTCACCTTTGGTATCATCCTCCCCGTTGCCACATGTTCTCCACTTATCGCCTCCCTCTTCCCCTATCATCTATCCAACTTCCCTCTCTCCATGCACATGACACTTCCTCAGCTCGTCATCCTCTCGTCTCCTGCCATGTGTTCCTCTCACTCCTAGTCACCTCCTCCTGTACTCCTGCACTCCATGCTCCTTCCTCCTCTGTCCTATTCAAACCGTGTGGCATTCCTCAGCTGATGTCACAGCTACCGTTTCTTCTCCATCACCTCCACAATGTTCACACCTTTAACCCCCGTCACACCCTCGTCCACATCAGCCATAGGGGTCCCTCGCAGTAGTCCAATGAAGTAGCACCCAAAGAAAGACCATTCGGCTGATCTAGGTGGCACCATTAGGAGACCTCCACGTCCCAGAAGGCAAAGTTGACCGAAGCCGTCCCCGATCCCAAAAAGTAGTTATTGCGCTAGTTGCTGGTGGTTGAACATCAACTCCGCCATAAAAGGAAGGTCTGACAAAGGACCAATTTACGTCGACTCACCTGTAGAAGGACAATCCAAAATCTGATGGAGTCTATCATAGGCACACGATCATCCTAAGTTTGCATGGGCAGGCTGTCAAAAGCCTTGCAGACACAATCTTTTAATGCAACGTCTCGTTTTTGCTGCTGTTGTTACTTTTGAGTATATGTAGGCGTTTTCGCCATTTTTGTAAGCATCGATGGTTGAGCGAGGCTCCTGGTTGTAAAGCTTTAATGAAGCACTGCTATTTCTGGTTATGTATGGACTCTTGAGACTTCTTTCCTTATGAATGTCAGTTTCTTTCACGTCTTTGTTCAGCTGTGTTAGAGCAGCTTGGAATTGGAGAATCCAGTCGAGTTGTAGATGTTATAGGATGATGTAGAATTTGATCACTGTAACAGTCACATTGTCTCTAATCAGTCCTTGTGATTTTCCTAACGCTGAATGACTTGGAATTAGAGAATCCAGTCAAGTCCCCCCTTCAGTTTCTTGAAGCCCTGAACCAGAGGATCTTGCGTTCAGAGTTTTTCTTCTACAAATTACTGAAAGGCCTGTTGCTCAAGTAGTTTGTTCACTCTTCTTGCCAAGTCTTCCACATGTTCACATTTTAATCAACCCGCTGACTGAAGTTAGATCAAGACCTCCTTTGTTTCTTAGATGCCAGACCCAGTCTCTGAGTTAGAGTGACATCTCCCCGAGTCTCTATCCATTTGATCACCCATTAAAAACTACCGTGACATAAAACTGATGGGCATCGGGCTTTGCTCCTACTGCAATTTGGGAGTGACTTCCGTCGCCAATAGTTGGGAAATTCTAGACCACTCAAGCCACAAAGTTGAGTCAGAAAGTAATGTAGATTCGACTACTTGGAAGTTGAAATGGAAAAATGAGCTGGTCAAAATGTAAGTCAAAGTTCATCCAAGTAGAGGCCAAAGGCAATGCAAGTCGAACTTTATCAGGGCTGGACTCAGAGGTACTATAAGTTGAATTTTATCCAAGTCAAATTCGAAGGCAATGCAAGTTGAGGTTTATCGGGGTTGTAGTCGGAGGCACTTTAAGTCGAAGTTTATCCAGGTCAAAGTTGAAGGAAATGTAGGTCAAAGTTTATTGGAGCTGGAGTTGGAGGCATTGTAAGTCGAATTTATCCAAGTCAGAGTTGGATTTGGAGGCACTGTAAGTCAAATTCTATCTAATTCAAAGTTGGAGGCACTATAAGTCTAAGTCATAATCGGAGGTAATGTTTAAACTTAAGAACTTTTCACAAGTTCTCGACATCTTGATGGTCGATTGACCCAACTGTGGAGTTCCACTATTCTACGTTCTGTGTGTTTTTCAAAAGTTTCCAACATCCTGATGGTAGATTTTCCTAACCGTGGAGTTCCATTGCTCTACGTTCTACATGTTTTTCACAAGTTCCTGATATCCCTATGGTTGATTGACCCAATTGTGGAGTTCCACTAATCTACGTTCTGAGTTTGTTTTGTGCTGCAATCTCTTCTGATCTTCTCTTCGATCAATCATGTTCATCCCCTTTTGACATAAATGACAACAATGTCCAACATGTACATACTATCATTATAGTTGGTGCAATTTTCAATTGGGAAACCATCTTATCCCATACTTTAAAAAGAACTATCGAGAGAGAAAATAAGCCAATTTATGAAATTATTCCCATCATTTATATGGCTTCTTACCCGTTGGATATTATTTATGAAAATAATCCTTTGCAAAAATTAAACTGGAGTTGGACCCCCCCTCTAACCTAGGGGTAACTATAGTAGAACATGTCTCATGGTCCATAATGAATATAGTGATCCCATACATGATCATCAACATTCTCCATAAACAACAACCCCTTAGATGCCTCCCTCCTCATCATGGCTTAGTTCATCCTCTAATCTTGATTAACATGGTTCATATGGTGATGGTGGTCCAACACACATGAGGTACAATAGTCATCATTTCATATAACGTGTTACATTTAATGCATTAGGAATTTGGGAGAGGATCATGGGTTGAAGTTTTATAATGGATCGGTATTTCTTGGAAGTTATGTTTTTTTCCTTGTTTCACCTTGGTAGTCATCATATGTGTCCTAGTCCAGTGTTGTCACTCTTGGGGAATAGGGGTACTACTGGGAGGCCTTGATAAGGGTGACATACTATTCCTTCTCATACTTAACACTTTCCATCTATGTTACTTCCATTGTCTTACCTTTTGGAAATGATTGTTACATGTACACCAAAAAGGCTCATGCCTTCATCCTTCTATGAGAGCAAGGGCTAGAATTGATGTAGTTGGTAGAAAAAATAATAGAAAAAACATGCTATAAAAGAAAGAAGAAATAATAGGATATAAATGAAAAAATCAAAAGCCAAAGGTCAACTTGAGATCTATCCACTTTCTATGAGGAGATCTCCCCTAGTCATAATGCACTGGATGCATATCAATTAAAAGGAATTAATCCTAGTAAAAAAAATAATAAATGTTTGAAACTTGAGAAGGGGAATTGCAAAGCAATTAGAGAACATCAAAAGGAAAGAAGGGGCTTGGAATAAATGCACCGTCAAAGAAAGGGTATCTCAAGCACCGAGTGCTCCCTCTATAAAGGTTCTCATGGAGATGAACCCACATAAGTCCTTGCATGCCAATGACACCATGACCATGAAATAAACCCCATGCCACCTCATTCACTTATACTTACACTTTGAAGGGTTTCTCAAGAACTACTCCTCTACTTGGGTACTAGCACACCTAATAGGATCTTGTGATGGCCCTCCCATACCTAAACTTGGCAAATTGCATAAAGTCTTGAGTTATTGTGAAGTTTGAAGAAGATACCAAAAGTGAATTGCTTAAGTGGCTCTTGTATTAAGTGGTGGCCTACTTTGTATGATTCCAATGATTATTGTATCTTGTAATGTTGGATTTACTTGATTCTATGGACCTTGTTTGATAATGATTCACCCTTGACATGGTCCTTTGGTGGATGGTTTCATGATGATGCTCAAGACATTGTGCACTATATAAAGGATTTTGGGCCCTTGATATAGAGTGTTGGGTCCTTTGATGATTTGGCTTACCCCAAGACACCTTACCACACCTCTTGAATCTTGGATGTTGGGCATATGAGATTTTATATTGAAAATACAACATAATGTGCCATTGAAAGGGCATGAGACCCATAGGCTAGATAGTACACCCACTAAATTCATTAGTGTTTGATTGGATAACATTGCACTTGGATATGATTGGACACCTTTTGGGAGGGATGATGGATCCTTCTTCATGGAGGATGTTGATACTCTGCCTCAAATGTTGCACTTGTTGGTGATGACATCATGCATGCTGATGATTTGATGTTACTTGGGCCGACCTAGCATTGGTGATGATGAGTTGGCATGGATTTATGATGAGACATGACCTTTAGGAAAGGGTATGTGACCATTGATTACGATTCACACCTTTTGGATGAGACATGGCCTTTGGAGGGTCTTGCACCCTTAGAGGAGATGACGCCACCATCACTTTGGCATCTACACTCACATGTGTCATTTTCCAAGGTGAGATTTTGGTGTTTTAGCATTTTATTTTTATATTGGAGGCTATTTTGGGGGTGGGCTTAGACCTATCCACCTTGTATCAAGGATATTTTACATTTTAGGGGCCTTTGAAGGGTAAAGCACTTGAGTTTCCTCATATAAAAGGATAATGCTTCTCTCATTTGCAAATCATAACTCACACTTGTGGAGAATCACTTCTCTCTCATCATGGAGTACTTATGTGCACCTCTTGGAGAGTGATCTTGTGGATTTTTCTCATGTTTTGGTGGATGATTATTGTTCTAGGGTTTCTTCATGCATAACGAATTGGATAACAAGTGTTATTTCCAAGTGTTTTATTATTTATTCATGGTGTTTTGAGTAGATGCTCTGCCGAATTGTTGACAACTTGCATGTTTTTTTTTTGTTTGCTAGTTTGTCCTTGACCTGCGGGACTAGCCTGTGGCTGAGAAATCGCGACTCAAGGGCATCTAAGTCGTCAAAATCACACATGGATTGCACCTGACTTGAGCCACACCAACTGTTAACATGGCTATATTTTTTGTCCCCGTAGGTGTCGAACCGATGACTTAACATCACATAGTGCCTTAACAACACACTCCATCACCAACTATCCTACACCTTGAGGACTGAAAATTGAAGGACATGGGGGTGGGATTTGATCCACTTATGTGTGCACAAGTCACAATATCATTTTAATATAATATCTCTGGATGAAACCACACATTCAACTACTACCTCAAGGTTCCCCCATGGCTTTAGGTTAGGCCCTCATGGGAATTGAACCTTTCCCAATGGTAAAAAACTCCTCGCTTTCCACCATTGGATCCAACCCCTTTGGGCGACAACTTGCATGTTATCTTACTCTCCTTGGATAATATTGTTTTGGAACCCTAAGAAGGATTTAAATCATACATATCCTTCCTTGTTTTCATTCATTTAATCTTGTATAAGTATATACAGCTAAATTCAGGGCTTGTGATTGTACACCCCCCTATACTTGCCCTTATTGGTTAAAGTTTAGATCTTGTGATTGTACTACTCTAGGGTTTGGACTATTTTCTACCTTGATCCTTTATTAAAAGTGTTAGAATACATAGGATGACACTCAGGGTTTGTGATTATACTACCCTAAGATTGTTTTCCTAAAGGGTTAAACCTATGTTTGAGACTGTACTATCCTATAATTTAATCCTTGAGTTTTCTCAACCATTGAATCTCCTTGAAGTTGTTTCATTGAGTCAATATTCCCAACGATTTAAGACGACACTAGTATTTCTCTTATTAGTGATCTAAACCTTAGTGTTAGCTCTCTCTCTCCCCCAACTTCTTGTGTTAGTTTTAGTATTTTTCATTGCATCTTCATTTACCATCATCCCTAGACGAACACTTTGCATTTATTGTTTACAATCATCTCTAACATTGTTCACTGTTTCATTGATTTCATTCTTAACCATCGAGGTTTAACATCCTGCATCTATTTAAGGTAGTTTCATTTTATTAACCATTGGATTATGGTTTGTTGGTCTTTTATTTAGTTTTTAACATCTTTTCCATTTGCATATTGCTAATTTTAGGACTGTTTACTTGTTGTTGTTATAAACTTGTTACATGTTGAAGTGTATCATCTTTATTTCAAGTTTTATTACAACCTTTCTTTTTCTTTTGATAGCCAGTTTTTTAGGGCATTTACTTTACATTTCTAGCTTAATAATCATAATTGATTGTCTTAGAGACACCCCTCACACATGCACATTATATTTTCCTTGCTAAGACAACTTGACCTTTCCTTGAACCTTGACCTAGCTAGTGAAGTAACCAAGATAAGGGGTCGTAGACTTGCTTAACCTTGCTATAAGATACTTTGAGGTTACTAGGGAAGCCTCCCTTGTGTCGAACCTTGATCCTTCACTAAAATGATGGAAACAACTGTTTAAGTGACAATGGAAATTACTTTCATATGTTACACTTGTCAAGCATCTTGTGAAGTATTTTCATAAGTGCTAGATTTGGTGATAGCAACTACTCCCCCTCATTTCTTTCCTAAATGTGTTCCAAATTTATTAGTGTTGGGTGAGATAGCATACTAGAACATTCTCCAAGTATTTAATGCTTCTATAGCAAATAATTAAATGAATAAAAATTTCATTTCCTACAACATTTGTATTGGTCACTATGGGACAAGTAACTCTAAACAAGTTATCAATTGGGTTTAGCTTGGGTGGTTGGGAGGAATAATTTTTATCCTCCCCACCTAGGTTCAATTCCCACAAGTAACATGTTGAGATCATAATGAGTATATTATTGTAATGGCTTCGAGCCCTATTGTTGACTGACATGTGCCCTACATATTATAGGGTTTTCCTTGGGTACCATCCTTGAAATGAGGGGAAGTACTCGAGGGTTTTCCCATGAATTTGTAACATGGAAAAAAAAAGTAACTCTAAGCAAGCTAGGCAAGAGGCTAGGCTATGCTTGAGTATATATTTCCACGTGGATAGTTCAGGAGGCATGATCTTGAAGGTTTTTTTTTAAAACACAGTATTTATGTTTATGTCTCCTGGCCATATGCTCATGAACAATTACCTTATGAAAATGAAACCTCAGGAGAAGAGGTACAAGAAAGATTAAAACCTAAGGATCCAACTCCTTCGTAGGGCACACACTCAAAGGAAAAAACTAGAAAATAGGTGGAAATGATTAAAAAAAAACTATTTGAGGTTGAACAATTAAGGAATAAAAAAGGGAAACAAAAATGACATAAGTAGAAAAGGCAAGACTAGAGAAAGAGGAAAAGGAAAAGCATGCAACAACCTCAACATCAACCTCAAAAGAATATGAATCCCCCTCTGTTTTAAGGTACAAACATCAACCTCACGAGGATATGAATCCCCCTACGTTTTTATAGAGGTGGTACTCCTCTTTGGATGAAAGATAATATTGATACTCTTGGATTAGGGAGAATGCTAGACAACAAACCCCAAATATTTATTTCTTTGATTTGTACGTGGAATGGTTCTTGATACCTAGATTTTCTCTTTATGTGTAATAAGTAGTTTATTAACAATAAAAAGATTGAAGAAAGGCTTCAATACCATAATATATGTATACTCAACATCATTTATGAAACCCTCTAAATCAAATAAAAATAGAGGATACATCCATATCTTCTCACAAGAAAAAGGATGAAATAGTTTTGATCATTTCAGAGAACTTTAAATGATTTTTTCATTCAATATTGAAAATAATTTGATAGGAAAACTCAAAAAATATCACACTCATAAATCCCAAGATCTGAGAAATCATTAAATCTATGCCCTGAAATAGTTCTCCGTGGATTTTTTTAAAAGATATTCAACAATACAAGACATCTCAACAAATGAATTGACTAGTGCTTCAGAAACAAAGATTGAAAAAATCAAAGACTAAATTTCAATGAATCCAATAAACAGTCATGTCTTACATCTGGCACTCACATACATGGCTGTAAATACTCCAAGATTTTTTTAGAGAAAGATTTATTGGAAGAATACAAGAAATACACTCAAAATCTTAACTTCAAAAATATAAGCATAAATCCTTGAGAAAATAGTGTTGAAGAAGAAGAAGAAGAAGAAGAAGAAGAAGAATGGAAATCTTTGTTTGCTGACTAGAAGCTTGGTTCCATGTTGGTGACTTGAAATTTTCTATTTTTATCTTTTGCTCTGATAAAGAAACCTTCTAACCCTTTCTTTGATGATGCTCCCTCTTTTAAAATTGTTCCAAATGCTTTCTTGAAGTGGTTAGGGGTTTTTCTCCTTTCTATAATTTTCCACGTGCTTTTCTTCTTGGAATAACCACTTTAATTAATTCCTCATTAAAGTCTCATTAATTAATTTTTCTCATTGACATCCGTACCTTGAAGTGGGGCCCATTTCGTCTTTAATAAAAGTTTTTTAAATAAACTTTATTTTGAAAATTTTAAATTGACCTCCTTTTTAAAAGTGGATCGTGTTTTAATTTTCTGGGCAATATATTTTCCCTTTCATCCATGGAAACCACTCTATATGCAATCTCCATCATCTCATCTTTCCAACGAGTCTTCCTGAACGATATTTGGAGTTATGGATCTCTATATATAAGCTCGGGAAGTCGAGATACCAAACAGATTTATCAACAAACCATGGAAACATAATTGATTGTTCTTTTAATTTATGAGAGAATCATGGACAATTTCATCCCTTTAAATCTATTCAATTACATTCCTCATCAAATTACCTTTCCAATGAGGTATAATTTGTCGAAAACTGACACTCGGATCTCGCGTTATGGCCTTTAGAAGTGCGTTGCTCACAATTGTCCATCCAATTTCGTGGGTTAATCCTAGCCTTCCATTAAAATTCGACTTTTCTAAATTACATATCCCACATGCATTTGTGGTATTTGAAAGTTTAGAGTATATATGGAAAATATTAACATGCTTTTCAAGTGGAACATAAAGAGACTATGGAGATTATGGAGATTAGACACTTAAGAAAATTCATGATTTTTTTTTTTTTTTTTATTTCCCAGTCAACATCCACTAAGCACCCAGTCAACGCCCAGTCAGAAATGAGTCATATCCCAATCAGCAGTGAGTCAACATCCACTTCATTTCCATGTGTCATAATGAGATAGGTTGTGATAGGATGCCACATGTCATAAGATGATTGGTCTCCACGTGTCCTCGTGTGATTGGATGTCATGTTTTCCACACGTCGTAGTGCCATAAGATACTATAGGTTGCCACATGTCATGATTTAAATGGATACCACATGTCATATGATAGTAGGTCACCATATGTCACAAGATGATTGGTTGGGATAACTCTTAAGAAAAGTTTAAGTATGGGAGTGGGAGATGGAATGAGAGTGGAGGGAGGGATAGAAGAGGGAATCCGACGAATGAACGAAGGCGAGGGAGGTAAGGGGGGAGAGATGAGGAGGGTCTCAAGCAACAATGAGGAGGTGAGGGTATGGAGGGATAATGGGTAAGAATTAAATTAAGAAAAATGACTAAGTAAGGAGAATAGGGCGGACAAAGGCAAGGAGTATGGAGAGATAAGGGGCTTGGGAACCCGTGGTAGAAATTGAAAAATAATTTTAAGTGTTGAATGGAAGAGGGGAAGTGGTGAGTAGTGTGAATAAGTTCAAAATAAATTCTAAGTATATAGAATAGGAAGGGATACTAGTGGCGAATGGAGATGAGAAAATTTCAATAATTTTCAAGAAAAAATTTAAGTATGGAGAAGAAAGAGAATGAAAGAGCTAAGAACACAACTTAGCATGGGTGCTAAGTATAGAAAGATGAGGTTCCAAGAAGACTAAGTGCCAATAATTGAGCAAGGTTCCAAAACATTGAACATGGTTCCAAGAATTATTAGCTTTGCTGCACATGGAAGAAGTGCTCTTTGGGAAGTTAAAAAAAAACTTGGATATCTTGAGCATACAAACTCATATTTTGAATCCAAAAAATGTGTGACGAAGCTAAGACTAAGGGCTATGCATTGATATTACAATCGTTCAAAATTTATTCCTTCTGATATCAAATTTTTTTATCATTCCCAAGAGAGGGAAATATAGATGAATAAATTTTCAATCAACAACTGGCTCCAACTGTAGGATAGTAACCCCCTGTGGATTGCTGAGAACACTAGAATCTTAAGAACAACTGACTTCTCCATTTGGATATGGAGTCATATTCACAATGAATTCTTGTAATTCCTTTTTCATGGAGTCATATTCAACACTATCTTCATCTAACAACTGCTTTATTATGCAAAAATTTGAATGAAGAAGCAAACTATGTACAAAGAAAATTTACCTACCCTATCCTACTTGGAGGAAATGGAAAAATTCAAGTGTAGGTAGATTTATAATGGAGCCATTCAAGCATCCAAATAATCTTTGGAATGATCTCTTGAATTGGGGAACATATTGGGGCTGCTATCAAGGCAACAAGAGCACATCCAAAATATTCTGAAGTGAAACTAATCAAGATTTGATCAAAATATGAATGCATTTCTTGGCCAACAATGTTTTGGAACCACAATCCAATAAAAACAACTCTTGGTTTCTCATGATTGTTGTTGTATTTGGTTGGATGAGAAGGTTATATTTTGAAAATATTCTCATCTTTTTCCTTATTATTGACTACAACCAATATTCTTGATTCGTAAACAATGTCTTGAAAGAATTATTCCTTCATGCAATGACCGTGTTTCCAAGGCGATTTTGCAAACATGGATTGCTTCTGAACATTTCTGCGGAACTACAAGGTTGTCTTATGTTGTTCATCAACAACTTCATTATATTTAGAAATAAAGCATATCACCCATGGATCCTCTTGTTGCAAATGCCCTTCTTTTGATGCTTGCAGAATATCTTCTTCATTAACTCTACTTTAGACAAGAAATCAACATCATAAAAGTTTGATACAAAGTGATGACCCTTTCTATTCATCCAATGTAAACATTGTTTTTGTGGCTTGGTATAAACTAGTTGTGCCATTTGAGAAATTGCTGCAACATTTTCATCATAGTTGTTACTCTCAAATTGAACACATGAGAGGTCAAAGTTTTCCTCCAATGGAGAATGTAGAGGATAATATTTTTTCTTGAATTGGAACATTATAGTTCTCATTTTCAGTTTTAAGAACAAGATCCGGAAAAAAAAATGCACTTCTTTCATCAAAATTTTCTTCTAAATCCATTCCTCTATTGTCTTGAAAAAATATTGGGAAGTTTAATATATTAGCACCGATTTCAAGGAAATTTATTTCAATGACTTGAGCTTGCTGCACTAACTCTTTCCAACTACACTTTCCCTCTTGCTTCAATAGAAATATCAGATTCGTGGGCAAGGTATTTTCATAACAATTAAAAATGATGACATTATTTGGAAACATTTCTTGAGGAATTTCATGAAGAACTTTCATAAATATGGAAGTGAAATATTTGATTGTCTCTTGCTCGTTCATATGGATTTCAAACAACTTCAATAACATGGAATATGGATCTGTTCTTGGAAAATATTTCTTGATGAATAAATTTTCTAATACATTCCAACTAGTGATGGTTTCAGGCAACAATGAATAAAACCATTCACTAGCATTTTCCGTTAGAGTCAAGATAAACAACTGACATACAACATCGTTTTGAGCCACATTATAAATCTCACAAGCAATGCCAAACTTAATAAAATGTTTCTTTGCATCCTCTGAAGTATTCCCAAAGAACATGGGAAACTTGTCCATGGCAATATCTGGAAAGGGATGAACTTCTCCTTGCAAATTGAGATGACTTCTATGAAACCATTTTTTTCTTTGGATATGCTCTCTCTTTATTGTATCTTGGACAACTCTTGCTGGGCCTGGTAGAGAAGGAAAAATATTTTCATAACATGAAATAAATTCCTTGGATGAGTCTTCATATTGATCTTCTTGAAACTCTGGAATATTTTACATGAAGTCACCAGGGCATCTTTCTTGAGTTTTGATGATTGAGTTATTAGAGAGATCATCCTCCCAAATCTTTGATGGTTCTTAGGTTCTATGGAAGTTGTCACAACTAATTTGTGACTCAAACTTCAACAATATATCTTCAAGACCATTTAATGCTCCTTGAAAAACGTTTTCAAGGACCCAATTCATATTTCAAGGACCCAATTCATATTGAATCAATATCTAGATCTTATTTCAAAACTTCATCTAGACAACATCTAGTTTCCCAATAATATCTGATCCTAAAAGGCATCAGATTTCTTGAAAACAAATCCTTTCCCCAGTATGATCACCAAAAATATTGATGTTCATATCGGTTAAGGTCCAAACAACAGCCTCACGAGGATATGAATCCCCTTGCATTTTTATAGAGGTGGTACTCCTCTTTGGCTGAAAGACAATCTTGATACTCTTATATTGGGGAGAATTCTAGACAACAAACCCTAAATCTTTATTTCTTTGATTTGTACGTGGAATGGTCCTTGATAACCATATCTGCTCTTTTTGTGCAACAAGTAGTTTCTTAACAATAAAAATATAGAAGAAAGGATTCAATATCATAATATATGTATACTTAGTATCATTTATGCAACCCTCTAAATCACATGCAAATAGAGGATACATCCATATCTTCTCACAAGAAAAAGGATGAAGTAGTTTTGATCATTTCATAGAACTTTAAGTGAGTTCTGCATTCATTAATGAAAATAATTTGATAGGAAAAATCCAAAAATCTCACATTTCGAAATTCCAAGATCTGAGAAATCATTAAAGCTATGCCCCGAAATAGATCTCTGTGGAGTTTATAAAAATATATTCAACAATACAAGACATCTCAACAAACCAATTGACTAGTGCTTCAGAAACAAAGTTTGACAAACTCAAGGGATAAATTTCAATGAATCCAATAGAAAATATTGTATTACATCTGGAAATCACATACATGGCTGTAAATAATCCATGATTTTCTTAGAGAAATATTTCTTGGAAGAATATAAAAAAGATGCTCAAAATCTCAACTCTGTGCTCGGTTAAAAAAAAGAAGAATAATCCTTGAGAAAACATCTTAGAAGAAGAAGAATGGAAATATTTATTTGTTGATCAGAAGCTTGACTGCATGTTGATGACTTGACATTTTCTATTCTGATATTTTTCTTTGATAATGCAACCTTCTAACCCTTTCTTTGATGATGATTCCTTCTTTTAAAACCATTCCCAATGCTTTCTTGAAGTGGTTAGGATTTTTTCCCCTTTCTAGAATTTTCCATGTGATTTTATTCTTGAAATAAACACTATAATTAATGCCTCATTAAATTATGATTAACGAGTTTGTATCATTGACATCCGTACCTTGAAGTGGGGCCCATTTTGTCTTTAATAAAAGTTTTAAAATAAACTTTTATTTTGAAAATTTTAAATTGACTGTCTTTTTAAAAGTGGATCGTGTTTTAATTTTATGGCTGAAATACTTGACCTTTAATCCATGTAAACCATTCTATATGCAACCTTCATCATCTCAACTTTCCATTGAGTCTTCTTGAGTGAGATTTGGATTTTTGGATCTCAAGATATAAGCTTGGGAAGTCGAGGTACCAAGCATATTTATCAGCAAACCATGAAAACAATAATTGACTGTTTTTTTTAATGTATGAAAGAATCATGGCCATTTTAATCCCTTGAAACCTATTCCATCATGTTCCTCATTGAATTACCTTTCTAATGAGGTATAATTTATAGTAAACCGATGCCCAAATCTCGAGTTATGGCCTCCAGAAGCTTGTTGATCAACAATTGTCCATCCAAATTCCTGGGTTAATTCTAGCCTTCCATTAAAATTCATTTTTTCTTAAAATACACATCCCACATGAATTTGCGGTATTTGAAAGATTAGTGTATATATAGAAAATATTAACGTTCTTTCCATGTGGAACATAAAGAGATTATGGAGATTTGACCCTTAAGAAAATTCATGAATTAAATAAAATTTTGATTGCCCAGTCAACATCCACTAAGCGCCCAGTCAACAATGAGTCATATCCCAATCAACGATGGGATGCCATGTGTCATAATATGATTCATCTCCATGTTTCCTCGTATGATTGGATGTCATGTCTTCCACACGTCGTAGTGCAATAGGATACTATAGGTTGCCACATCATATGTCACAAGATGATTGGTTGGGATAAATCTTAAGAAAATTTTAAGTATGGGAGTGGTAGATGGAATGAGAGTGGAGAGAGGAATAGAAGAGAGAATTGGATGTAAGTATGGAGATAAGGGAGGTGAGGGGGAAGATATAAGGAGGGTTGTGGAGCACAATGAGGAGGTGAGGGGATGGAGGGATAAGGGGGAAGAAGTAAATTATGAAAATTGACTAAGGAGAAGAAGATGGATGGACGTAGGGAGTATGGAGAGATAAAGGGTTTGGGAACCCTCAATAGAAATTAAAAAATAATTCTAAATGTTGAATGGAAGAGGGGAAGTGTTTAGTATTGTGAAGAAGTTCAAAATAAATTCTAAGTAAAGAGAATAGGAAGGGATAAAAGTGGGGAATGGAGATGAGAAAATTTCAAGAATTTTCAAGAAAAAAATTAAGTATGGAGAAAAAAGAGAATGAAAGAGCCAAGAACAAAACTTGGTATGAGTGCTAAGTATGGAAATATGAGGTTCCAAGAAAACTAAGTACCAAGAATTGAGAAATGTTCCAAGACATTGAACATGGTTCCAAGAATTATTAGCTTTGCTACACATGGAAGAAGCACTCTTTGCAAAGTTAAACAAAAACCCGGATATATTGAGCATACAGACTCAGATTTTGAATATGAAAAATGACAACGAAGCTGAGAATGATGGATACACATTGAGATTATAGTCATTCAAAATTTATTTCTTTTGATATCATATTTTTTTTTATTATTCCAAAGAGCAGGAAATTGAGGTGACCAAATTTTCAATCAACATAGAGCTAGAGAAAAAACTTGAAGAATAAAGAGCATAACAATAAGGGAGACTAAAAGAAGGAAAGGATAAGGAAGAGACTTCTAAAAATGAATAAGCAAGAATAAAAGAAGAAGGCACCATTGAACCTATAGAGTAGCCTATGCAAAAACAAACTATAACATCAAAAGATCTCGTTTACACACTATTGTTGCTAGAACCCCTATGATGCATTGTTCTAAAGCTATAGAGTGGGTCATTAAACATATTGTTACAAAACACATGACAATTATTAATGGTGAAGGTAGATGCATTGCTTCATTTTATCCATATGAACTAGGGAAGTACTCTAGAATGTACCAACCAAAGAAGTTCATGATTACTAGGTTTGTAGAATAATCTCACTAAGATAACGATATCAAGAAATTCTTGGTAGGATGGTGGGTGGAAGACAAGAGATTCTTTTCCAAGAGTGATCGAGTATATATAATGACCAATTTGAGAGATGTCTACATTTATGCAATGAACTTAATGTGCATATTGTATGGCACAAGTAACTGTATCCACTTCAAATATGCTTGGGTATTGGTTGTACATACTATCATTACAACTAGTGGAATTTTCAATTGGGAAATCATCTTATCCCATGCTTTGAAAAGAGCTATTAAGAGAGAAAAGAAGATAGTTTATGAAATTCTCCCCACTTTTTATATGGATTCTTACCTATTGGATACTATTTGTGCAAACAATCCTTTCCCAAGCTTAAATTGGAGTTGGACCATGGTTGAGATTCCAATTAATGTGTATTGTCAAGGGTCATAGGAAAATAAATATAAGATAAATTATGCACAATTGTGTGATTTCTTCTAGCCCCATTATACAAATTGATTTTCTGCAAGGAATTCCCAAGATCAAGTGAAGGAGCCATGACTTTGATAAAAAACGTAGGCAACTGGTATTTAAAATAAGATCATACTTACCTGAGAATTTATGGAGTTACTACTCCCTTTTATTTGTTTCCTAAATATGTTCAAAACATATTAGTGTTGGAAGCCTAAATATGTTCTAAACATATTAGTGTTGGAAGAGATAAAATACCAGACCATTCTCCAGGAATTTAATGCTTCTATAACAAAGGATTCCCTAGAATATGTATATTGGTCACCATGGGCTAAGTAACTCTATCCAAGCTAGGAAAGAGGCTAAGCTATGCTTGAGTATATATTTCTACAGTGACAATTCAATAGGCATGATCCTAAAGGTCTTATTTTAAAACATAATATTTTTATGTTTCTATCTCTTGGCCATATGCTCACGAACAATGGGATCATTAGTTACCTTATGAGAATTCAACCTCATGGGAAGAGGTACAAGAAATATTAAAACCTAAAGATCCAACTCCTTGACAGGGAAAAAACTTAGATGAAAAAACTAGGAAATAGGTGGAAATGATTAAACATAAACTATTCGAGGTTGAGTAGTTAAGGAAGAAAGAAGATAAAGAAAAAATAAAAGTAGTAGAAACAAAAAAAGGAAAGATTGGAGAAAGAGGAAAAGGAAAAGCAGGTAGTAGCATAGCTAGAGAAAAAAACTTGAAGAAGAAAGAGCAAAACAAGAAAGGAGAATGAAAGAAGAAAATGATAAGGAAGAGGCTTATAAAAATGAAGAAGCAATACAAGAACAAGAAGGTATTGTTGAACCTACATAGCAACCTATATAACAATAGACTCAGATTGTTCAATATCTTGTTGATAATGTCGTTGCTTTAACTATGGAAGAACTAATCATTCCAAAACAGAGTACATCTTCAATGGAAGATATTAGAGGAAAATATATTGCAATGAAATAAGTAGCTACTTTGAGTAGCTCTGAAAACATTTTGTCTTGGGGGGAATAGAATATACTTGATCAAGTCAATGAAGTGGCCAATTCAGGATTAATTGCCTACACTATGTGAAGGAAGACCATTGTCAAACAAACTCAAAGGAAAATAACGATTGACTTGGACAATACAATAATTTATACCACTGAAGAGAAAGTATTAGACACAAACACAATCAAACTAACATAACTAATATCAGTTGGATTGGCCATTACACATCCTACCTTAGAAAAATCTCAATTAGAGGTAGAAAATGTACAAAACCTTAAGAAAAATATTGCATTATTAAAAAACCAAGTACTATAAAACTGCAAATGGGGCTAATTAGAGTCTTTATAGAGAATATGTTAGAGGAAGATGAGGCTAATGCACTAGCTATTTTTTTTTTTATACAAAATCCTTTTAACTATAGGAGTTCAAGTTAGAATTAACTATTTTTTTAAAGAGAATTTGATGTGGAAAGATAATCAAGGAAAAACACAAGACCAACTTGAGTTCATCAAACAAATCCAAAAGCATAGAGGAGATGAACCACATAATATATGTATTCTGAGCAAAGCAGAGATATACGAAATTGAGCAGGATCTAAGTTATTGGAACAACGTTGTTTGTGAGGCTCAAAGACAAATATAAGATGAGTGGTTGGCATGTATTAAGACCTAGGAATTTTTTGAGGATTTCACCACTCAATGTCAACTTCCCTCCCATGTTCCACCTGAAAAATTTCATCTAGTGGACCAAGTTCTGAAAACATTCGAGGATATATTAAAGCAACACAAGCCCCAAGTGAAAATAATATAAAATATTGAAAAGGGACATCTAAAAAAGTTTCTAACTAAGGAAGGTTAGAATACTACACAAATAAAATGTGCCTTCCCCAAAGTTGAGAAATATATTAAAAGGTTTAATAGAGAATTGCCAACTTTGAGGGCCCCTTGTAGGAAGCATGTTTTTCCTCATAATGCTATATGTAAAATTATTTTTGATCAATGGGAGAAGTACGATAAAGATGTATTTAGGGAGAAAACGCCCATTTCACTCGAGGGTTAAGTTTTTGTTGGTTATTATAACCAATTTTGAAATTGCATTTATAGTAGGATTTGAGAAGTAATATGGGATTTTTGGTGAAGAGAAATTTTGATGAACTACTTTGTAAAGAACTACTTCTAATATGCTGGTTAATTAGAAGCCAATCATCGAGCAATTTTTTTTTATTACTGAAGAAAGCTTCCAAGCATATGGTGTGTCATATACTATTATGAAATTCAACTAATAACATGGATATTCTATAAGAGCTATCTTTTTGTGTGCTTTAGACTATTCAAAAATAATATTGACATCTCTTTCATCTCATTTCTTCAACAAATCTATGTCATTTATTTTATAGTAACTTATTTTGTGTTTTAAGCTTAGTTTCTTCTTTTATTAGAAAGTTTTTTTTATTTCATCCAATGAATGTGCAATGAACTATTTTGTAAAGGATAGATAGTAATCTCTCTATTTTGAGAGCTAACTCTCAAGATTGTGTATTTATTTCAAGCATTATTACTTAAGAAATTTTTCATCTTGTTTCTATAAATATTTTGAAAACAGTAAAAAAGAAACAACATAAATATTAAAGATTATCTAAAAGTTGTCGAACCATTAATCTAGAGGGTTTTTCCATACCAAACAGGGAAGAGTCTAACTGGGCCTCTTCTCCGGGTTTAACTCCTACTATTGACATTTGGGTATTTGTCCTCGTTAATAAAATCAACACTAGAATGAGGGTGACATTGTATGGTTGATTCATTTCCGAAAACTAGGTCATCTACTAACAACCCACATACTTACAATGAAACTCCAAATCTTGAAATATCTCTTGAACAATATAGTTTCCAAAATTTGGAAAATATTGAATAGAATATTGTTTATGAGATTAACATTATATACACAATATCAAATGAAGAAGTGAATTCTTTAAGATGAATAAATCAAGCATACTCCAAATATATTGGTGACTTGCTTGTTGCACCATTTCTTCCTCAAAGAAGAAGTACCACCCATGTGTTACACAAACAAGAGATAAAACCCTAGTTCATACAGTGGAATACTTGGTAGAATTAGCACTAGAGGAAAAATCCTAACCTTTGAATCTAATTCGTCCAACCCCCAATCATGTTACATCCCCTATAGCCAATGAAGATGATGAAACTCACTCTAAATCATAATTATAATCAAATAATTTAGGCACTAGATTTGTACTTTTAGACATGACAAACAATCAAAACCAAAATCGGTTTTGGTTAGCAAGAGATGCATTGGCATTGACTGGGAAAATGCATGAATTTCCTAATGTTACATGATTTTCTACCCTATGACCTTGGGTCTATGTCACAATAGATCACAACCATATCTAAAAGACTGAACCTACCCTCCAACATACAAATGAATATATAAATGATTACTTAGACGAGAGAAATACATATATCATACCTTATATCCAAACGTTTTATGAAGATCCTTGCTCTTGACCTTTGACTTCCTCTAGATCTTTATCTCTACTATCCTACAAAAGAAACCAAGTAGATACTGCAACAAGGTAGTTATTAAATCAAATTATAAATTCAATATGTAAATCTAGGTATGTAAAACAAAATCAACGTATAAGAACTAGTTAAACATAATTGCACATAGATTGGAGGGAAAGATAACTCTTTTATTAATCAGCATGAATAAGTGAGTTACACCATGATTCTGATTGATGACACTGCCTCGAAACCAACCGCTTGAGCTCCTACACTGAACCCTTCAAGCATCAAATCAATAATGGAGTACTTCCTCACATGATCTAGAAGGGATAGGAACACACCCAACAATCATATAGGAGAGAGGAAAATATACTGGAAAGTAAATTTCCAGATCAAGGGATACTACTCAGAGATTTAGGTAGTAGGGAATCTTGCAAGTTGACAACATGTTCTTGCACCAAGGTTGTCTCTCCTCATCTACACCCCCATATGTGCTTATATACCATCATAAATAGGTTGATACAATTACATTATGTTGTGTATGGGTAATTGGGGGTTTAAGATCAAGAAAAATCGTAAATCCCACCCAAAAGTATGGATTATCATTATTTTTTAGAAAAATAGGGCTGTACGTGATTTGCACACTAGAAAATAGGATATGTACGTGGGTTTCACATGGATGAATATTGTACATCAACAAAAGTATTGTTTTTAAAGATGATTTTGATGAAGGAGGTGGGATTTAGGTTTGCAAGATGAAGAATGGAGTAGGTCATCTCAAAAATGTAATATGGAGTGGAAATTTGTGCTATAACAGATGCCCCCTATTGTGTGAGGTGAGAAGAGAAACTGATGGATGAAATACATTATAACTCTGAGAGGTGAAA
This sequence comes from Picea engelmannii, assembly GCA_009831015.1. Taxonomy (NCBI): domain Eukaryota; kingdom Viridiplantae; phylum Streptophyta; class Pinopsida; order Pinales; family Pinaceae; genus Picea; species Picea engelmannii. Next base: position 60,163 of record ML792044.1, read on the forward strand.
ATGCATTGAAGTAAGTCTAAATGAAAGAACCCAAACATCTGATCTAAGAACAAAACCTACAACAAAACTCAAGTAAGAGTATTCTCTTCTTGAGTCGGGCATACGCATGCTTAGGAGTGATATAAGCATGGTAAAAAAATCAAGTACACTGCAGATCCATGGAATATAAAAGGACAACTGATGTCCATGGACATGAAAACTAAACATAGTGGATCCATGTAATATAGAAGTAGCAATCATGGCCATGAGGAATACATAGTGGATCAATGAAAATGTAGATCATAGCCACGAATGTATACACAGTGGAGCTATGTCATAGGATTGAATTAGAGGATATATGGAGCCAATGCAGTGAACAAACTGATCCTTTGCAAGTACAAATGTCATAGAGGGTGGTACAATCAATACAGGTAGGGTAGGAGCACAAAACATGTGTTGCTCGTACTTTACCCAAGGTCTTAAAAACAACTTGTCGTGGTACAAGTCTAGACTATGTGAATAGATGTGTTGAAGTTGAACATAGTGAGACACCATTTGATTACTGGTCATTGATGTATACCATTAACAAACATGAAAAAACCACCGATAATGATAATGTATGTAAAGGTACCTAATACAATCTAACAAGTGTGAATAAGGGAGCTGATGTTGAACACTTGATAGAATATACTGATCAGAGGAGATTGATGTATTCCCACTGTCAATAGAAAGGGAACCTGCCACTAATGAATGCAAGCTCCAAGCTACTAAAAATGACTCTAGATCCCTATCCCAAAGCAAGATGTGTTGAAGTCTATAGGAAGAGACCCATGGGAATGAGGGAATTAAGGCATCCCCCATTATCCAACATGATGAGTAGAAGAAGGACAAAGATTTGGAAGGACTCAAAAGTAAATATTGTAAGGAGCACATTGAGGTATGACTCCGACATGCACCAGATGGAATAATCCATGACAAAGACTCTTTGAAAAGTAGCCGATAATGAAGACCACTGACAAAGAGGAGGAATCCACCAATGGGGTCAAATGGAAACCAAGGTACCACACAAATACCTATGTGTGATGATTGTTGTTGACGTCAAACACAAGGAAAACTACTCATTCAACGACCAATGATGGTTTATCATTTGTCGAGCACAATGTCACCTATCAATGATGTAAATAGGCCCAAGGTGAAACTCTGGGTCATACTCTTAGAGTAATGTGTGGTAGTCGATAAGAGCAGACCCGCCAACAAGACGTCAATGTGGACCTTCTATACTAGCACAAGTGAGATACAAAGATACTTGTGAAACTAAGAAGTACTTGACTGACACGGGAAGGGCGACTCATAAAAATAAAGGATTTCTAATGGATGAATCAATTTGAAACTTCCATTGAACAAAAACATGACACATTATGTGACTAAGGCAACATGTAATATAAATTGGGATAAGTTCGTGACACATAGGTATCAACAAACACTTCATATGATTGGAAGAATAACCACCCAGAGGATATTATGCTAAAAAATGAGAAAAAAGTCCTCCTAAAGCCATACTAAACCCAATAATATTGAGACAATGACTCAAAGATTGTGCTTTGTTCAAGAGCGACAAGACTATTGCCAAAAGAGATAGATGCTTTCCCCCCTCATTTTTTTTTTCTTTTTCATATTATTAAAGCCTAAAAGGGAATAAAATAATGTTATAGTACAATGGAGGAAACAAGTGTCACGTGAAAGCAAACTAGTTCCATAGTGCAAGGAACATACCTATGCTCAATGCAAGGAAGCATGTGCAGGACAAGGATACTCAGGGGAATGTCTCCTCTAGGGATAAAAGGTATCGAGTATTAAAGACATAAATTTCAAGGCTAACAACTGGTAGGAATGCATAAGAAAATGATTGAACAACAATAATCTAAAGCCAACATTGAGCCTATAAGCGCGAGTGGTCAATATGCAATGAAATTACAACTCAACAAAACAAATTTTTGGAAGCCTCGTGGGTAACTGTCCAAAAATAGATGAGAAGAAGATATGAAGCTTTGACACAAAGTCATGGAAGGACTAAACATGGATTCTGAGCCTACATACAAATTGTAGCATGGGTGCCAAAATGGATAGGAAGACCTACTAAATAGGACACCCATGAAGAAGTAAGCTCTACCATCCGTAAATGACACCTTTAAAGTAGCTTGAAGGTATAATGTTGTGAAAAATGTGATTGACCCTATAGAAAATATGTGATTGATATAGATAAATTCATAATGTAGGTGAAACATAACCTACCCTATATGCCAGTAAGGAGCACAATACCTGTCGAAGAAGTCGAAAAATCCCAATAGATGTAGCAAAATGTAAATGAGGGAGTCCCGTAGGTATTGTCCAGAAAAATATTTAGAAGAAGTAACGAGGCTTCAACGCAAAGTCATGGTGGGAGTAAAAAAGACTCTCAAGCCTAATATGAAACTTACAACATGGGTTCCAAACTGCAAAGGGGTTCTGACTAGGGAACCCATGGAAGATAGGCTCTACCATCAACAAAATGACATTTCAAAAAGAAGTTGTTAGCGACATTTCTTGTCCTAGGCACAAGAGCATTCGGGTCTGCAAGTTGTACGAGGAGCACCCAAGAACAACATGGAAAAATCTCGTTTTAAGGCTTCCAATCAAGTAAGCGGGTGAAATTACGTTGTCAACGACCCGGATTCATCCATAAGAGCAGATCAATGGTCATCGGGATGTCGGGGCTAGCGGAGTTTCACTGGGATTAGCACGATGGGTAGCATCTATATACATTCATGTAGGATCTTGGCCGTCCATCCAAAAGGACACGTGGTGCGCGATCATGTCATGTCGACATTCAGGGATTCGAGGGGTAAGAGCTCCTTGTCATTTTACATCTCGAAACCCCGAACCCCGAAATGCCGATAAGCGCCCTTCAAAGCTAAGCCCATGGTCCTAGCACCCGGTCACGTCAAGCGAGCCTGATAATGGAGGCAGCCTTTTTCTAACATCAAATGCCATCTCAGCCATTCCTCTAAAGGACACGTGGCGTACATCCATGATTTCGAGGTTTGGTCAATCAGAATTTTGAGAAGCGTTGCATCGTGAACCCCCGGTGCCAGAAATTCTGAAAGAATCGGGACCGTCCATCTGAAGGACACACAGCGCAATAGTTGAGCCATGAGTAGGGGCCCTTCAGGGTTTTCATGTTGAAAGCACCGTGGTCATCTTAGTTGTTCATCCATCAGCAAGGCTCGGGAAAATTTAATTTAAAGGGGGCATGGATCTGGGCAGCCAGGATCTGTACGCTCAGATCTATGGTTAGGCACAGATTCCAGAGGCCCCTCTCCATTCTACCTTTAAGTGGAGGGGGGGGTCCGGAATCGAGTGTGAAACTATTAAAAGGTCAGGATCTGGGTGCCTAAATCAGCGGCTGAGGCTTCATTCCAGACCCCCCTTGCCTTTCTGCCTTTAATCGGGAGGGGGGTCCGGAATCAAACATGCAACTCTTCAAAGGTCAGGATCGGAGCACCTAGATCAACGATGCTCAGGACTTTCCGCCCCTCCTTTTCCATCCTATCTTTAATGAAAGAGGGGGGGTCCGGGATGGTGTGTTATTATTGTGGGTTCCCTTACCTGTTGTGTCACCTTTGGTATCATCCTCCCCATTGCCACTTGTTCTCCACTTACCGCCTCCCTCTTCCCCTATCATCTGTCCAACTTCCCTCTCTCCATCCACATGACACTTCCTCAGTTCATCATCCTCTCGTCTCCTGCCATGTGTCCCTCTCACTCCCAGTCACCTCCTCATGTACTCCCGCACTCCATGCTCTTTCCTCCTTTGTCCTATTCAAACCGCATGGCATTCCTCAGCTGATGTCACAACTCCTATTTCTTCTCCATCACCTCCACAATGTTCATGCCTTTAACCCCCATAACACCCTCGTCCACATAAGCCATAGGGGTCCCTCGCAGCAGTCCAGCAAAGTAGCGTCCAAATAAATACCGTTCGGCTGATCCAGGTGGCACCATTAGGAGACCTCCACGTCCCAGAAGGCAGAGTTGACCGAAGCCATCCCCGATCCCAAAAAGCAGTTATTGCGGTAGTTGCTGGTGGTTGAACATCAACTTCACCATAAAAGGAAGGTCCGACAAAGGACCAATTTACGTTGAATCACCTGCAGAAGGACAATCCAAAATCTGATGGTGTCTATCATAGGTGCACGATCATCCTGAGTCTGCATGGGCAAGCTGTCAGAAGCCTTACAGACGCAATCTTTTAATGCAACGTCTCGTTTTTGTTGTTGTTTTTATTTTTGAGTATATGTAGGCGTTTTCTCCATTTTTTGTAAGCATCGATGGTTGAGAGAGGCTCCCGGTTGTAAAGCTTTAATGAAGCACTGTTATTTCTGGTTATGTATGGACTCTTGAGACTTCTTGCCTTATGAATGTCAGTTTCTTTCACGTCTTTTTTCAACTGTGTTAGAGCAGCTTGGAATTGGAGAATCCAGTCGAGTTGTAGCTGTTATAGGATGATGTAGAATCTGATCATTGTAACAGTCGCATTGTCTCTAATCAGTCCTTGCGATTTTCCTAACGCTAAATGACTTGGAATTGGAGAATCCAGTCAAGTCCCCCTTTCAGTTTCTTGAAGCCCTGAACCAGAGGATCTCGCATTCAGAGTTTTTCTTCTACAAATTACTGAAAGGCCTGTTGCCTGAAGTAGTTTGTTCACTCTTCTTGCCAAGTCTTCCACCTGTTCACCTTTTAATCAACCCGCTGACTGAAGTTAGATCAAGAACTCCTTTGTTTCTTACATGCCAGACCCAGTCTCTGAGTTAGAGTGACATCTCCCCGAGTCTCTTTCCATTTGATCACCCATTAAAAACTACCATGACATAAAACTGATGGGCGTCGAGCTCTGCTCCTGCTGCAATTTAGGAGTGACTTCCGTCGCCAACATTTATGGTGCCGTTTCCGGGGACGAAGTTGATGATTTTCCTTGGGTAGAATGACATTGAGCCTCTAATTTTGAAGGTGCATCAGACATCAGAGCCCTTAAAGATTGCTACTGTGCACCTAGCGACTCCACTGTGGCGACTCCATTGTTTCCACTTCATTGTTTCGGCTGTAGCCATTGTTAGCACACCTGAAAGATAACCCAGAGGAGCTTTCTCGAGAAGGTTTCAGCAGCTACTTTCTTAGCTTGAGAAGCTTCCTAGGGTAACGACAATGTTAAGATCTGGCCTTTGATGGTGAACAAGGACCAGCCATACTTGAAGCTGCGCATCTTTCACCTGGCGACTCCATAATTCGAGGATCGATTAGCGACTCCAATGGTTCAATATGGAGAAAGTTCTGGCTCAAAGGTTTGCTTTCTGTGACTTTTCCCAGATAGTTGGTTTTCCTAATGCACTTCCTGATAGAGACCAATGGGAATATTTCCTCCCTGAATTTCATGCAACAAGTTGGGAGGAACCAGTTGAGCATTTACTGGAATTCCATGAAGCTATTCACCGACACAATATTACGCATGAGGATGTCCGGATTAAGCTCTTCAGGTGGTCATTGAAGGGAGATTCTCTTGAGTGGTTTCGATCTCTTCCCGCTGCAAGAATCCACTCTTTAATAGGTTTTCATACGACTTTCAATTCATTTTGTAAAGATTATTTTCCAGCTGATTGTTTGTATGAAAACTATTGTGAGGAGTTCTCTTTGCTCCATGATGCCTCTGCTGGCCCTGAAGACTAGGTCCAAGATGAAGCTTTTACTGTGGAGGAAAGCATTTGCCAGGAAAATATAGAGGCGTTGAATGATATTAATTGTGTTAGCCCTAGAATGGAAGCATCTGACATCATATCAGATGCCTCTGTTCTTTTAGATGTTCATAACGATCAACATGCCTCTTGTGGAAATTGTGAGTTTATAGAGAAAATGTGGTCCATGGTAGATGACTCACCTAGATATCGGGTTGAAGAAGATGTTCCTAGATTCCCTGCTTATGACGATGAAGACCTCCCCATTTTTAAAGAAGAGATGGTTGTGGAGGAGGATTTTTCTCTTTTCCTTCAAGGGGTTTCTCACGATATATTCTTACCTGGGATTAAAGAGAAAAAGATTATGTATGAGCAGCCAGAAGCAACAGGTCCCACTGTCCCTGAAATGGAAATTTTTGACGGGATCACTGTTCTGGAGGAGGATCATATCAATGAAGGACAACCCCTTTTCGATGTATATTATAGTGATGATGAGCAACAAGATTATCCTATATTTGATCACTATAAATATACTTAAGAGCCAGTCAGCAAGCAGAGCCACCCCATGGTCCCTATTAATGATGAATATGAATCAGACCTGGGGGAGAGCCAAGAAGAAGAGCAGAAAGAACTAGAGGAGTAGAATATTTCCTGTCCAGAGTCAGTCAGTGAGCAACCACTGCTTGAGAACAATGAGCCTACGTCAGTTGTTCACCCGCCTGTGCTTGTCACAGATATTCGATTGCATGTGAACAATTGTGTAGCAGAAGAGGCTATTTGTCGCCAATTTCCTGGAATTGGCCACTCATTTGATGACCCTATCAACAAATACATGGAGTGGCATTTCCTTTATTCTTTGGAGCCACCATATCCCATCTCAACTTCAGCTTGTAAGGAGAAATTGAAGAGTGTAACCGTTCTGCAGTCACGGTTACATCAACTGTTTGTGGTCACTGACATAAGGAAAGAGCTTCCCTTCAGGAAGTTACTTGATTGGCTATGGTGGAAGTCTTCTTTCACCTAGCCCCATGTAAAGTGTTTTATTAGTTTAGGATTGTATATAAATAAGCTCCTTTGAGCATGTATCTTTATTTTGTTGCTTTTATTTTTCGGCTTGTATTTTCAGCCACGGGATGTTTTGAGCCTGACTCCATAGCCCAACAGCAAGGCACTGAAGCTGCAGAATGAGTTATTAGAGCATCACAGGGATGAATCTATCCCCCATGGAGCCTAATGTTAGAGACATTTCTTGTCCTAGGCACAAGAGCATTCGGGTCTGCAAGTTGTACGAGGAGTGCCCAAGCGCAACATGAAAAATCTCGTTTTAAGGCTTCCAATCAAGTAAGCGGGTGAAATTACATTGTCAACGGCCCGGATTCATCCATAAGAGCAGATCAACGGTCATCGGGATGTTGGGGCTAGCGGAGTTGCGATGGGATTATCACGATGGGTAGCATCTATGTACATTCATGTTGGATCTCAACCATCCATCCAAAAGGACACATGGTGCACGATCATGTCATGTCGGCATTCGAGGATTCTAGGGGTAAGATCTCCTTGTCATTTTACATCTTGAAACCTCGAACCCCAAAATGCCGATAAGCGCCCTTCAAAGCTAAGCCCATGGTCCTAGCACCCGGTCACGTCAAGCGAGCCTAATAATGGATGCAACCTTCTTCTAACATCAAATTCCATCTCGGTCATTCCTCTAGAGGACACGCAGCGTACATCCGTGCTTTTGTGGTTTGGTCAATCGGGATTTTGAGAAGCGTTGCATCGTGAACCCCCGGTGCCAGAAATCCTGAAAGAATCGGGATCGTCCATCTGAAGGACACATTGCACAATAGTTGAGCCACGAGTAGGGGCCCTTCAGGGTTTTCATGTTGAAAGTGCCGAGGTCATCTCAACCGTTCATCCATCAGCAAGGCTTGGGCAAATTTAATTTAAAGGGGGCATGGATCTAGGCGGCCAGGATCTGCTCGCTCAGATATACGGTCAGGAGCGGATTCCGGAGCCCCCCCGCCATTCTACTTTTAAGTGGAGGGGGGGGGTCCGGAATCGAGTGCGCAACTCTTAAAAGGTCAGGATCTGGGCGCCTAAATCAACGACTGAGGCTTCATTCTGGACCCCCCTTGCCTTTCTGCCTTTAATCGATTGCGGGGGGTCCGCAATCAAACACACAAATATTCAAAGGTCAGGATCGAAGCACCTAGATCAACGATGCTCAGGCCTTTTCGGCCCCCCTTTGCCATCCTGTCTTTAATGAAAGAGGGGGGGTCTGTGATGGTGTGTTATTATTGTGGGGTCCCTTGCCTGTCGTGTCACATTTGGTATCGTCCTCCCCGTTGCCACCTATTCTCCACTTACCACCTCCCTCTTCCCCTGTCATCTATCCAACTTCCCTCTCTCCATCCACATGACACTTCCTCAGCTCGTCATCCTCTCTTCTCCTAGCATGTGTCCCTCTCACTCCCAGTCATCTCCTCCTATACTCCCGCACTCCATGCTCCTTCCTCCTTTGTCCTATTCAAGCCACGTGACATTCCTTAGTTGATGTCTCAACTCCCATTTCTTCTCCATCACCTCCACAATGTTCACGCCTTTAACCCCCGTCACACCCTCATCCACATCAGCCATAGGGGTCCCTCACAGCAGTCCAATGAAGTAGCGTCCAAAGAAAGACCGTTCGGCTGATCCATGTGGCACCATTAGGAGACTTCCATGTCCCATAAGGCAGAGTTGACTGAAGCCATCCCCGATCCCAAAAAGAAGTTATTGTGGCAGTTGTTGGTGGTTGAACATCAACTTCGCCATAAAAGGAAGGTCCGACAAAGGACCAATTTACTTCGACTCACCTGGAGAAGGACAATCCGAAATCTGATGGCGTCTGTCATAGGCGCACGATCATCCTGATTCTGCATGGGCAGGCTGTCAGAAGCCTTGCAGACACAATCTTTTAATGCAACGTCTCATTTTTGCTGTTGTTGTTATTTTTGAGTATATGTTGGCGTTTTCGCCATTTTTTGTAAGCATCGATGGTTGAGCAAGGCTCTCGGTTGAAAAGCTTTAATGAAGCACTATTATTTCTGGTTATGTATGGACTCTTGAGACTTATTGGCTTATGAATGTCAGTTTCTTTCACGTCTTTGTTCAACCGTGTTAGAGCAGCTTGGAATTGGAGAATCCAGTCGAGTTGTAGCTGTTATAGGATGATGTAGAATTTGATCACTGTAACAGTCGCATTGTCTCTAATCAGTCCTTGTGATTTTCCTAACGTTGAATGACTTGGAATTGGAGAATCCAGTCAAGTCCCCCTTTCAGTTTCTTGAAGCCCTGAACCAGAGGATCTCGCGTTCATATTTTTTCTTCTACAAATTACTGAAAGGCCTATTGCCCGAAGTAGTTTGTTCACTCTTCTTGCCAAGTCTTCCACCTGTTCAGCTTTTAATCAACCCGCTGACTGAAGCTAGATCAAGACCTCCTTTGTTTCTTACATGCTAGACCCAGTCTTTGAGTTAGAGTGACATCTCCCCGAGTCTCTGTCCATTTGATCACCCATTAAAAACTACTGTGACATAAAACTGATGGGCGTCGGGCTCTACTCCTGCTGCAATCCAGGAGTGACTTCCATCACCAACAGAAGTTAGATGGGTTCATGTCACAAGTTGATGGGGTCGACCCTAGGGAAAAGCATAAATCACAACTGAAATTCAAAATGCAAGGTGGGTGAGACCTATTCAAATATCCCAGTTATATGAAAACATTACCTTCCCAGAGTCTTGAAAAAGACCCGGTCAAACGGAAAATGGGCCCAAAACCCCCCAAAGTATACTTCCAAAACCTGAAATTCTAGGAAAAACACTACAAGGCCCATTAAATACTAGTCCAATTAATCAAAAAATGAAAAACTATAGTAATTGGGTCAAAAAATGACATTAAATAGTAAAAAACTCAACAATTTATCATGTCATTATTAAAATTTACTAAAGTTGACCTTGTTGGTGAAAACCATTTCAACTTTCGATGAAGATTCTTGGAGCTCAGAGTATCGAAATCACTCGCCACCTGGACCAAGTATGTTTCATACCCTATTATACATTTTCATCCATTGAGTTTTTAAATTGTGGAAAAATTTAGAAGCAAGCTTCTCTTGTTCTCCCATACTCCGCATGTATGCGGTTCACCTTGGGATGAATAACGTATATACACTATTTGAGCTAAATTGAATCACGTATATATGTGACTGTTCAAACTATGAATAGTGTACAAGCTTGCAAAAACGAAAAAAATAAAAATGCTAACTCCCTTCTTCTTCACATTTCGCAGGATGTATGTTCAGTGGAGAGAACATACACATGAGGTCATTGATAATGATGTGATGGAGGATGATGATGCTATCAAATGTCTCCATCAATGTGGCATGTATAATTTTTTTCAAAAAAGTAACTTGCGAGCGCAAAGATGGTTATTAAACTTTCTCATAGACTTCTAGAATCCGGATGCAGAGGCCTTTATGCTCGATGAGAAACCTTTGACTATCATAGTTGAGGATATCTATTTCATTACATGCCTCTCACAAAGAGGAGAGGTAGTGAACCTGAGAACCTGAGGAGGTGGTGGCTTAAACATAGAAGATAATGTAGCCACATATTGTGAAGATGACACAGTCAAGGTGGGTTCACAAGTACACATCAAAAACATGGAGAGCTTAAGCCTTAAAATCATCTTGTATACCATGAATCACATTGTAGGATCGACATCCTTACACTAGGCATCACTATCTCAGATGAAATATTCCATTGAGCATCTGAAACCGATAGTGTTCGACTATATTACTACCATGTTAAATTGTATGAAGACACAACTGACAAACTGCAAGTTATAGAAGAACAAAAAGTTTGGGTTCAAGAGTTTTCTCTGTGCCTTTTTATTTGAGAGAGTACCAAGCATAATCCCAATGAAACAATGTGATAGAACACTAAAGAACATGACCAACATTGATTTGATGGATAGAGCTACTGGCATACTTAGCAGGGGGAGTTGTGTTCAATCCCTTTAGTGATGACTTCTTTGGCTGGTGGGCACGACAGATACTTGCCATAGAAGACTATCCATACGCCAGGATTAACTTCTCCCAGGAGCTATATATGGTCATTTCTCCCAACACAACGCTTGGGGAGATAGGTAAAATCTTTATTTTTTAAAAGTTATTTAATTTTTATTATTTAAATAAACAATATAAAAATGTTAAAAGAAGAAAATAACATGTCTTTTTGTAAATATCCATGCTAATAAAATGTGCCTTATCTATGTGAAGATATAGGCCTGTGAGACTTGCTGACTTCCAACAACACAGGCACCAGGGAAGAGGCGAACCTCAAGCCAACGATGAGGCAACCAAGACATTTCATAATATTGACAGGAACATGGAGGCCTTAACATGTTTCATCCTTATGGAAGTCATAAATGATTTACCAATGGGGATGCAATGTCATGTAGTTGATGTACGCCGAAGATGGGTTCGCCTTTTCAGGCATTTGAAAAATGGCATACTTTTTTATGATAGAGCTCACATGCCTCAGACCTCGACTTTTTATGTTCCAAGGGAACAATTTTATATCTATAAACTTTTGGGGCTAAAAGCCTGGTTTTTAAACTATGGAGCTCATTATATTTACACAAACACACATACACGTATACAACATTTTCCCTTCAATTATTATGATTAAATTGCAAATTATGGATATTTACATGTGTAAATGATGTGTACGTGTGTTATTTATGAGACAAATGGCAATCTAGAATATAGTTATCATATGCATCAATTACTAGATTAGATTATCTAGGAAGATGTACATAAGTAATTTAAACAAATGATTGTTCCAGAAGACATACTTTAAGGAAGTGATAAAGCAACACCGGATTGCGTATACGGTATAGACCATTCAATTGTAACACTACCAATTGAGAATCCAATAAACATTAAGGAATTGAACACCATGTGAAATGGCATCTCGAAAAAGCTCAATAACGACACTATACTCGACTACATTATTAGTAGTTTCTCTGAGACAAACACCTCAAGAGGAAACCAATTGGTTTGTGGGCGAATAAATCACCCAAGTAGTGGAAGTGATATTCCAAGCATGGCGACTGACACCGTCTGCAAACCTGATATAGACCGATGACCCCTCGGGCATGTGCCACACAACATAAGTGCAACGACTAATAACATAAGAAAAACAAAAAAAAGAAATCTATACAAAGCTATATACAAGAGATAAACAATAATTACAAAAGAACTAGCACTTGAGAAATGAAGCTCAAGCATAATAATTTTTAAGATAGAGCCCATTTATGGGCTCCAACAACAAATTTCCTTTGTAATCTATCAATTCGTAGGCTCCTTTCTTCAACATCCACTGCACGACATATGGACCGTGCCACATAGGGTTGAACTTTCCTACCCCCAAGACATCCTTGTCTTGCTCATAGAACAAAACAATCCCCCCCCCTCCGAAGAAAACCATCTAATGAACGAATTTATAATAGTGGGTTTTGACATGCTTCTGATGTGCCTCATTTGCTATAACATCATCTCGACTTTTCTCATCCAGATGTTCTAAGTAAAAAAGGCACTCTTCTATCCCAATCATGTTAGGAAGGAGCTCAATAGAAGTATTAAGTGAAGGGATTTCCAATTCAATAGGAAAAACTACTTCTACCCCATGAACGAGTTGAAAAGGCAAGAATCCTATTGCATTTTTGATTGAGGTTCGATAGTCCCACAATGCCAGATATAACATCAAGTGCCCATTTTATTTGCGTGCATTGATAATTCTTTTCAAAATGGTTTTCAGGGATTTATTAACAACTTCAACCTGACCATTTTCTCGAGGATAGTAAGGAGATGAGAACTCCTACCTAAAACCCAATTTTGATGCTAACTCTAACATCATGTGATTACGAAAGTGACTTCCATGGTCAGTGACAATATCTTTTGGAACCCCAAACCTTGATATAAACTGGTTAAACATGAAGAGTGTTGCAGTTTCACCATCATTAGTGAACGCCGACATGACCTCTGCCCATTTCATAAAATAGTCAATAGCCACTGTAATACATCGATTCCCCCTAGATGAAACTGGGTGGCATATCATAAAATCAACCCCCCACTTGGTGAAGGGGCCGATGGTAATGACCAGAAACATAGGAGTAGGATGTGCACACATCTTTTTAGAAAAGATTTGGCAAGGGTGGCATTTCTTGATCACTTCAATGCAATCCTTAAATATTGTTGGCCAAAAATATCCAGTGCACAAAATATTTTGGGTTGTTTCCAACCCAGAAATATGACCTACACATGCTACACTATGGAAATCATTCAAAATGAACTCTGCTTCCTCATGACTCAGGTAGTGACAAAGAATTTAATCTACCCCTCGACGATACAAAGTGTTTCCAATAATGAGGTAATTCTTCGCTAGGTGATGAATTTGTCATCACTCATCTCACAAAAAATGTGAAAAACACTTCAAAGTCTAGAGATATATGATAATATCTCCATACCAAGGATCAAACGAAGGCATGGGGAGTATATGCTCGTATGGAAACGAGTCGATAACTGTGTTATCATCATTCTCCTCTGGAAAATTCAACGCAAGTTCAAAGAAGAATAAAGAATTTTGGATTTGGCAGAATCAAAGTCCAAGTCAAACTCCCGAAGTAAGACAATCCACTTGTTGTACTTCCCGCCAATTATTCATTGAGTCAAAACACTTTGAAAATTATTAACGTCAGCAACAACGATCATCTTGTGCAGTAAAATGTAATGCTGAAGACACTGAACAACATGGAAGGTTGCTAACTCCAACTTTTCAACGTGCAAATACTTTAGTTCAGGACTAACCAAGCCATGGATCAAATAGTAGATGAATTGTTCTTTGAGATCATCATCTTCCTAAACTAAAACCATGCTGATAGAAGATTCAACTGCTACAAGGTATAACATGAAAAATTTATTATAATCAAGAGGACTAAGAAAGGGGAAAGAGACTAGATATTTCTTCAACACATCGAATGAAGGCTGCACTAATTCATCCTAGAAAAAGGGACCCCATTTTTAAGGAGGCACATAAATCCTTTAGTGCAACATAATTTGGTATAAAATGCCAAAGGAAATTTCCTTTCCTTGTAGGTTCCGAAGTTGGCACATGGTTCACAGGGGAGACAACTGTATTATTTCCTCAAACTTCAAAAGATTGACCATGATCCCTTTGCTCGAAACAATAAACCCAAAGAGATGCCCCAAAGTGACACAAAAAATGTATTTATGAGGATTCAAATGAATTCTATATTGACAACATCTCTCAAAGATAAGGGGAAGGTGTAACAGACGTTGCGCCCTCTTTCGAGTATGAGCTACAAGATCAACTAGATAGGACTCTACTATGTGTTTGATGTCATGGAAAGCATACATCATGGCCCGCTAAAAAGTAGCTCCAACATTTTTTAGGCCAAAAGGAATTTTCTTGTATGCAAAGGTTCCCCAAGGAAAAATAAAAGCATTCTTGTGTTGGTCCTCAAGCCAGATTTGTATAAGTTTGTAACCAAAAAATTGTCCATAAAATAAAAAAATTCACTTCATGCACATTCATCAATGATTTGATCTCTAAATGGTGTAGGAAATTTACCTTTAGGATAAGCCTTATTTAAATCGCAGAAATCCATCCAAACTTGAATGGTGCCCTGCTTCTTGTCTACCAGAACGAGGTTGGATACCCATTTTGTCAACGAGACTAGATAGATAAAGCCTACTTTAAGCAGTTTTTCTACCTCATCCTTAATCACTGCTGCTTTCCTAGGGTTAACTGGTCGCGATTTCTATCGAATATGTTTAACATTTTCATAAATTCGAATCTCATGCTCAACAATATGAGGATCTATACTCGACATTTCCTCATAAGACCAGGTTAAAAAGTCATTAAACTCCTTAAAGTGGTCTGTATATAAATAGATTTATTATAGAGAAAAACATGCCCCGATAAAAACATTTTCCACAACATCAAGGGTCTTGGAGATATTGATCAGAATAGTCTCTGAAATATTTTCCATGTTCCCTTCAACATATATACAATGAGTAGTCAAAGGGTTCAATGAGCGATCAACATCTCCAAACTTGGTTGACTAAAATTCTCCTTTCTCTACATGACTCAGATTAGGAAGGAAGTAATACCTATGGTGTAAGTCTTCCCAAGGCCATTTAAGACCTTTCATCACCTCTAGGATCGCCTCATACGAAGGGAGGATGATGTCCAAGCAATCGTGAGAGTTGGAAGAATTAAGGGCCCATACAAGTTCTCAAATGTGATCCACTTCCTCCATCAAGATAGGAAATTGATCTTCATTTGTAGTAGCTCACTAGATGGATTGACAAACTATATCTACTGTAGACAATGGCATTTCCATTTCGATACGTTCCAATCTATCCCCTAAAGTTGATGGGGTAGGCAAAGTCCACATATCTTCATAGTAGGAAGTTTGAAATGATATAACTTGAAAGATATAATATTTTAGCATAGTCTATCTAGGAACAACCAGAACAACATTAACGTCTAACAACAATGTCAAAAGTTCAAAAGTACCCATCAGGGAAGGATACATTGCGACACCCCAATTCGTAGTTTCCTGCTGCAATTTTTCAATCAAAGGAATCACAAGGACTATTGGTGCTACGGGGTCCACATTAGTTACGTAAAAGTGCTCAACAATGACAATTCTCCCTTCATGAGGGAAACATAGCTCTAAAAAAACAACAAAAACTACAACTATCATTGCGTATGTCCAACTTCTTCCTAAGAGTAGGTTATAATCGAGAGGCACATCAACCACTTCTAATTCAAGACACATGATTTTTCCTTCTAACTGGATGGGGAAAGAAGGGATAATCCCATGCGATCTAAATGAATGACCATCGAATTCCATAAGTGATGTAGGAGATAAAGCTAACTTACATGAGCCAATATCTCCCCAACATGATCATGACATGACACACATTGAAGCACCTTCATCCACAATAGTGCGAAAAATATTTTTTGAAAATGACTTTGTGGTGTAAACCACTATAATCTGAAACGCGACATGATATGGATAACATGCTTGATGTTAGAAGCGTCAAACATGATGGATAATGGGTTAGATGATTCATGAGCCCTTATAGTAGACAACAATGCATTTCGTTGCGATGGGAAACTCTGGAGAACTTCCAAGGCAGGCATAACACATGGCATTTGGGTGAAATATTCATGAATAGAATAATTTTGAGCCACTCTAGCATTCAAATTGTGCTATAAATTTTTATACACACCTTTCAATATGTGAGGAATTGGGTTTCCCATTGGTTTCTCTATATGGATAGAGTTTGATGATTTTGGTGACTCTTTGTCCTTCTCTGTAGACTCTGGATTCCCATAATCACAAGCTCTAGTTTGCAAATGAAGATCCGACTTCAACATATAGACATTCAATGTTCCAGATTCTTGCGTGGGGTTAACCTGAATGCCCCCATCCACATTAAGTGCCGAGGAAGGACCTTGCATTAAATTCTGGCTTTGCAGGAATGGGTTAGTCAAAACAATAGGCTGTTGCTGCGTTAACAAGTGTTGGTATTTCTCTATTTTGAGGAACACATGAGTCAAGTGATCTCCCTTACAAAGCTTGCAAGGGAACTTCACCTTCTTCTTTTCATTATTTCCCCCCTCAACATTATTACTGACCTTTTTATAGTTACCCACCACCTTTCTTTCCCTTTCCTATCCTTTTCCCTCTAGGTTGTTGAGGACCCTTTGGATTCGTCGACTGCACACTATGTACATCCGAGGATGAGGTAGTGGGGGTGGTCAAACTAGTGGCCTAATAAACCACAGTTTTTTGAATGAATAACTGTTGCATCTGGTTAGAAATCAAATTTGTGGCTTTGCTTTGCGATAAACCAAAAATACCATCGACACATGGTGAAGATTTCAGTTTTGTGAGGTCAAGAGTCAATCGTGGTTCGTCTAGTAATATCTCATAGAGCATGCCTGAATGAGAGTAAATTAGCTCTAATTGCTACACTCTAAATATTGCTTGTTCCTTCGTAAACACTCCTTAAATCACAACATCCTTATAAATATAAGGGAGTAATGAATTTAGAAACCATTCTAAAATAAATTTAGGAGGGACCGTGGCCTTAATCAAACTCTTCCATCTCCTCCATTCCTGAATGTGATCAGAAATGTGAGTGGATTTATATTGAACAAAATTAGCCAAAATTTCCATGACAACATCATATCAGATAGGTAGTTGGAAATTATTGAGACAGACCTTATCCAAATCACCAAAAGCTCCGAACTTCAACCCCTCTAGCTTTATATACCATTTAACAACACTCCTAGTGAGGATGTGTTGGAATAATTGTAACCATACAGAGTCATCATTCAACGAATTAGAAGAGAACCACAAATGAAACATCGTTATGTCCCGAGTATTCACCACTCTTACCTTCAAAATTTGGTATATCGAAAGGAAGTTTGGTAGGGACCAGAGGCCAACTAGGGTCATAGAGAATCATATCATTCATCAACTTTGAAAATTTTGGCAGATGAAGGGTTGATAGAAAGGGTAGCCTAAGATGCAACACAGAGACATGAACTAAAGGGTTGACAAACCCCGATTGATTAGTAGCCTGAAAAGAAGGTATTATATCAAAACTAACACCATGTTGCTAGGAAGATCTCACAAACTAACCTAGATTTTGATAAAAACCAAGATTTTTGGAACCAGTAAAATGAAAATTTCCACTCGTCTACTGTTCGAAAGACTTAAAAGGATTAGAGCCTGTCAATGTCCCTCATGAGGGAATAAACCCTGACATGGAATTCCACTGAGATTAGAAGGGGTTACCCCTTGTGGACATAGTGGATGAGGAGAATGGAGCATTCAAAAAATCACAATAGAGAGAGAAAAATGTGGAACTGACCAAAACATTGGATGCAGATCCACCACCCCCACCACCAGAAATAATAGATCCTGTTGCAGTCCCGAATAATTGAAAAAATCCACCTCCAGGCGAAGGATTAGTTGTGGATATGTGCTCCCCAACATAGGGGAAAACCTGCCAAGGAGCTATCGAACTCCCTAGAAAAGGAAAATTTTACAAAGGAGCCGACGAACTCCCTACTCTTGAGATAGAAACCTAAATAATTGACTAGGATGGGATTGGAATAGAAATTCCAGTGATTGATGACATCCCAAACTAAAAGGTGTTAGTGACTGACCGTGTGGGATGAGTAATAACCACAATAGAAGTGGGTCTGAATGACAGTGAAACAAAACTACTAATCAAAGTAGATGTCGTTACTTTCATGACACTAGTTGTTTGGGTTGAGGGAAACATATGCATTGTACCCCCTCCTCCAATCATTGAAATAGGAGTATATGGACTCCCACTCTCAAGAATTTTATTATTATCTCCCATAATGTGTCATTGGATAAAAAAATCTTGAGTGTTTGCAAACTCAAAAGCTGTTATTTTCACAAGAAGTGGAGCATTAGGTTTGGTCAATAAAGGATTTCAAGGCCTAATGAATCCTTCAGCTTCAAGATCAGAAATTCATATGACCTTTGGTGTAGAAGTGATTTCTCCTAAAGGAACAGGCTCGAGAACAAATTATCTAGAGTTAGGAGACTCAAAAGCACTGGCCTGGTGTAGCCTTCACCTCTGTGGAGGTGGCGATGGCTCCACCCTTTCTGGGGAAAGGCCTAGAACCATTCGAGAATGGTGAAGTGGTTGGTCTTCCACTTTGAATCAATGATTCAAGGTAGCTTCCAATAGAATCACTAAATTCAAAACTACAAACACAGAGCACCCAACTAAAATCCTAAAAATGGATAACAATAAAGAAAACTACCCTTTTGAATGATTTCGACTCAGGGAGATAAAGCATGATTGTCCAAAGAACTCACAAAGGCAACCAATGGCCAGGAGAAAAAATTACCCTGACCACCAATCGACAACCCTCCCTGACTCAATTTCAAAGGCTTCATAATGACACCCCATAGGGATTGACAATGTGATGCAGAGTCTATCTCAAGTACCATTATATACCCTTCACAATCACCCTGTGTATCAACCTAATGATAGGCCACTAAAGTCACCAAATCACAGTTGGTCTTCGAGGGGTACAATCAACATTCGGGACATAGCGTATGGGTAGGATAATTGAGTCCAAATTTCTTCCAAAGGACTATCTACAAAATGGCCTCTTCCACTTTAGAAAATCTCAAACTAGGTTTGAATATTCCAGAGCACTGTCAACAAAAGGGATAGTGTCACTTTAGAAAATCTAAAACTAATTAAAAAGATTCTAGATGACTAATTCTAAGAGGGCCAATATCATTTCAGGAAAACTTCATCTAAGTCCAAAATTAGCAGAGGACTGTTGCCAGATGAGTTAGTGTCACTTCAAGAAAAATACCCAAACATGTTCAATCCACTACACTTGGCTGAGTTTCAGAGGGGTTATCTCCTTTACTCTTCCTCACGCAACCTCATGTTTATCTCATGTGTTAGAGGAGGATCTCGAATATGCCTATACGACGATTGGATTTTGACTCCCTATCACAAAATCCTATGTCTCTTTTCATGGCCTTGGAGAGTTACCTCACCAACCTAATCCAAGGCCCTAGTTTGAACTAGTTAGTGGACCCTAAAAAGAAAAAGTCTAGTGATTTTTAGATTAAGCATTAATTTTAGTTGGTGTTTTTACTCAGGAGAATGAGAATGAAACTCATGATGTTTGCATGACTCAAGAAGAAAAAGCTTTAAGAACACTATGCTTAATAAACAAACTTGTCCTTCAAATGAAAAGTTGCAATACACTTCTTTTACAAGCTTTTCAAAATGGAAAAAGATGTATTTTTGTTTGTATGAAATATCTAAGATTACTTTGAAATGCATGCCTAAAATGCTTTTTCATTTGAATTCCAATGCAAACTACATTGTCCCTCTAGGATAAATGCAAAATAGAGTATAAAAGAACTTTGCAAACAATGTTCTTTTCTTTTTTTAAAAGGCTACTAAAAACCGAAAACAACAACTTTTGCAAAACAATAAGAATGCATAAAATACTTGAGTTCTAGAAAAATGACTTATTTTCTTGACAATATTAAGAGGCAAGGGAACAAGAGAAGAAACAACCAACAACCAAGATATTTTTTCTTTTTTTGTTACTAAAATAAATAAAATGCATCTATAGTGCAATTTTGTATTTTATTTTTATGAACAAAGGGAAGAAGGCAAAGAGGAAGAAAGAAGACAGTCTAAGATCACCGAAACATGACAATGAACTAGAAGCAGTCCAGTCACTCAATACTAACCTTTCAACCCACCTAAAAACCTTATATAAAAAAATATTAACCAATCAAAGAGAAATAAATTTTGATCAAATTTTCAAGTTTAGAGAAACTTGACATAAAATTCAAAGACAAAAACTAACCAGAGAAGGTTTAAGAAATGTTGAACAACCAACCAAGAACTTCCCAAACATCAGAAAATGGCCCTAAGATCAATTTTCTAGAAGTGTATGCAACTGTGTACACTATGAATCACGTATGTACACGATTGAAACTGAAGTGAATCACATATATACGTAGTTCATACAGAGAGAAAGCACATACATCTTAGCAAAAACTCAAAAAATAGAAATTGCAAATCATAATGAAGCTTCTAGAAACTGGAAATGACTTATGAAGTAGTAAATTCTCTACAACAAGCCCATATAACAAGAAAAACAAGAAAAAACAATATTGATCCAGATGGATGTCGGTGGCCTCCCACCTAGTCCAACTGGTTCATTTTGGTAGTTTTGCACTTTGACAATTTTTTCCTAGTTTTTGGGTCCCTGACTTCGAGTGTCGTTTTGAGGCCCTAAACAACGTTTTTAGGGCTCACCACAATTAGAATATAGACAAAGTCAAAGTATGATGACAACATGTGTAGTCCTCGGATATACCTTTCCAATGGGCTATCATGTGCTTAAAACAAAGATCGTATGCAAAAGTTATGACCCCGGGAAGTTGATGTACTAGCTTACCCCAATGGGGACCACATGAATTTTGGCGCTTCATCTCTTAGGGTTAGGTTTTTGGATGTCTACAGTTTTGGAATTCATGATTATTGTAAAAAGGCCTTTAGAGCATCACTGTAATTATCTTCTTGCGAATGAGCGCAATCGTCACATCTCTTTTCAGAGATAAGCCGCCACCATTCCAACAAACTTGTTTTTTGCTGCATTTTACAGTTTCAACTTATTTCCTTATTGAATAGAAAACCAATTTTATTGTATCTCTATTATTTTGTGTTAAGCATCTTTTAAAAATCTGTATTCATTTCGTTCTGCTCATAAAATTTGGATCAGTGGTATCAGAGCTGTCTGCTCCTTGTCGTCTTAATGCATCTCCCCAACGAGGTCAGGGTACAAAGAATTGGGTCTCAAGCTTGTTTCTCTTGAGGACAAAATATCTCGCACTCCCAAGTGAACTCTCAAGGCAGGAGAAAAGAAATATGATTGGACAGGAGCTCCTTTCAAAATTTTTCTTGAGGAATCCCTCACGCAATAGAGGAACGAGATGATGGATAGTTTCGTGCAAATCCTTCGACGACTACCAATAGGCAATGCATCTTCCTCGAGAAGAGGTGTTGCCCCCTTCAAGGTACAAATCAACTTTGATATTAGTTTATTTGAAGGTTAGATAGACACATATGCTGTAGACAAGTGGTTGAATCTACTAGAAGGGTATTTTCTGTCCATAACTTTTCAAATAGAGAAAATATTACTTTTTCTCTCCTGAAGGTCGCTCCCCATGAAAAATATTGGTGGGAAACTTTCTGTGAGCAAAAGGAAACAAAGGAAACCTCATTATTTACACTTGTGGCCACCTGGGAATCCTTCATGGATGTTATTAAGGAAAAATACTACCCTGTTGGAAGTTATGATGACTTGTATACCAAATGAACCACACTGCGAAAAGAAAGAGATGAAGCAGTTCCAGAGTTCACAAATATCTTCCATACCTTGCGCACCAAGATAGGTATCAAATATTTAGAGCGACATTTGGTGCTAAAGTATCGCGGTGCTCTGCATAGATACATCCAAACCAAAATGGAATTTATGGACATATCGTCCTTGGGCATGACCTATCGATATGCCATCAAAATCGAGCAGAATCTCAAACAAAAGATGCGACAATTTGGGCCTGGGAACTCCTCACAACAAAATCTAGAAAAGGGAGGCCCAAACCCACAAAAAAAAGTACATAACAAATATGGATAGTATCAGGACAACCAGTCCAAGCTGAAAGAAAAGAAGGACACTGCAAATACAAATAAAGATACCAGGAAGTGGTGCAACTTCCATAAGATCCCTTGGCATAACACTGTTGATTGCCGCTCAAAGCAGTCGCTGGTGGCTGAAGTGAAATCCTCTAAATTAGATGCGGGTTCTGACTCTGAGTCAAAACTAGAAAGGGGAAGAAAAATCATTGATGCAGAACCCAGTGCCACCGTTGCTACAACCAAGCTCCATCCTGGTGAACTAGACGAGCCAGAAGAAGGTGAGCGCCTTTTCTATTCACAGATGTGGGTAAAAGACATCCCATTGCTCTTCATCATTGATAGTGGTAGCCAGAAGAACCTCATCTCAATAGAGGTCGTCAAGTGGCTGGCCCTGTCAACAACTCCACACACGTAACCCTACACCATTGGATGGCTCCACCAAGGAAGCGATCTCCACGTTAGCCAACAGTGTCGATTTTCATATGACATCAAGACCTTCAAAGATGAGGTATTGTGTGATGTTTCCCCTCTCGAAGTTTGTAATGTTATTTTGGGCCAACATTATTTATGGAAACATCATGTTGTATATGAGTCTAGGCCTTGTAGTGTTATTATCACTTTGAACAAGAAATTGTACAGGATACCCGAGGTAGTCCCACCTAGTACTATTTCCTTGATCTCTACCAAGTAATGCAGGAAGGTCATTTCTCAGACCGAGAAATTTGTCTTCTTCATGATTTTCTATTAGAGTGAGCAAAAGATCATAGCCACATCCAGGGCCTCTGCGACCGATCTCTCCACACAATAGAAGCAAGTTTATAAGGTCATGGAAGAATACTTATATATCTTCTCCTCTCCTACCGGGGTACCTTTGCACTGCCAGGTCAAGCATCCCATCAATATGACCCAGGCACACCGCTACCCAATGGGCCAGTCTATCGCTGCTCTCTATTAGAAAATGAGGAGATCAAGAGGCGGATCCAAGAACTACTCCACAAGGGGAACATCCGTCCGAACTCATCACCTTGTGGGAGCCTAATCAATGACCTCATTGATCAAATCACAGGGGCCAAATACTTTAGTAAGATTGATCTGAAGTCTGGCTACCACCAGGTCCCAATAGAACATACAGATGTATGGAAGACCACCTTCAAGTCAAAAGGTCTTTTTGAATGACTGGTCATGCCTTTTGGTTTGACAAATTCTCCAGGAACTTTTATGAGGATGATGGATGATATCATGTGACCTTTCACCAATAATTTTGTAGTGGTGTATCTGGATTACATCCTCATCTACAACAAGATTTGGGCATAACACTTGTAATTCAACAGGTTCTGCACATGCTGCGACAACAAAAACTATATGCAAACTTGGAAAAATTATCCTTGGGCATGGACATGGTCCATTACTTAGGATCCATCATTGATAAACATGGTGTGCATGTGGATCCATCCAAGATCCAAGTCATTTGTGACTGTCCAACCCCAACCACACTCACCGAGATTCAGAGATTCTTGGGCCTTGCCAATTTCTATCGTAGGTTCGTGTTGGGATTCTCTCATATCGCATGGGCCATAAGCCAAGTAACCAGGGGTGGAGGCAAGGGAAAATTTGTGTGGGGCCTGTCCCAACAACAAGCCTTCGATGACTTGAAGTAGCGCCTGTGATCATTCCTAATACTTTCATTACCAGACCTGCATCATCCCTTTGAGATAGAGAAATATGCTCTAGACTATGCTGTGGGAACCATTCTCACTCAACACGACCACCCCGTGGAATATCATAGTGGGACACTATTCGATGTTTTTTATAAGTACCCTACTTACAACAAATAAATGTACTCCACTGTGAAAGCCTTCCGCCAGTGGAGACATTAAATTCTTGGGAAGGAGAGAATCATCCACACTGATCACAAGCCATTACAGTTCATGTAGACCCAAGGAAAATTGTAGAATGACCACCATCAAAAGTAGTCCACATACTTACAACAACTCCACCTCAACATCCAGTATAAAACAGGAAGTACCAATCGATTTGTTGATTGCCTCAATTGACCTCCAGTCGTGACACTCACCATAGTGCTAGACTCTTGCGACCATGAGACCTCCAGATGGCCCCAATTCTATGAGATAGACCTTGACTTCTCCACCACCTACCAAATTTTGGGTGAAAACTCAATGGTCACTAATTTCCATCTTCAAGAAGGGTTGTTGTTTTGTCTGGGCCATCTCTTCGTTCCATCAAGTGAGCGTGCGAAGATGATTTGGGAATCTCACTACAGTTGAGTGGTAGGATAATTTGGCGTTGAAAATATAGTGGCAGTGCTGCAAAAACAATTCTACTGGCCTAAACTTCGATGGGATGTCAGAAAATATATCAGGTCCTGCACCTCCTGCATTATTTCCAAACCGACCACTAAGAAACATGACCTCTACACCCCTCTGCCTACTCTTAACAGGCCATGGGAATCCATCTCAATGGACTACATGTCGGGCCTCTCTTCCACCAAGAGGGGAAATGAATGTGTTTTTGTGGTTGTTGATCACTTTTCCAAGATGGTGATTCTGGCCGCCTGGAAGAAAAGAATCACAACAAAGGCCATTGCCAAGATATTCTTTGAATGAGTATGGGTACATTTTGGTATAAAAAAAACCATTGTCTCATATCAAGACAGTCGGTTCCTCAACACATTCTGATCGAGCCTCTAGTCACTATTGGATACCAAGCTCACCAAATCCACTACCTTCCACCCCCAGATAGATGGCCAAAATGAGGTCTTCAATTGGATGATCGTACATATCCCGCACATGTAAAATTCCAAGAACCCCTGCACATAGGATGAGAGTCTTCCCTATGTCCAACATAGCTACAATTGAGCCTTGTATAACTCAATTGGGCAGAGCCCCTTTTAGGTGGGGTTGGGATTCCAACCATTAGGCCCCATGGATGTTGCACTACCCCTGGCAACCACCTCGACCGACTCGTCCCTTGCTCCACCAGAAGCTGACAAAGCCACCCAGTTCATTGAGTGGATCTAGCACATACCCCAACATGTTCAGATATTTTACAGAAGTCTAATGCCAAGTACAAGCAATGCCATCATCAACATCGGGTGCCACATAAGTTTCAGGTGGGTGAAAAATTTTGGTTGCACTTGCAGAAAGAACGCATTACAGGACCCCATCAGAAGCTTTGCCCACTCCATTATGGGACATACACCGTCACCAAGGCTATGGGTGACAATTCTTTTGAGCTCAACATTCCCCTTTTCTTGGGCCTGCACCCAATATTCAACGTGGCTCTCCTTCGAACATATTTTCCACCATTATTGGACACCTCAGAGATAACAGAGTAGATTAAACCAACATAGATCAACCCTGACTGCATGCAATAGGTATCCAATGATCAGATTGTATACACACAACTCAAGGGCACTCGACAACAAAGGATATAGATTTATCGAGTTGTCAAAGCAGGTCAACTCTTGCACCAAGGTAAGTGGCTCACGTGGGGACAAATTCAACATAAATTTCCTCATTTGATGGTGGAACTCAACGCAATGGAGACCATTGATTCATAAGGGGGGGGGATTGATCCATATGGATGTCGATGGCCTCCCACCTATTCCAACTAGTTCATTTTGGCATTTTTCCAGTTTGGCAGTTTTTTCCTAGTTTTTGGGTCCTTGACTTCTGGGGCCGTTTTGAGGCCCTAATCAACGTTTTTAGGGATCACCATAGTCAAATTGAAAGCATAGTTAGATTCTGACGGAAATGTGTATATTCCTTGGACATACCTTTCCAACGGGCTATCATGCACCTAAAACGGGGATCGTATGGAAAAGTTACAACCTCGAGAAGTTGATGTACTAACTTACCCCAATGGGGCCCACATGAATTTTGGTGCACTTCATCTCCTAGGGTTAGGTTTTTGGATGCGTAGGGTTTTGGAATTCCTTCTTATGGTAAAAATTCCTTCAGAGCCTCATTGTAATCATCTTCTTACGAATGAGCACAACCTTCACATCTCTTCTCAGAGATAAGCCACCACCATTCCAACAAGCTTGTTTTCTGCTGAATTTTACAGTTTCAACTTATTTCCTTATTGAATATAAAACCAATTTGACTGTATCTCTGTTATTTTTTGTTAAGAATATTTTAATAATCTGTATTCATTTCATTCTACTCATAAAATCCGGATCAAAGATCCCTTAAACCAACCCAAAATAGGAGAAAAATATCCCTAGTATGGTTGCCAATTATGTTATGGGATTTTCTATCCTATGACCTTGGGTCTATGTCAAAATAGATCACAATCATATCTAAGAGACTGAACCTATCCTCCAACACATAAATTAATAAATAAATGATTACATAGAAGAGAGAAAGAAAGATCTCATACCTTATATCCAAGCGTTTGATGAAGATCCTTGCTCTTGACCTTTGACTTGCTCTAGACCTTTGTCTCTACCAACCTGCAATAGAAACCAAGTAGATACTGCAACATGGTAGTTATAAATTAAATTATAAATGCAATATGTAAATCTATATATGTAAAGCAAATTCAACATATAAGGACTAGTTAAACATAATTGAACATATATTGGAGGGAAAACAACTTTTTATTATTAATCAACATGAATATGTGAGTTACAACCTGATTCTGATTGATGACACTGCCTTGAAACCAACCACATGAGCTCCTCCATTGAACCATTCAATCATCAACCACACATAAACTTATCAATGGAGTACTTCCTTAGATGATATAGAAGGGATATGAACACACCCAACAATCATATAGAAGAGAGAAAGAGATACTGGAAAGTAAATTTTCATATCAAGGGATACTACTCAGAGAGTCCGGGGATAGGGAAGCTTGCAAATCGACAACATGATCTTGCATCAAAGTTGTCTCTTCTCATCTACACCCCCATAGGTGCTTATACATTCCTTATTTTTCACAAAATTGGGGGTGTGCACGATTTGCACACTAACAAATAACACATGTACATGAGTTGCACATGGATGAATATTGCACATGGATGCATATTGCACATGGATGCAACAATAAATGTTGCTCTCTCAAGGAAAATATCCAAGTCTCAGACTCCAGCTTTTCTATTAACCTTTGAAAAATTTAATCAAAATGTGTATAATTTCTTGGTGGATTCAAGAGCTTCATCCAATGTAATTCCTTATTCAACATCTAGAAAATCAAATGCATCGCCAACAAAGTGACTTTCTCACATCATATATATATATATAGATTAGAGTTCAAGGTTATATGCGAACTAAAGGATGTCTTAATACAAGTAGCCTTTAATCCCAAAGTTCACAAGATTATTGATATCATTGTGGTTGAGATTCCTCAAGCTTATGGTTTATTTCTCAATAGTGATTGGTCTGAAAAGCTTAAAAGATGTTTTGTATTTGACTGGTCACATGTTTGAATTCCTTAGAATGGAAAACCAAAAAAAATCATAATTGATCATGAGAAATATATGAAACATATTGTCTCGTATTTAGAAGTAGTTAATGAACCATCTTTATCTGAGTTTCCAATATTATGGAATTATGCTCTTTGATTCATACTTTGAAAATTTTGTTGCAAAAACCTCGCTTATTCTTGAAAATCAACAATCTGAAATAACATTGCAAGAAATGTTTTTCAAGAAGTTAAGTGTAATATAACCAATGTAAATATTGTAGATAAAACAAACTCAACAGTAGTTACTAACATTTGGATCATTTTCTTTGATAGATACTAGTCTCAAGAAGGAGTACCAATTGATTGCTTAATAGTTGATCCTTAGGGAAAACATAGTTTCATATCTTGTATATTGGAGTTCGAATGTACAAATAATATTGCAAAAGACGAAGCACTTGTATATGACTTGAAAAAATCCATAAATTTGAATGTTAATAATTAAAAGTTTTTGGAGATTTCAAAACCAGTGTGAGACAAATTAAAAACACAGTTCATTGTAATTCTCCTAATCTAAAATGCTACCAATGAGAGGTGTAAAGATTATTTTGATCACTTTGAATCCTTCAAAGTGATCAAAGTGGATTAACTATGTTAGAATATTTTGAGGCAAGTAGATTTTCTATTGAGTTTCTTTATCAACCTTCACTCCTTGACAATATCATCGATATGCGAGTTTTTGAAGTTGATGAACAAGTTATAGAATTCCTTACTAACCAAAATACCTTGAAAGATGATGCAATTGATGATGAAGAACACAATAAAGTACTATAAAATTATAAGGAAGGAATGGATAATCTAATGGCTAACACTATCCCAAAAAGTGTGGTTAGCTTGGAAAAACTATTTGAATTGCAAGATAAGTTCAAGAAATCATTTAATGTCAAAATCACAGTTCAACCTTAGGTCATGAGATGATTGATATTGGAACTATTGAAAATCTAAAAAAACATAAATTTTGGGGAATGTTGTATTGAGGAGGAAGAATAAGCATACCTATTTGTTTTTTCAGAAATATCAAGATGTGTTCACATAGACTTACGACAATTTAAAAACTTATGATAGATTGATTATTCAACATACATTTCCAATGAAAAAGGATGTTAATTTGTTTGAACAAAAACTACTAAAGATTCATCCTTCTTTGAAACCCCAAGTGAATAAAGAGTTTAAAAAACTAATTGATCATAAAATCATTTTTCAAGTTCAATATTTTGCGTGGGTAGCAAACTTAGTTCCAATAAGAAAGGAAATTGGTGGAATTTTCATGTTGATTTCCAAAATTTAAACAAAGCCTATGAAAAAGACAACTACCTTGTGCCACCCATGGATCAAATTATGCATCCTGTCTCAATATTTGAAATGTTTTCATTTCTTAATGGTTTTTCAGGGTATATTCATGTACTTGTAGTTTAAAATAATATAATTAAAATAAATTTTAGGACTAAATGAGGAACCTTTGATTTTAAGGAAATTCCTTTTGATCTTATCAATGCAAGTGCAACTTTCCAAAGAGAAATGGATATTGCTTTTCATGGTTTAATAAATAACAATGTCGATGTATATCTTGATGATGTGACCATATATTCCAGGAATATATTAGACCACATCAAACATCTTACTCAAATTTTTGAAAGATGTTGAAAATATGGTATCTTATTAAACCCAAATAAAAGTATTTTTGAAGTCACAAAAGGCAAGTTGTTCGATCATATCAATCAAAAGAAGGTATCATTGTTGATTCTGAACATGCTAAAGTCATTTCTCAACTTCCTTATCCCTATGACAAGAAAGCAATGCATTCTCTCTTTAGAAAGATTAATTTTGTGGGGAGATTTGCACCCGACTTTGTTGAAATTGTCAAATAGCTACAAAAAATGATAAAAAAAGTTATCAAATTCAAATGGACCAAAGATGAAAAATAAGCTTTCAAAAAGATTAAAATTGCAATTACTAATGCTCCAGTTTTATGCAATCTTGATTTTGATCATGATTTTCTTATTTATAGTTTTTCACATGATCATTCTTTTGCAGTAATACTTACATAGAAAGATTCAGAAGGAATGAGTGTCCTAGATATTTTATGAGTACTAATTTGCAAGGACTCAAATTAAATTACCTAGCCATTGATAAAAAGGATTATGCTATATTTAGGGTAGTGAAACACTTTAGACCCTATATTCTCAAAAATCATACCAAGATGATTGTTCCTCATCCCACTGTCAGATCACTTTTTATTCAACAAGAATTAGGGGAAAGAAGAGGAAACTAGATTACTACCATCAAGGAGTATGACCTAGAATTTAAACTTTCTAATATTGTTTCTGAACAAGGACTCTATAAGTTAGCAATAAATTCATAGGACTCTGTGTTAAAAGAGAAGAAGGTTGGGAGAATGAACTTTTTTTTCTCAACAATGAATTCCGTTACATTCCTACTGACCTATACTCATGATACTCTAACTTGAAATATCACTTACACCATGGGACTAGTCCTAGTCCTTTGAACTCTATAGGAAAAAGGACATTAAGATTAAAATATGTGCAATACCAACTTTTTAATGGAATCATTTTTAAAAATAACTATGATAATTTTTTATTATGATGTATGGAAAAGGAAGATGCAAATATAGTTATTAAATATCTCCATGAGGGGACAATTGGAGGTCACTTTGTCGAAGAAACCATTGCTCACAAAAATTTGAGGGTTGGTTATAATTGGCCTACTCTCTTCAAGGATGCTCGTGCTTACATTCAAAAGTGCAGAACATGTCAATTAAGTGCTGGAAGAGAGAAAAAGCTTCCATACCATTGCACCATGTTTCAATTGAGAGGCCTTTTGAGTAATGGGGAATTCATGTTATTGGAGAAATATAACCACGTTCTTCTAAGAAATATGAGTATATCTTCACTACTAATTATTGCACCAAGTGGGTTGAAGTTGTGTCAGTAACTCATGTCAATGAAACTATAATCATTCAATTTCTTGAACAACACTTGATTACTAGATTTGGTGTTCCTTTGGTTATTGTATTTTATAATGGTTCATATTTTATTCATCATGATTGTCTGAATTTGCATTAGATAAAGAAATAATTATTTGTTATTCAACCAACCATTACCCATAAGAAAACAAAGTGGCTGAATCTACTAACAATAATTTGATTTGCATCTTGAAAAAAAAAGTAGTTGAAAACCATAGGAACTAGCACTATAGTTGCCATAGTTGTAGATCTATTTTAGTGATTTGACCATCATAGTATCCAAGATGGTTTATAGAGAATATGCTGGAATATTGNATTAGTATGCAAAATTTTACCACTTTTAACCACAATATATAAACTTCGATATTATCAACAATATATAATCAATGTATCATCTATGATTGCACTCAATATATCATGAGCATATAATCATAATAAAAATCACATCAACAACATCACATCAAATACACATTACAACACAATTTACATGGAAACCCAAATGGGATAAAACCACGAAATGATTTCTTATATATCAAAAGAATACATTCATTGGAAGCACCAACTTCCCAATTCTCCATCTATAACTGGAAGGAGGCTATAACCCCCTATTTACAGGCTCCAACCTGAAGGAAGATACAACTCCCTAAATTCTTTGGCTCCAACTAGAAGGAGGTTACAAACCCCTGATTCTTAGGCTCCAACTCGAAGGAAGCTCCAACTCCCTTATTTCTCTGACACCAACCGGAAGGAGGCTATGACCACCTTTCCTTGCCCCGTCCTACCACCCTGAAATAGAAGTGTGGACCAAACTATCACTACCACAATCACTACCACTATCACTATCACTGCCATTGTCACATCAACTTGTAACTTGTCAACCTGTCACTATCACCGACATGTCACTATCACTGATATAAAACTAGATCCTCGATCACCAAGAACACCTCTCAACCATATCCTCAAACATCACCAAACCATGTAAATCAACCATGTACATCAATCATCAACCATGTACATCAACCATTCACATCAACCTCTAGCATACAATGTGCATCAATCATTTACATCAACATGTACCATACCATGTATCAACCATATACCATTTCATGCATCAAACATGTACCATACCATGCATCAACAATGCACCAACACTTGTACCAAGCTGTGCATCAACAATGCACCAACACCTGTACCAAACCATGCATCAACCATGCACCAAAACCTGTACCATACCATGTATCAACCATGTACCATATCGTGCATCAAACCTGTACCATACCATCAACCATGTACCAACATGTACCATGAGATGTGCCTCATCCATATACTATATCACTCATGATATGTATCAATTATCCCATACACCATGTACCAGAAGATATCAACAATGCAGTGACTCAACAAAGTACTCAATGATGTACCAAGATCACCAACATATGCCTATAACCATGCACCATATCATCAACCATATACCTCAAACAATCACTCCAATCATCCATAGACCATACATATGAGATGTGCCTCAAGGAATATACCAAAACTCACAAAGATATCCCTTAAGCATGTTCCTCAATATCACCAATATGCAACCTCATAACACATAGAATAACATACCTTTACATCTGTAACTGACCTGGTGCCTCTCATCTCGATACATAGACCTGTATCTTTACCTATTCCTCAACAACCCAACATTAGCATCTTCCTTCACTTCTGTCTTATCCCTGTGGGACAAAGACTACCTGTCACACGGGGCCTCGCATGACGAGCACTATGCAACCTGTGGGGGTGCCTCACATGACACCCTCAATATGACCCGTGAGGGCATGCTTAATTAGGGTTATAGAAAAAACCTAGCTCTTTGCAGCTCTGAAACTTTCGCTCTTCTGTCACACTTTATCCACTACCTCAAAATCGACCTCAGATTATCCAATAGACCAAAATATTCTCATAAGATAGATGTTCAATGAATGTGTCTATGTGCCAAATGAATGTATCATGATGTGTATTTATACTTTTCCAACGAACACCTTTTCCTCTATTTAGGTCCAACCCGTACTTTCTTGTTATAACAACTTTACTGTTTAATTAATTCACTTGTAACCAACTAGGGGCTTCTTAACCATTCTTTGGGGTTTATAACTTCACAAGGCCATAAGTCCTTGTGGAATACCTCCTATCACCATAAACAACATGAAGAGGAATATCCATCTATGAGTGTGTTACCTGCATTTTCACTGTCCTTCATGCCCTTATTCCTCAAACAACTTCGGGTCTCATGACCATACGTTCGGGGATTTATGTAGACTTCATCAAATGAACCCATAATATCTACTGACATCAACCACTCTTGTTGACATCAATGAAAAATAACTCACCATCAATATTAATCACAACTCAGGGGTATCTCGAACGCTCCAAGGGTTGACAACAATGACAACTAACTATCCAACAATCTCCCCCTTTGGCATTGATGAAAAAAATCATACTCCAATACTCATGCTCCCCCTGTGACCATTTCTCCTCATCAATGTTTCTCTCTCTCCTTTGACATCAATAGAAAAGGGTATGTCTCCTTGGGGATACTCCCCCTATCTTCATGTGTCTGTTCTTTTTCTTCACATGTTGTTGTCCTCATGTTTCTATCTACGTTCCTCTTCTCTTTTAATAGAAAAGAGTGAATATTTCTCTTTCTCTCCCTTTTACATCATAAGCAAAAGGATAACTTCCCTTGTCGGTATGTCTCCCCTTATATGCATGCTTATAATCCTCATTTCTTTCTCTCATGATTTCTGTTCCTTTTACTTCTCTGAAAGATGTCGCGTTGATCAATGTAGGGATTCCTGTATATGTTTCCTTTCCTCTCTTCTATTGCTTCTTATTGTCTATTGGTGCTTCCTCTTGTAACTCTCTGACATATATAAAAAGAATTCAAAATTTCTTTTCTTCACATATTCATGTCATGTTACATTCACTATTTAGACATCCATGACCATACTGTTCAACAATGTCCCTCTAATTACGTAGCTTCTGATGAAGGTTTCTCTTTCCCTGTTCTGCTATGCCTTTAATTGCTTGTCTTTTTGTGACCAATTGATTCCACTTATCCACCGAATCTAATGATTCCAATTATAAATATTCTCTGTCATATATATGTCATTCTATACTTCTTCTATCTAAATGCTATGAATTTATCTTTATAAACACTTCAAACTGTTCGAAGGATGACCTTCTGATCTATAGTGGCTACTGCATAGAATCTCCTTGTTCAATATTCATATTTACTGGGAGTCTCCAAGCCCGATGGCCCAGAAAAATACCCACTTTGATGCAGAGTAATATTCCTCTTCGTCTGTGGATTCATCATTTTCCTTTTCATCCTCTTCCTAAATTTTGACATTCTTTTCATTTTCTTCCTGAATTCTGACTTTATTCTCTTCCTGGATTTTTACATCTTCCTCTTGGCCAGTGAATTCATTATGATATTGCGATTCTGTAAATCTTGTGAGTATGATCTCTGGGACATGGTCTTCATTCACCTGCTCTTCTTGTTTTTCATTTCTTCTCCAAAATTTCCTATATTTGACATTAGTGTTTTCCTTCATGGGAGGCTCTATCATGCTTCTAAAATTTTGAGCTATGTGTCCATAGTTGTGGAATTTGTAAAATTCAATATTATCTGGAGCCACATAAGCATTTCTTTCTTGAACTTTTATTTCATAATCCCTACAATCTATATCTTTATGTCTAAAGATAGTACAAGTAAAACAATGAACGTAAAATAAATTTACATACTCGGGTGCGAATTATCTTCTTTGTGGTGTATATCTTCTGAATTCCTGCCTTGGTTGTTTCCTTCACAATGATTTATGCTTATTTTTTTCTTGAATGTAGAAGGTGTTCTGTATCCATTGTTTTTTGATTCTTGTTGACCATGATTCCTTCCTTTGAGAAGTTCAACATAACTCTTTTGTTCTGTTGCTTTCATCATGGAGCTTGAACCTTCCTCAAAATGAAAATTCTTGTATCCTAGTCCGAATTTGTCACTGCATGGACTTTGACTGTTGAGAATGCTTTCTAACACTTGAGAACTTTTCAATTCTTGGCTGAGCTTGTTGAATTCAACTCTCAATGTCATGATTTCCTTTTCAAGCTTCTCACCCTCTTTTTCTTTCTTTATCATTTGGATCTGCATTACTTCTTCCTTTATATTTCCTTCTTCAAGTTGGGTTTTCAAGGAGATGTTTTCTCCTTTGAATGATTTTTTTTCTTCCTTTCTTTCTTTAGCTCAGTTAAAGCACTAATTAATTCTTCCTCAAGATCCACTTCACCTTCTTCTTTGCTTTCATGAGTTCTTTTCTTATTTTTCGTATCCGAAAAGAGTACTCTCTCTGAGTCACTATCACTTTCATCATCTTCATTAGATGAAGATCTATCTTCTCTTGAGTAGAGATTTTTCTTGAAGATTTTCCTTTTATTTCCTTTCTTGTTTCCCTTTTGATATTTCTTTTCTTTCTTGGGATCTTCTTCTTCATCACTATTTGAATTCTTAGCATAAGGACACTTATTTGAAAAATGACCAATCTTACCACAATTAAAACATTTGAAGGGAAGCATACCTTTGTACTTGAAAGTTCCTTTCTTCAAATTCCTTACAAAGTTGGTTATTTCTTCATCCTCATCTAGATCATCGCTACAACTGCAATTTGGCTTTGACTCAGGCTTTTTCTATTTATTTTTCTTTTTGGATTCTTTGAAAGCTACTTCTTTCTTGGATGGATTTTCCTATCCTGTTCTCATTTCATAAACTCTAAATATTCCATGTAGCTCATCCATACTTATCACACCTATATTTTCTCTTTCTTCTAGTGTTGAAATATTAGGATCAAATATTATTCGAAGAGATCTTAGTACCTTTTGAACAATCATAGATTCATCAACTTCTTCTCCCAATCCTTTATTTGCATTCACTATTTCATCAACTTGTAGAAAGTAAGCTGCAATTTCTTCATCTTCCTTCATTTTCAATTGTTCAAATTGACCTATGTAAGTCTGAAGCTTAGCTTCCTTGAATTTTTCATCTCCTTTGTAAACATTCTAAAGTTTGTCCCAAATCTCCTATGTAGAATCGCAATGCATAACCTTGACATATACTAAATCAACCAGACCATTCACGATATAATTTTCAGCCCTCGAATTGTTTTGACTGAGTTTCTTTTCATCATTATCTGTTGGTGGAGTGGAAGGCTCTTTCTATCCATCTACTACTGATTTCCAAACATCAAATCCCTGTTCTTGTACATATGTTTTCATCCGTCTACTCCAAAAGGAACAATTCTGTCCATCAAGCTATGCTATTCCATTCTTATACATATTTGTGCTCTCCATGATATCCATTCTAGTGGTTAGATTGTTTCACGAAGGAACTTTCTTTGATACAAATTGTTGGAATATTGGGAGGGGGGGGGGGTAAATCAGTATGAGCACTTTTACCACTTTTAACAAAAATATATAAAATTCAATATTATCAACATTATATCATCAATGTATCATCTATGATTTCATTCAATATATCAAGAGCATATAATCATAAGCAACATCACATCAAATACACAATACACCAAAATTTACGTGGAAACCCAAATGGGAGAAAACCACATAATGCTTTCTTATATATCAAAATAATACATTCATTGGAAGCGCCAACGTCCCAATTCTTCAGCTACAAATGGAAGGAGGCCACAATCCCCTATATAAAAGCTCCAATATGAAGGAAGCTATAACTCCTTGAATTCTTTGTCTCCAACCATAAGGAGGATACAACCCCTTGATTCTCAGGCTCCAACATGAAGGAAGCTCCAACTCCACAAGTTCTCTGACACCAAACGGAAGGAGGCTATGACCCCCTTTCCTTACCTTATCCTACTGCCCTGAAATATACATCTACACCAAACTGTCACTACCACAATCACCGACACTGTCACTGCCACTGCCACTGGCATTGTCACATCAAACTGTAACTTGAACTGTTCCATATCCTACAACACTAAGAGATCTATCATAACCAACAAATATTTTCTTGGTGTTACATTCATTTAGAGAAGAAAATATGGATTTATCCTTAGCCATATGATAATATGCTCCAGAATCAATAACCCACTCATCAGAAGAAGAAGTAGAAGTTGCATTGAAGGAGAAACCAAAAGCAGAAAGTGCATGTCCATGAGAAGAAGAAGAAGTAGTAGTAGAATCAATACTTCTATTGTGATTCTTCATTGTTGCTTCTAAATATTCCATCTTCTTGAAACATTTGGACTCACCATGACCATCTTTATCACAAAAGTTGCAATGTCTGTCAGTCTTCTTATTTTTAGATTTTTCTCCTTTGTCACCATTAGGAGATGAAGTTGTCTGAGTGGGTTTGGGACCCTTTTTTTGCTTTTTGCTATGGTGAGGATGTTGCTTCTTGGGATTCTTGGGTTTATCTTTCTTCTAGGCGAATAAGGCTTTGTTTGAGGTACTTGTAGTGATGATCACTCAAATTTGTACAAGATTATCTCGCTCTCTAATTAAAGAATCAAAAAAGGACTCAAGAGTGGGTTTTTGTTAAGATTTCCCCAGAGCCTCTCTCATGGCATAAAAGGTAGATATTGTTGGACACACCGACCACACTGAGAAGGGGGGTGAATCAGTGTAGGGCTCTTTTTAAAACTTCCCCTTCACAAAAACTCCTTAGTTAGCAATCACCATTTATTCATTACTTATTGTTGTCATTTATAACTAGTTAAATGTGAACATACATCAACAACATATACCAGCAAAAAATATCATCAATAAGTCATCACCACAAGGAACATAAAGAACACAAGATGTATGTACAATTTTCTTTTTATTACGGACTACAATCCTTGGGTTATCAACAACAACTAAATAGAGTTACAACTCCATAAGCGCACCAACTCTACAATGCAAGACTCAACTTACACAACTCAACACCAACTGAGAAGAGGAATCAATCCTCAACAGATACCAATCTTTCAACATGTACGTGACCTGTTAGTAGTGCATCATGCGTATGTACGTGCCCTACCAGTAGTACAACTCGTATATGTATGCAACCAATCTGTACTACAACCTGCATATGGCTTCTGAGTAATTAGGGTTTTCTCTTTATGAAAATCTCAGATCCTTTGCAGCCTTCAGTCACATCTACTTCTATCTTTCATAGTTCAATCTAAACCATAACCAATCAAAACACATCTATGCTCTCCCACAACTTACTTATTCTCCTCAACCATACAATATGAATGCTACTTAATCATGTATAATAAACCAATATACTATGGCAATCATATTAGTACTAAACCATAAGAGTGATGCTCACTCTATAAATCAACCAACATAACCATATCACAACAAACATACCAAGAATGCCTTAAGCATTCACCACACAATAAGCAAGAGTATCTATCAAGACAACTATGTAACCATACCAGAGTTTCTATGGCAGATATGAAACCATAGAATGCAGATCTAGAACTTGCTTCAGACTTCAAGAACCTGGCATCAACTCACACTCAAGTCTCCATTGGCATCCATGAGAACTTGCAATCCCTCTCTTACTTAGAATAAATCTTCAAGCTATGCTCAAGAGATGATTTTCACAAGAGACCTTTGCTTCATATTTATACTCTCTAAGTAGCTTCCTTAGAATAATCTTCTAGGCCACTTTGTCCACATAGTCACCTATGTCCAACTTTGCCCAATTTGCCACTTGTCCATGTATCCAATAGCCACTTGACCACTTAACCCATTTTCCTCATTTTAGGGTTAAACTTCTTATAACCACTTTCCATAATTAGAAAGTTCTCCATTTACTTTATTATTTAAATAATCTTCCTTGACTTTGTCACTTCACTTTATTATTTAAATAATCCTCTTTGATTTGGTCATTTCATTTTAATATTTAAATAATCCTCTTTGACTTTGTCACTTTATTATTTAAATAATCCTCCTTGACTTTGTCACTTCACTTTATTATTTAAATAATCCTCTTTGATTTTGTCAATTCACTTTATTATTTAAATAATCTCTTCTTTGCAAGCACTTTGATTTCTTTGACCTTTTGAGGCTTCAAACCAACACTAGTAGTATGGTTAGAGAACCCATGCTTAATTGTGGAATAATGAGATGAATTTTAGTGAATTTGTCAGTGAAACTATCCTAGATGGATAGTGTTTGCCAATCCATTTTTGGTGGTATGTGGAACGTCACATAACTCCTCACGGTTTGAGAGTTATGGCCTTACGAAGTTGGAGGACCCTCATATATCAAACAACATTCGAGAAGCTACCACAGTCCCCTATAAAATAGTTAGAATCACCATCAACAATATTTCACCTTATGAATCAAACATGCCCGCCATAAATCATCAATCTATAACTCCATAAAAAATCATTGAAGGGTATGAGGAATCACATTTTCCCACAAGAGTAACAACCCTACCATCCAACGTAAAAATACATGAGTGGGAGGCCCCTCGTGATATAAAAGAGAAGCCAATGCAACCATTAGTAAAGCGATGAAGTAGACAATTCACAGTATGATCAGACATCAACGTCTTCTATTTTCCTCTTCTTCTTCTTCTCTCTCTCTCCCTCTCCCTCTCTATCTCTAATTTTGTAATAACCTCAAAGAGGCCATCATAGAATATTTTAGTATTTTTTCACACTCTGCTCTTTCTCAGGATGAGCAAGGAATTGA